>JABBOT010000003.1:3622769-4222769 GCA_016165875.1 Acanthopleura granulata
TCGGACGACAAACAACAGCGGATATAGTCAGTATACAAACCACTTCAGCAAACAAACAAATCATGTTAAGTTAACTGGAAATACCGATGATTGTATGAAACTGTAATTCAAATAGGGAAGGCCTGCCCAAATGATCCTGTGATAACCAAGGAAAACCGTGATAACCGAGGAAAGGCGTGCATGCATTGTGTCCCACATCAGTCGTCCACTTTCTTTTTCTCTTGAAAAATATATTCATTCAAATTAATAGGTTACATCAACCAGAAACCAGATCAAATCAGTTTCGCTTCTCCGTTGTTTTGCACCCATTATTTGCGTCCGTTCTCCGTTCAGTGAAGCGGACAGAACACTGGAAGTTTATCAGACAGGGGACAGGCACGGTGGATAGCTAACGAATAATGATGGATTTTCCTTCTTTCAAATTAACGGTTGGATTCAAAACCTGCATAAAATAAGCTCTCTTTCTGAATGTGCATCAGATTATGTATTTCTGAAATAAGCGCGATAACTGTTTCAATTGGTGCATTAGTACGCAAGCGCGCAAAGAGTCATACATGGGACAAACAAAAGCATATGGCACCATTGATGCTAATTCCACAACAATAAACACTTTGGCGAAAGACTCAAATTTGCTTAATTGCCTGTACATGTATTTCACTGACACGACGGTGGACAACATTATGGTGGGAAGAAAAAGGGCAGAGCCCACAGGAAACCCGACCCATGACCAACGTCAGATTGCTGTCAGACTTTACCACGTGCGGCCGTAGAGGATACCATAATGAACTAAGCTTGAACTCACAACATGATCACATTGGTCAGAAGCTCCTGTATCATTGCACATCGCCATGCTCTCCCATCGAAAGGTAAGATTTAGTTTTTCCTAAGTTTTCTACATGAAAATTTGCCGATATCCAAATGTAGTTTTTAGGGTCTCGCAGATAAATCAACACTGCATGAAATTTACCAATTTTTTTTAGAGCATTTGAGATGAGGGTAGCACTGCCGTAACATGGGCACACACCAGCCATGTGTGGTTCTCTTTCCCGCAGCGAAAACATTGTCATGAGCTTTAAAAACAACTATCTTGCTTGTCTCCGTTCCAGTTTTGAATGCCTATTTCACCCTTGACAAAAGCCTCTGCTTTTTGCAAGTAAATGTTTATAAACTTGTTTAACAAACATTCATGAACAACTAAGTCATGTGATGTCAGAATTGTTGTGTGATTAAAGAAACTTGTTTTGTAGCGTATCGCTTTGTCATGTTTAGAACAACACACAGGAAAAGATCGCGAATTCTAGGTTAGTGAGTATATATATCTGTATTGTTGAAAGCAAAGCTTGGAAGAATGAAACATACATCAGATCTATGTACAAATAATCTTCTAGCATGGATTTTTACATCGCGGATCGATGACCTTGTGACTGGCTGACCCTGACCTTGTCAGGTTAGCGTATTCGGTGAACCTAAACTTCTGTCCGGCGAAAAACTGTTGGTTGTGGTGTTCCGGACTGGGTACTCCTTGGACGAGGACTGTGACCAAACACTGGACCTGTGGTGAACATCTAATAGTCTGGTGTTACAGGCGGTAGGGAGCTCTAGTTTTAATTAACGATACAGCCTTACACCTACAACTGTATGGATTAGTGTGCGTCCGTGCATCTAGAGTCTGCAGTGAAATGATAATTCTCCGCGCGAAGGTTTTATAACAGTCGCAGATGATAATTTCGAAAAGGGTTATCTTGCCATGAGAGTTCCTTCGCCATTTTTAAGCAGAATACGTAAATGCCCTAAATGTTAAGGACATTTTCTCTAGTGGGGAATATTTGTGTTATCAGACTAATAGTAGAATACTGCACCTGATTCTTTCAGGTTACTAAATCAATAGAAGTATTCTTCCATAACATTATTCTACAAATAAAATTCATAGCTGGGCTTGTACCCTTTAAAACTTTTCTTTCATCGATTGCCAATTAAAGTAACATTTTGCTTAACAAGCTTAGCGACCTTCTCGTGTAAACATGTTCGCGTCACGATATGATTTGTCAGTGTGGTCAAAGTGCTGTTTTCCCATAATCATTCATTCATGCAAAATTTCAACAATGCAATTCTGTTGTGCATAGACAGGATTTACATGGTCCACTTACGTCCATGCCAAGTTTGTACTGGTCAGTTTACGCCGTCTCGAGAAGCTGAGCGGCCCGGGCAGGTCAGGTCCGGACATCAGGATTATCCGGATAACTTCAACCCCGTATGGTATACTCTAAATCCACAGGGACTGATTATCTGCACTCGATCTCTTTCTGCTGACTTTATTCCGTTATGTCTAGCAACACACTAGCCTAGAGCATCTGTTTGGTATTCACCGCCCCCTTCCACTCCCCACCATCACCTGAACCGACAACATCTACCTCGCATCTCATTTTTGTTGTCGTTCTGTTCACTTCATTTAGTCATTCAGTCCACACCAACTAACTGTACCCGATTGAATCAATACTGAGACTCATGCGAGAATTGTTCACTTACCGAAACAGTACCCAGACGAGCAGAACGGCGAGAGTTGTAATTCGTACACTCGATAATCACCACAGTTCTTCACTTTGACCAGCACAATCCTTGCACAAGTGCTGCCTGGGGTAAAATTCATGCCGTCATCGCTCTCTGTTGGTGGTCCCTAAAACATATTTTTGAATATTTACAATCTTCTTTGAAGATGGCATAAGTTAAATTGGTGGCTGAGAGGCTACCGTGCTAGCACAACAAAGTGACAAAGGGGCCTTTCACCAGTACTGTCGCTGTGAGTTCATGTCCAGCGACAGGTCTACCTGCAACTGCGGATAGTTGTGGGTTTCCCCTGTTCTCTGGCCGTTTTCGTATAAGTGCAATATTCTCAAGCACCGCGTTAAACATAAATAAATAAATAGATAAATAAATAATATATGCTTTTGCTTGCAATACATTGATTAATTGATATTCATTGTAACTAATCTACAAAGTCCGTGCTACATAGAGATTAGAAACGTCAGTTGCATATATCACACCGTGAACGCAGCGAAATTTTTTACGTGACCGAACACTGTGGTAGTTCACGGGGATGGTTCCAACCGCACACATTTACAGGGAGGATACGATGGTGCAGCACCTATCTGTCCCTATGAAGAAAAGGAAACATGTTAATTGTTAGGGTGCGAAGCGGGAGTTTGGCATTAAACTTTAGTATCAAACAGTGACTGTGTAGCGAATTTTTTTCTAAGCGGATCCGAAGCGAAATTAAAGAAATGTAGGCAATTCTGTTCAGCAGATAAGTGTGTGCCGTGTGCAAATATACATATTAAATTTTAGGTGACCCCTCAGCAAACATGGAGTGCGAACGCAACATACCGACTGGTGCGTTTCCCTCCCGGAACAATATTCTGTCATGCTGCTTAAATAAAAGGATTTAAATTTGTTTATTTTTGGTAGATTTGCTTTTATAATTTATGTAATTTATAACAGTGAAATATCATGATTCTTTTCAGTGAAAAAAGCGCAATTTAGCAAATTTTTTAGATATCAGTTTTGTGGATTCATTCTTGGTACTTCACATGAAGGTAGGGGGTTGACTGTACAGGAGGGCTCCAAGGTCTAGGGGTTTAGCGCACTAGTGTATCGTAATGACCCAAGCCTGTAACCTCAAGCCCAGCTCACGCTATAGCTCCCTCTCGTATGTGGGAAGGTAACCCATGGATGATCGTGGATTTCCCCCGGGCTCTGCCTGCGTATGTCTAGAAAAAATGCACTTACTGAACATATCCCCTAAAATAACAGAATGCATGTGCACAGTGTATGTATGTTTGTATACTTGGGTTTAACGTCATACTCAACAATTTTTCAGTCATATGGCAACAAGGATTTCTTAGAATGTATATGTACTGTGTCTTCTTGTGCCAGGGCGAGTCCATGCTTCGATGACATCACTTGGAATATGTCCGGAGATAAATCTATCAGGTTCAAGGCTTAATAATCAGCTATATAAGTATATAGGTATACATGTATCTCGTATGTGGGAAGGTAACCCATGGATGATCGTGGATTTCCCCCGGGCTCTGCCTGCGTATGTCTAGAAAAAATGCACTGACTGAACATATCCCCTAAAAATATAGGCCTGACCCAGGAGCATATGTGATAGATGCATTTACGCTTTAGTGGACGGGCCTTAACTTTTATGCTTTCCCTTCTTTAAGTTTGTTCCGCCAGCAGTACAGAAGATCCAGGTGGAGTGAGCAACAGTGATAACTGTTGTGCCCCAGTGGCCAATCCAAATTTGGTATTCCCGTCAAGGGAGATAGGTAGTGAATCTTTCAGTTCAGGGTGTATTTTTCAATTAATAGTTGGCTTCTGGCACCACCATACAGCTAACAGCGTAGCCGGTTTTTACAGACTGCTCGAGTGTCACTTGTCAGGTTCCAGTGTGAAAGTGACGGAATTTCACCGCAAGCTAAGATGTTTATCCTTAAATCTTGGAGAGAAAGAACATGTGAGCAGCATGACTGCTACTTACGGAAATAGGAACTGTTTTGTTCCTTAACGAATCATCAATCTCTTGTCGCCATCTATAAATACAGTGATTAATTTTCATGCTCATGTTGCTAATTCTGTAAGCAGTTACAGTGCTGTTAATACTGCTCGCTGGGCTCTGCTCAGTATAAATGTGTTGCCAGGTAACAAATCCTTTAGTAACCATCAAGATGTTCGACGGCTTCCTAAAGGGGTTTGTGAAGATCGCCCTGCACTCCTCAGATACAAGGAAAGGAAAGTTGGATATGTTTTTAATTATTTGAAAGGTTTACCGTCTATCAACGAAATGACACTGAAACAACTTGCTTTAAAAGTTAATATGCTACCAGCCTTGTTAACAGGACAGAGATCTCGAACACTGAAAGCACTGAGCTTGCTACATGTGATGTTAACACAAGAAAAGTGTATTTTTGAAGACCAGCAAACCTGGATAGTATTTGGATCATAATGAATTATTTTCATTTCTTGATGACCGGAAATTGTGTGATAGATCATATTGCAGAATATGCACACAGCCTTGCTTGGGCAGACAACTCAGTTCATAATAAGTTTTCAAAAGCCAAATGCAACAGTTACAGACACTATAGGGATATGGCTTAAAATGGTGTTAAATAATTCGGGTGTTGATATTGGTTAATATATAGGTCAAATCACTAGAGCTGCTTCAACATCCGCTCCATGGTCAAGTGGGGCATCAATCCATCTAATTATGCAATCTGCAGGTGAAGAGTTTTGCCAAATACAAGAAGAATAGAACCAAGAAACACTTTGGCTCGGAACTTCTTCCTACTTTTGGAAGTGCTAGTAGTGCTATTTACTTTTTCAATTAGCCATGCACTTAATTTGAATTCAATTTGCATAATTGTTGTGTTGATCTGTGGTTAAAAGAATGATGGCCACATGCTATAAAGTCTCACGGGGTTCCCGAGTGACGTAGACAATGACGTAGTAGTACTTCCCAATCAAAACTTGTACTGTACGTAGAAGCAGTAAAATCAACAGCAGAAATACAATAAAATAATTACATTTAGCTCATAATGCGACTTCTCGCAAGTTTTAATATAGTCTCGACATTGTATTCGTTCGAAATGATGAGAAAATCTCAAGGTCTAAAGGCTCACCGCTCAGCGTATCAACTTGCCCTGTATATTTTTACATTTGATATTTATCATAAATTTATGAGATTTAGTTAAATTTTACAAATCATAAAGTCCACGACTTCCATATGACTGTTGAATATAGCATTTAAGGCCATAATATGATTTTCCCTTATTTGGCATTTGCACAAGTGACAGGATATTTTCCGTTTTTAAAAGTAGGCCTATAGCTTAGCCTTGCATGAGATAATCAACTCTGCTTTATATTCCAGAGTAAGTAAATTTTTATGCATTGCTGAACAAAGATTAAAGTGTCACTCTTATGATGATCAGAATATGTATATTTTTCTTTAACAGAAATTCTATAAATGATATAAATCTTACGTTAAGGGCTGTATAGTAGTTGCGTTTGCCTACTCATGTAGCAGGAAAACAAACTTGCTTCGCTGATTCCAAATAAACATGGAATAAATATAGAAACCCTTAGAATTTTTAAACTGTACTCACAATCAGAATATACCCGTGCTGAGAAAAGACATCCTGTTCGAATTACATGTAAGGTGAACGACTTACAGACCTGGCCGTATTTCAACAATTAGCTCCGTTCTACCCTGCTAGAGAAATACACAAAGGACTCAGGCTGAGAACAGAATGGGATATTATGCACAACACAAGTGCAACTGCAAACGCCCTATCTGATGTCGGAGGTGGACAAAGTACAACGCGGCAGGTGCGACTGTATCCTGTTCCCATTCCCAATGGTTGGCTGTGGCAATAAGGCGGTGTTCGTCCCAATCCAGGGAGTACTTTGAATAACTGGTTTTGCGTTTTCTGATTGGTTGCCTTTTATCTAATTCTGAGGAGTCTTGGATTACATCTTACGTAAACAGGTAATAGTATATATTGCACCCCATATCATGATCCATCGAACGTCAGGTTACCTATATACCGGTCTGTCGCGCGGACTTCTTCAGACATCGTGCCTGCTAGCACTGTCAACACCATGGTCAAATTACCTCTCTTTGTGCTGGCTGTCTGTCTCAGCTTTACTCCGGCATGGCTAACAGGTTTGCAACAATCACAACCGTATATGAATTTGAAATTGTGTCTTCAAATGACGCCTTGTAATATTTGCATGGAAGAATTTATAAATTTATGTGTTTTATATTCATTGCTTATGTTTACCTCTTGATGAAGACTTCTTCGACAATCCATGTGTTGACTTGCAGTTGCCTTAGATGTTTCGAGCTACGTACAAGTGAGCGTTCAGATTAGGTTGCAGTTCGTCCAGACAACTTTAATAACATGGAAAACGTGACTACTTCAGGATAAGGAGAATGACTAGTGAATGCTTTAGAGACCAGTGTGGAACGTGCATATAAGACATAGGCCAGTAACCTGAGTGATCTGTTTAAAACACCCAACATTCATGTCGTCGTCATTCTCCTTCTAGAGAAACCCTATATACGGATTTGTAATACTTACCAAATTTACGTGTCTGTATCTGAACACACTGAAGTGAAAACATTACTGAATTAAATAATTTAGAAAAAAAATAAGACCTTGTTTATGAATCTTTTGGCAGATCCCTGTGTTTCCTATACTGAGTTGTTGAGCGACAACAGAAGAGGCTCGGATAACGTTCAGAAGCTGGGTAAGATCAGAAATGGTTTCTGTGACATCTCCCTCAAGGCAGGCTGGTTCCGGCTCAAGATGGGCCCTAAGGACATCGATTTGGTCACTTCTGCTCCTAGCGTTGGAGCCTGTAATACAGCATTTCCAATCTGGATGAGAGGTTAGCTATTTTCATGTTCATTCATCACTCTATTTACTTATTTTATTTATTTACTTATTTGTTTTCTCGGTGTTTTACGCTGTACATAGAATATTTCACTTAAACTACAACGGCCAACAATATGGTGGGTGGAAACCATGCACTTAAAGCCTAGAGAAACCCTGGACAATTCACAGTTGCTGGCAGACCTTTTCCACCTACGACTTGAGAGCAAGCCAGCATGTACTGGACTGAACGCACGGCGACCGCATTGGCTAAAGGCTGCTGTCACTGTGTTGCACCAGCACGCTAACCACTCGGCCGCCAGTTCAAATCATGTCCAAGGACATAGGAATTATTTTAATGCGATGTGTTTCAGGGACGGTGCCATCGGATCTGAACCTACAGGCAGAGGCGACGGCGTGCATTGTGTCCCCAACCAACAAATGCGCAAGGATTCTGCCTGTCAAAGTAAAGAACTGTGGTCTATATCGAGTGTACGAATTACAACCCCCGCCGTTCTGCTCGTCTGCCTACTGTTTCGGTAAGTGATCAATTGACCGACCCACGGTTACGCCTTCCAATTTATCCGAAAACCATGGGAAAGTGCGATAAAAATACCTCAGTCGACAGCATGGTGGGAACAATGAGCCTGTCCAACAGGCTGCACTACACAGTCCATGATATAGCACAGGCAGTAATCAGTAATAAGGTAGGAAATCGCTAATGTCCTCAAAAACCATGTCAATATATTAAAATAAATGTATTAAAACAAGAATTCGTGTAAATGTGAGGTAACTGAGTCATATTGAATCGGAGGGTAAAACTGAATATGCCTTCTTATAATTATCACAGGTGTACATTTCAAATTTGCACTTTTATACAGTTACGGTATATATTCACTGAAAATGTATAATCAGGGCTGTCAGCTTTTTTAACAATGCCCTTGCAAGGTTATAAGAAATTACAAATAAGCGTTTGGCAGGGATACATTATCAAATTTTAATTACACATGTGGACGATCTGAATTCAAACTACAACTTGACAAGAAAAGCAAAAGTCACTTGCACAATCAGAAAATAATTGCAACAAAACTGTGTAAAAGACAACTAAATAAGAAAAGTTTTGAAAAACTAAATAATTACAATTCGAGATTGGCTACATAGGACTTCATCGCCTAAGTGGCTGTGTTTTATGCTGTTAATAGACACCATCTGTTTTCATTATATATACCATACGTACCACAACACTCAGAAAAAACTTTTTGAAGGTCTACGCGCCAGTAGCATCGGTGCGGTGGCATGAACATGAATACCATTTTTATCTGACAGTCTTGATAATCTGGCGTATTTGAAGTAAAACCTCTTGAGGCTCATTTCCCTCTCGATAGAAATCATCACCCCACCCTATACACACTAAACCCCATACTGATTTCACTTTCATATGTGGGGGACATTGGAAGTTACGAACGCTGACGGTATCACCCCAGCCTACATACACAAAAACCCCATACTGATTTGACTTGACGTGAACAATATGTGAATTCATGAACGTTGACAGCACCACACCAGCCTATGTTTGGTGGGGGGATTAGTTTGTATTGGCATTTTCCGTCCCACTGGGGCGATGCACACCAGACAGAGCTTGAGGTTGTTAGCATTCGAGAGGCTATATTAGTCAGTTACAAAAAAAAAAGAGAAAAGAAAAAAATGTATGGTGGGGTGTCTAGATGTTAGCCACAGTCTGGAATGACCTATTATGATGTTTCGTAGGGCTCAGTACAGTAACTTCGTTAAAGAGGCGGATGCCACGGAGGCGTAGTTCTGCGTACATAATATGACGGATATATATATGGCGTAGACATTGAAACATAAGGTGGGGAATACTATCCTCCACGAAACATTTCTCTCAGAGTCCTGTATCATGGAGACCAAATCTGTTCAAGTATAGATTGGTGGGTAGGTGGCCGAATAAGAAGCCAAATACAAGTATTTCTTCTTGATGACACCTAAGCGACACGCCACAGCTTAAGGTAGCTAGTGAGTTGTGTTCATGGAAAAATCTCTCTTTGTCGGAGTTATCCCATTCGTTCTGCGACTAGTCTTTACTTCACTGAGTTTATTGCTTCTTTTAGCGATAGAGGAACACCGAGAACACTTATGTCAGACAACATAAGAGCTTGTTTAGCCAATTGATCAGCCTGTTCATTACCAGGAATACCGATATGAGCCGGCACCCAATAAAACGATATAGAGACGCCACGGTAGTCAAGTTTGGTGCATGGATGAACTCATGTATGAGTTTAGAGGACTTGTTCCACGAAAAATTCAGCAGAGCCTGTAGAGAAGAGAGAGAGTCAGTGAAAATAACAGCCCGTATAGGCCGAAGTTCCATCAGAAACTGGAGGGCACAGATAATTGCAGTGAGTACAGCTACAGAGTCAGACAGCCTAAAGGACTTGGTATATTTAATTTCTGGCACGCAAAATGACGCTCCCATTATACACTAACCCTTATTGTGATTTGACTTTTATATGTGAACAATATACCGACAATATAAACACACAGCACCTGATAAACCCGCGATATTTTCATTCTTTAGTGTATTATATACTTCGACCTTTGCAGGTGCTTTCCCTACCATCCTAATTAAACCACAGGTTGCCCCAGTCTTGGGGAATAGCACAACTGACCCCACGTTCGAAGATTTACGTTTCGAGTGTAGATTTACCTCCCCTGACCCGAGTTATTTCTACGACGTCGTGTGGAGAATAGACGGAGTTGAAGTTACCCGGATAATCCGGGTGTCCGGAGCCGACCTGCCCGAGGCCGCTCAGCTTCTCGAGACGGTGTGGACTGGCCAGTACAAGTTTGGCATGAACGTAAGATGACCTTGTAGATCCTGTATAGAAATAATAAACAATAAATTGGTATTTTACGAGTTTGGGGCTGAATCGTTTCAAAAATGGTGAATGAATGCATAATCATGGCTTAACGCCCCTAACGACAATATTGCAGCCATGCCGTAGAGAGAACACGTTTACACCAGAAAGTAGGAAAATATTACTTTAACTGACAATTGATTACAGAAGTTTCTGTGTTTTTCAAGCTTGAGTTTGGAATCTCCACAGTTTAAGCCTTTCGACATTCATGGACTTACAATAAATTTCTGGTTGCTCAGTTTCGCCGAAGTTTTTTTCATTCTAATTTTATTTGTATTATAATGGTATGGAAGGGCACTTTCATTGATTAAATAACTTGCATGAATCATGTCCAGTATTCACCTGTTAATCTCCTGCTGACATAATCATTCCTCAGTAGAAACTGTCTGTTTAATTTCCAGAATTAATGAATTCTACTTTAAAATGGTGAGAGGTACTCGGATTGAAAGGTGCACTATCTCGAAATCGTTATGTTATAATGTAAAACCTGCATGGATCGAATCATCATTTCACCAAAGTCAGATAAAATGAAGCACACAATAACATAGAGTTACGCATGTAAGATTGTATTGTTAATTAGGGCTTAAGCTAACTGACATGTGTAACACAAGAGTGTTCGATCTTAACGACAGATCCAGTGTTCGGTGAGAGTCAACGACTCGGCGCCAGGAGAACCCAGTCCGGAACACAACAGCCAGTATTTTTTTGCCGGACTGAAGGTAAGTTTCACAAACACCCTAGCTTGACAAGTAAAGAGATAGCCTGTCCCAAGGTCATCTATTCACGGCTCAAGTAATAGCCTACCTGTCCTGACCACTACAGCTAACAGTTCTTCATCGGATTGATGGTAAGCTTCAGAGTGTCAAGGTCATTGATTCACGGCCCACGTGTAGCCCAGTCAGGAACACCACTGCGGCAACAATTTTTCGCCGAACAGAAGGAAAGGTTCAAAAACACGCCAGTGGGACAAAGTCACAAAGTCATCGATGTGCAGTCCACGAGTTGTCCAGTCTGGGCGTTTGCTTAATAAGTTTATGAAAATGTACCTGCTTAAAATAGTATGTCAAGCATGAGAAAGGCATTCGAAATTGTATATGGTGAAAGGCAAGATAACAGTTTTGAGAGCTCAAGATGAGGATGTGAGGGAAAGAAAACCATACATGGCTGGTCTGTACCCATGATTAAGCAATGTTACCCTCGTCTCAGTCTTCGCACAATTTATTTGATTTATTTATTTGATTGACATTTTACGCTGTATTCAAGAATGTTTCTTATTAAAAGCGGCAGCGGGCAGCATTCTGGAGGGTGAAACCTTCGCTCAAAGCTGGGCAGCTTTTGTGCAATTTGTAAATTTATCTTTGTTGCCCTAGGAACCGATTTTCAAGTCAAAAACGTTTGAAAACAAAACGGGAATTTAACCGAAGGGATCTCCCTTGCCGAAAGGTGTTGCGTGCTACCGCAGCAAAATGAACCAGGAGTCTCTCTCCAGCTCATGATGGCTTCCTGAACCGTACGTGGGAAGGTCTGCTAACAAGAAGCGGATGGTCGTGGTTTTCCCCCACAATAATGCTGACCGGCGTCGTATAAGTAAAACATTCTTCAGTAGGGTGTAAAACTCCAAAACACAATGAAAATGATCTTGGGATTTCGCCAAAATCGATAATGCTGTGGCATTGCCGGAATTAGCAATGTGCTTTTGTTAATCCCATGTATGACCCGTTGTGTGCTTGTTACACACATACAGCATTTAATGATAAGTAAGAAAAAATTCTTGTTTTGAGCAGGTACTGAATGCATCCGTCAATCTGAAAGAGGGAGATTCCACCAGGATTCTGTTCCAATCCACCGTGCCTGTTCCCTGTCCGATAAACACTCCTTGTTCTGTCCGCTTTATTGGCCTGAGAGCTGATGCAAACAATGGGTGCAACACAACGGAGAAGGGAAACTGTGGATTTGATGTGTCATCGGAAAACTGGATGGCCATTCATGAACTGGAAGTAACAGCGAAGTTCGACAACATGTTTGGTAATCGAATAAGTCAACTGTTCCTGTCCTCAACACCCCCTGCCTTCAGCTCTCCAAAACACGTGTGGGTTGACGTGAAGCCCCAACCTGTTGTTGTGAGTAAGCTCAATAAGGAGCCGTGGTTTTTACGTGTCTTCAGAGATAAGGTCAACAAATGGTGTGCTTAGCAATCCACTTAGCTCGGGCTGTTTACGCTCCTCTAATAATGCATAACGGTGTTTGGGGGATGGGGGGTGGGGGGGAATAAGTCCAGTTGGTAAGCACATTGATTGTGCATTTTGCAATGAAAGTATGAAACTTTGCACACATCTACTACTTATCTGTTAAATTCTGATATAGTGCTAAGCTGGATGTGCCGGGGGGGGGGGGTCACGCCCCCTTTAGTAATTCTTATTACAAGTAAATGAATGTTATAGGTAAGTGAATAAGTACATAGACTTAGCGCAAATGCCCGAAATGCATCCCAAGGTGTTGTTATGAAATCACAATGGAGTTTTGAGGGCATGGTTTAGTTCTATGAAAATAAATATAATTATTATAATAATAATAGATGAATGTTATTAATAATAGATGAACTCAAGAAGTTTACCCATTCTGCACATGTCATTTACTCACATTATTTTTATAAAGGTCTAGTTTTAGACAACAATAGTTTATTATTTGGACTTAAAAATATAACGTTTTATAACTAAAGTCTTTCAGCAACTGATTATCTCCCTGCCCCCCTCGCCGGTGAAATTTGTAGCCAGTACTCCCCCCTCCTATATTTATTTATCCCCCCTCCCGCCAAACAGAACTCTTGATTTCTAATGCTAGTGCTTTTATTGATCTTTTCAATCCCCGGAATAAACAGCAGTACAAGGATTATGTTGTGTACCCAGTTGTATTTAGACAGGGTCCAACTGTGTAGTATACAAAAAACCTGCGATGTAAAGATGTAGCAATTTTAATATTGTTGGTATGTAAAAGGTTTCCCAATAATGTCTTGTACCCGAAATCATTTTCAGGATAGCTGATCATGGTGCATTTATTTTGCCAAATCTTTTAAGTATGCGGTACAAATGATCAGTAAGTTGTATTTGAGTGATGGATGCTTTCGTTTTTGTCATCAGTATGCGATTTTTGCAATCATTTAAGTGATTTTTGCAATCGATGATGCAACCTTTGCTGTCACTAATTTGTTTCAGGCTAAATTTTTGTTCTGGTCCAAACGATCAAAACAATCGAACTACATTTTGTTCAGTTGTACCAACTACCACATTTGATAAAGAGAAAAGTGTTTCTGTGCATAAGTCTGATTACTTTAGCCAGTTAATCAAAAGAGATATGTAAGTCTAATATCATGAAGGCTGTGTGCGGCTAGGTGGGAGGAAACCGGGCAGAGCACTGGAGAAACCCATGAGCATCCGCAGGTTGCTGACAGGCCTTCCCACGTATGCGATTAATTATTACTATGTGTAAAACCATTGTGTGTTAAATAACGATGGACAGAAACAAAGAGATCCTCATTAGTAAGGCCACAAAAACGTGAATCTAAAATATATGTAAATTCAATTGTTAAAAGCACTGAGCAACGCCATTGTTCATCCAGGATTTTATATCATAATCATAAATTGTAATGATTATATTGTGTTTAGTACTATTTTCGTCATAGTTATCTTTATTGTATTTTTGCCACAGATAAACATCGTCGATAAGGACGTTCTGACTTCTGGATCCTACTGTACAATACAAAACGACCCACATCTTAGGTCATTTGACGGAAGGTAAACTTTCTGACTTCCAAATCAAATAATGTTTTTTTATTTTACGAGAATGGCTGCTTCCTCGGAGTTATTGTAAGAGTTCGATGATCACTAGGATTATGATTTCTCAATCACAAAGAATGGGGCCTCTGTGACTCAGTTGGTTAGCGCGCTAGCGAAGCGTAATGACCCATAAGCCTCTCACCAATGCGGTCGCTGTGAGTTCAAATCCAGCTCATGCTGCCAGTAACCTGTGGATGGTCGTGTGTTTCGCCCGGGCTCTGCCGGGTTTCCTCCCTCCATAATGTTGGCCTTCGTCGCACAGGTGAAATATTCTCGAGTATGGCATAAAACACCATCCAGTAAATCAAATCAAATCAATCACAAAGAAATACATGGCAACTGCACAGGGTTGTATACCACTGTAAATATTCACAATCGGGCCAACATGTTGTGTCTTACTGACAGTAAACAACTCAAGCAACTTCTCATGTTTAATTCGGTTTCGTAGGATATGAAAGTATCCAAATTGTTTTAGAAGGATATTTTAAGGTCGTCATTATGCTATATCTCATTCAAGAATGGCGGTAAGAAACAATGTATAGACTGCATGATAGGTCTACATTTACTAAGGGGTGTAATATCTTGTTTGTTACACAGAAAATTTGATGTGCAGCTGGCCGGGGAGTTTGTGTTGTACCGTCACAAGACCTTGCCTATAGAGGTAAACAAGTCCCACACTGTGCTATCGTCTCTGGTTTGTAGCTACATGTTGTTGAAGCCTTGGGCAGTGACATTGTCAGATGCTTTAATTATCAAACAAATATTTATAACCTGACGACACCACATCATTATGTTCTCTTCAGGTGCGTGGGTTCTTCCAGCCGTGTGGGACCATCCCACGTTGTATCTGTGGCACGGCTGTGCGCTCCGGTGAACAGATTTTCGTATTCTCAACGTGTAAAGATAACTTGGCTTATCATACAACCCGGTTGCGGGTGTATGGCTGCAACAGGAAGCAGATGAGAGTCACTACACCAGACAAAGGCGTCAACTACAAGGTATATGTGATCACTTTGCTTTCTTCTTTTTGACATGACGTGGCAAGGACAAAAGCCATGAACAGATTTTATGTTACATTAAATAGAGACAAGTGTTTGTGATTTGTGTGTGGAGATTAAAGTTAGAACCTCTACTGAGTCTAAATCTGACGGAACTGTTCACGGTTTTTCAGTTCTGCTTGGCCCATCGATATCTTGATATTATCATTCCAGTTGATCTATCTTGGTGCAGCCGAACAATTTCGATATTCGGTCATTGCCATTCCAGCTGCTCACAGTGTAGTCCAAAGATCACGGTATCTGGTCATTGCCGTCCCAGGTGCTCCTAGTGCATTCCAAGTGTCACGATATCTGGTCATTGCCGATCCAGCTGCTCTTAGTGTAATCCAAGGGTCACGATATCTTGTCATTGCCGTTCCAACTGCTCCTAGTGTAGTCCAAGGGTCACGATATTTGGTCATTTCCTCTATCATAGTGCAGTCTAACGGTCACTGCTCTTTGCTGTTCCAGTTAGTTTAAAGCAGTCATCGTGTGCTTGTACAGTGATTAAATTTACACGAAGTGGGATTTCAGCCTTTTGTCTTGCATGTCCTATGTTTCCGGTGGCTTGCCATTTTAATGATCTCCAATCAACAGCCAAATTTGGGTGTATCAGGTTGTTTAGAACGCACCCGGGGGCTTTGGATGGATGGTAAACCATTTTAACATTTTTGTCAAGATTTCTGTAATGTGATGGAACATTGTTGAGGATGGCAGACTGGAGATATATCCGGGTTTATAATAACGAGGTTGGTGTATGCTGCTATAGGCTTAACCCGCATAATTACGTCACTCTGGGGAAAACTCGGCCGAGAAGGCGCCATTTTTGTTTTGTTATCTGCCATGTGCTGCATAAAGTTTGATGCTAGCATGCCACAGGTTAACTGCTGTATGCCAAACTGTGTATCGGCAATTTTAAGGATTCCTTTGTTAACATAGCAACTAAACATGAACCAGGCTTTAATGACACTGCCCTGCAAAAAGCAATCAATGACATAGATGTTAGGTTATATAATGGTGTTGGTTACGTTTTGCAGGTAGATCTGCCTACTGGTATGGTAGTTGAGATCAGGAACGGATTCGTTAAGATTATCCCCTCCCCGGCTGACGTGGGACAGGTGATGGGGCTGTGTGGGAACTTCAATGGGAACAAGGAGGACGAGTACATCGATTCGAATGGGACCCAACACAGCAATGACTGCGACTTCGCTTTCGGGGCACATTGTGTGGTGAATAAATACGGAAAGACTTGGAAGTAAGTAAAACTTCATTTGACACCAAGTACATGCCAGATGCCTTTGATTTGCATCTTTCAGTATTTCTGTACAATGGTTCTGTATAAACCTAGTATATGGTACATTTTGGTTGTGGACTAGGTAAAATGGGTTCTTTAATTCAGTCACAACCCTCTAATTAAAGGAAAATGTAGGAGGAGATGATAAGGGCGCCTCGCAGAAAGACCGCAAAAACCCAGACATTCCATCCACGATTTCTACACGTCTTTTGACTGAGCAGATGATTTTGTTCAGTGAGAATAATCCGTGCGCTGTCCCTGCTTAATTTTTTGTCTGAATTGCGTATTAAACTTTGAAGGATAATTGTAATCGTTGAAGATTCACATATGTTTTGTAATAAGTCGTACTCACGAGAGAATTGACCAATAGAGACGCACAGTTATCTCTTGAGCACGATTTAGTAAAGATCTCGTGGGCACGACATAATAAAGGTGTCGAGAGCATGCGACAGTTGTTATGCGTACGAGATCTTTACTAACTCATGTTCACGACATAGTTGTGGGTATTTGTTGGTCAATTATCTCGAGAGTACGACTTAGTTATTAAACCGCCCCACCTCCCCACATTTCTCTTGTGTACGGAACCAGAAAAGTGACATGTTGCAAAAGAAAAATATTAGTAATAAAAAAATAAAATTATAAATTATTATCGTTATTAGCAAGACGTTTTAATTAGAACTGTTACGAAGGACGGTTCTTCTAACGCCGCTCTCGAAGCTGACGACATTTAAATTAGGAATACCTTTCACAAAGCCAGAGTTAAATATATGCATCAAGTCGATAACATTTTGACCACTGAGTTCATGATCTGGTAGTACAGTTTCGTCCAAGTTCAGGCATCCAGCATCAAATATTTGGCTTTGTAAACAAAGTTGAAGTTTTGAACTTTAGCCCAAACTGACATTGTGATACAGATCCCAGCTCTAATCGCAGAGGTTGGTACTTGATAGTTTTTATGGGCCGATTTTCAGAATTCAAACCGAAGAGGAGTCCTATTACGGCTATCCTGATATCGACCTTGATCCGGCTCCGGTGGGGCAGTGTTCTTGTACGAGTCTGTCCGGAGAGGTATCCCCTAACGTGACCTGTACCAATATATCACCCCAACAGTGTGGTACCCTGGACCCCGAGGTGACCGACGAGTACTGTACACAGATTCCACCGTCATCGACCAGGCGTAAGAAGAGACAAGCGGATAAAAACGATGGACTAAATGAAGACGACGTCAGGCCCGTTTTCCCGTTGTACAAGGACACTGAGTTTAAGGTAAGGAGGGGCAAAAGGACCATGTGTAATCCCATTAGTTGACATAAAGCTACAATATCATGAATGCAGGGGTGTGCAGTGGTGGAGGGGTTTATTATATCACAGGAATACGGGCCACGTCATCGGATTCCATAAAGCGGCATTGGAAGGGCACTGCCGGTCAGATAATATTCAAGCATAAGACCACAAAGCCAGCGGTACAATAAATATAACACGCTACCTCTTGTTGGCACTAGCACAGCAAAAATCACTCCACAAGATAAGATGAACAAGGCCGGACAGACAAGCTCTGTATGTGGGCCTATTCAGACACATGGTTTCATTGATACAGAATAATTGCACAAATACATGCTGATTCATGGATATGAAGTGATAGATACGGTATGGTCTTTGTGGACCTCTCAAGACAGATATCTTAGATACAGGAGAATTACACGAATGTGAACTTATTCATCGATATGAAGCCATGGATACAGTGCGGTGTGTGTGGTCCCATCGAAGCATATGTCATCATAGACACACGGGAATTAGAAGAATGTAGACTGATTTGTGGTTATGAAGTCCTAGAAACAGTATGACGTAATTAGGCATATTTCGGCGCATACCTTGGCTTGACATGGCTTAGCGGTACAGCATATACACAAATGTTGATACAGTTTGACTGAAGCTACTCTAGGAAATGGTGTTAACTGTTGAGATTGTCAGAATCTTGACAATCCAAAGTAATCATTTGTTTAGTGAATTCGCTATCAGCTTGTGGCATAACGTCTGCAGTTCAGAAAGAGCTCTAATTTTGTAATAAATTAAATTTAATCTGCACCCGAAGGGCAGTAGCATACAAACATAGACATTTCTCGTTCAAGTAACACGATTTGTTTGTTGCTGAAGTTGTATGTTACATGGTTTGCATATCGGCTGTATCTGCTGTTGTCTGTCGTCCGACAGGTTCCAAAATGGAGCAATGGGTGGGATGAACAGAAAGCTAGGCAACAATGTGTGCGCCTCTTCCAACGGTCTCCTGCCTTTCAGCCTTGCTCAAATGTCGGCAATGTGGAAATGGATACGTACATCGACTTTTGTACCATCGACGTGCTGGTGAGTTTGATGCACACATAATTTGTATGAAACCATCTGATTGGCTGCAGAACGTGAGAAAAACAAAGTCGTACGCGTTACGTCACGTCAACTTAACGCACTACTACGAGAGGGAGTGTTGTTGTTCAAAACTGATGAATGGGGAGAGAAACAATTAGAAATGTATTTTAACAGAAAGCCGTTGGTGAAATATTACACGATTCAAAGCCATGGAACACTTTAATTTTCCACTCGACCAGCTCCGCTGCGGAGAGGTGAAACAGACGACAGAGGCTTTTTGGGGTCAGAGGATTTTTGCCGCTCAAACACCTTATTTTATTTAGCAGCAAACACAATACCCTTCCCTTATTTTAGGCAATCAGTTCCATGGTTAATGTAACAGGATCTCAGTGATGAAACGGCGATTACGACCGCTGTTATCTCTGTTATCTCATGAAACAAACGTCTCACTGACCACATGACATAACAGGCAAAGTTCCCGTAAACATCTTCAATCTCGTCCATGAACTGAATGACAACTTGTGACTTACTCTAAGCTCAAAAATTGCAAATTTAAGGCCACAAAACGTCATACCGATTAACTCTTACAGTTGCATAAACGGCCATCAGCACAAAGGGTTGTCAGTAACTGAATCTAATTTCGAAATAAAACTTCGAAATAAAAACGAAACCGAAGCTCTCTCTCCCTTAAATCAAGGTCAAATCTATAACTTTTTTAGTGCAAGGTCGTTTCCCCGGGGACGTTTATCCGGCGACATATATGCGAATAATTCTTCTGATTCACCATTTCAAACGATTCCTTCTTAAATATCTCAACATATTCCAACTCTGATTATGTATATGAAATATATCCCCTAGATACCATAATATTTTTCGCTGAGCTGGTTTACTGTTGCGGATTCATGCGTTCGCTGCGGAAATAGTGATGGGGCACATGAACGGGCTGCCTTTGCTGTCGTGATATTTATCCAGAAGTAATGTGATCATTTTGTTGTTGTTTTTTGGTAAATTTCCCGATCCTGTTATGTGATGACTTGTGGACATCACATTTGAAAGTTATGAAACCCGTTGGTTAAATTTACTCAACTCAAGTTTCATAATTCTCATATGCGATGTCCACTCGTGGATTAAATTTTATGTTTGTTGCTCTCTGAAGCTCACAACAAACTCAAAATTTACTCTACGTGTTTCATAACTTTCATATACGATGACCACTCCTGTGAGATCCTTTGCCTATACTAACGTATCAGCAAAAAAAATCGCAAATTGGGAAGGTTCCTTTAGACTCGAATCTCACATATAGACCAGGCTCTTTTAAACGGTCTCCGAAACCTCACAGATGGAGAGTAGGCTCTTTTCAAGAACAGATTAGCGAACTAATGTTTTAAAGCCCACCATCGAACTTTACCTGAGAATTTATTTTTTAACATTGCAAGCGAATATTCTTAAAGCTTACTGGAACATCTGTTATCTGTTTAGATGTAAAACGTAATCTTATGCAGACAGAAATGCCATCCCATAATAGTGGCTCTGGTAAATCCATCAGCGTTTTGTCCTCCTCAGCTTTCTGGCACCACAGACTGGACCTTGTCCTCCTTGGAATTCTTCAAACATGACTGTAGATCTGAGGTGCGGAGGAATACAACGCTGTGGATGCCGAAAGGCGAAGCACCGTCTATACTTGATCAAGTGATGGAGACTAGTTGCCCAAACGAATGTTCTGTCCACGGAAAGTGTGTTAAGGGTAGGGTTTTTTACTTTCCTTTTTGCAAGGTTCAAATCTCACAGCCGAAATTTCATCAAGTTTTGTTCATCCGCCCATCATTTCTTAACATCTTCTGAACTAAACAAAAACCTTGACATAAAATGCTACAGGATCTTAAATATTGCAAAAATGTAACTCTGAACGTTTAAAAACACCTAAAAGTGGTAATTTGACGTTAAAGTCATGGAACATAGCAATGTTTTTTTCTAGAATTTTAGTCTGATGATGTAAATGCTTTCTGTCCGCCATAAATGTTGGGATTTTCAGTATTACACGTATGTAGCATTTCAGTTTTGAGAGTGAAGTATTTAGGCCCGACGTGACGTGCTCCTGTAACATACTGTGTCATCTCTCAGGTAAATGCCGATGTAACGCAGGCTGGATCGGGGACGACTGCTCCGTTGACATCAACACACCACCGACAGTTCTGGGCTTGCCGAGAGGAGGATTATGTGATCTCAAGTACCGGACATGCGACCGAACTGTGGTGTATGGGATGCAGTTTGTTTCCTCCGAACACCTCACTTGCAAATTTGTGCCGGTCTCTGTAAGTATGAACGATGAATAAAAGTCTGCCTTACTTCTATGGAGTCTTACGTGATACACGAGTAGTGTAACTCCGAAAAACGATGGCTTCATTATGACTCAATATTTCGGCATTTTATTTTGCCATCATCAGGAGAGTGGTCAGAATGAACAAGCAACAATATATTTACATTGTACAGGGATATGAGTTGTTACACTTATTATTAAAGATCAAAAACTGTGATTTTATGGCATATTGTCAAGGACATATAAACAGGAATAACAGAGAATCATAAAGTCATAAATCACCAGTTAGATAAAAACCCAGTGACTAATAAAGGGTTAACAAAACAAAAACAAAACACGCCTGCAGTTAGGGAATACTGTGAATGGCTGTGATAAGAGAAATCGGGGGTGGTGAGTGGAGCGGGATATATATAGGGTTTTATTGACCACAACCACATGCATGTACAGGTTTCACTGCAGGGTCCTTCAGAATATCAGAGGTAATGACTATCGGAAGAGGAGTAGTCCTTTTGAGGCTAGGAAACGTTAATTTAAAACAGGCCTATACCTACGTATCCACAAAGCTTTATTGAATAGGAAGTCTGACCAGTGATAAGATTGGTCTATGACCTTTGTATTACATAAAACAATACCACATAGGCCAGGAGAATCAGTGTTGTTGAGACAGTTTGGTAGGTATAATAGATTTGCAAGGTATTAAGATTCAGTTCATTGAGATATTTGATTACATACTTCACTTTGCCTGAGGCCACTGCTGTATTCCTTGATTCCAGAGAGGAGGATCCTGTCTCTTTCGCCTAAGTATTCAGAAAATTATCCTGGACATCAGGACTTGTGTACAACAAAGCTTTTGAATTCTTTACATCAGATCGTTTGTGTTTAGGTAGAAGCTAGATTTGGAAGTTTTGCCAGAGGAAGACAAACGTAACAGGTTTGTTCAAGAAGTTACGAATTTTAGATATTCATTTTTTGCTAGGTACTCCCCTTCTTTACCAGTGTAAGGAAGACACATCCAAATTCTCTTCGGCTTTTCTTCAGATTGTGTATTCTTAGGCCCAAATTTTGGCGTAAACTTATCAATCAGACGTTTACATATGTGTTGTGTGTAGCTTGTCGAGGAGAGAAATTGGGCAATTTTATTCAATTCAGCCGTAAAGGTGGTTTGACCTGACCATATTTTGAAAGCCATCGACACAAAAGATCTGGCCCAGGGCACTTTTCTACACCATGGTTCAAAACTATAAAAGTGAACACATTAACCAGTGTTCGTAGGTTTCCTACACACAGTTGTGGAGAAGGAGCCTAATGAAGCGTCTGAACAATGAACAGGATTATCGTCTACAAATTCTTCCTTCGTGAAAACAATCGATTTGGATAGGAATTGACCTCCTGGATCTTATCGAAATCCTCTGGTTTAGCGAGGACTAATGTATCATCTACATATCTAACATAAAATTTGATAATACCTTCGACGGTAACCTTGTCTATTATCTGCTTTTCCAGTTCAGTAAGAATAATATTAGCAAGGAAAGGGACCAAGTGAGGAGCCCATTGCTACATCATCAGTTTGTAGGTAGACATCTTGATTAGCCAAGAAAGGTGTCCTCGTGCAGGTGTCGTTGATGAGCTTCTTTAAAGTACTTTTCTTCAGTTTAGTTGTCTTCAGTGGCACTACAGGATCTGTGGAGCCTGTAATCCATCCATTCGTTACAAACACGTGAGTTTGTGGTGTATAATTTGGACACAGCGTCAGTGCAGATAATTTTGTCCTGTTGGTTGGGATTTTCTCAAGCTGGAAATGAGAGGCTGTATAATCGAGTGACTCTGCCTTTAGTCTCTTTGCTGTCGACGTTGTTGTATCAATCTCATCTAACAGCAATCTGTTTTAATATGGTCTTCTTGCAACCCACGCGGAAACTTGTTTGTTCTTCCAGACTGAACGCGTAGGGTCAAAGTTTGGTCTGTTTTAAATGCTTCTTCAGAAAATCGGCATTAGAAGTAACCACGACAATTACTTTGCTTTATTCGGCTGCAGTGAATATTGTATTCTGGTTTGTACAGCCACAGTGATTATTGTTTTCTGCTTTACAAAGCCACAGTGATTATTGTATTCTGGTTTGTACAGCTGCAGTGATTACTGTTTACTGTTTGCCCAGCCCGCAGTGATTATTGTGTTCTGATTTGGGGCCTCGCTGGCTCAGATGATTAACGCTCAGGCACGCTAAGACTCTCGGGCCAATGAAAACGCGTGTTCTAATCCAGCTCTCGCTGCATCCACATCTGCTTGGAGTTCGGAAGTTTGTCAGGTGACTATTGACGGGCGCTGGTTTACTCTGGGCACTCAGGTTTCCTCCACCTATAAATGTTACCTTCTCATATATGTGAGAAATTCTTGTGTAGAGATTTAAATCCCAATCAAATAACTAAATTATATTGTGATTGCAGGAAGACAAGGAAACTGCGAGGGAGAATACCACGGCTTACCTTTCACAACCAGTCTTCCGCCACTCTGGAGAAGTTGTGTGTATCCTGCCACCATACCTACGGCGCGTGTATCCTGGCACGAGCGAGCCGAGCGGGTATTACATCTCTGTCTCCAACGACAATGGCGTGTTCAGTGAGCCTAGACTCTTCCTTCCTTTCGACTCCGATGATTTCAACTGCTACATATACGGGTTGAACTTCACTTGTGTGAATTTGAAGGTATTTTTCTTTGTTTATCTTTATTTTCAAATCATCCTATTGTGTAAATGGTAACCTGTTATGTGCGCACTTGGCACCGGGAAATTGAGAATATGAAATTAACTGTAGATCTATGTACTTGATGCCCAGCAGACATTTAAGGTGAAATCCAAAGTGTACTTATGCCAGGCAAACAACTATTATCAACTCTGGGTAGATTTGTGTTATAAAACCAGTGTGATGTTGCGTGAATATTACAAACACAACATTGCAAACATACAAGCTGCCGAGTTTGTTCATGTATAAGATATACACAAGTGGCATGCATATGCTCGAAACCATAGATTTATCCTTGTTTGTCTCGTGACAAATGCCAGAAATATGCAAAAATTATGTACTTAAAGTAAGGCAGATTTCAACATACAGCAACTATGTCCGTAGTCAATCTACGTCAACTAGAGACCAGGAACAACAGAGATGAGCTGGTAGATCACAGCCAGTGCCCACCTGAAGCCATTTAGAATGAATGATTTTGGCTTAACGCCACATTGGCAATATCTCAGCCATATCGTGGCGAGGAAGCCATTTAGAAAATGGACACATAACCATTATCCAGCTGAAGACAGGTAGATATGCGACCCACAACCAGTGCTCACCTGAAGCCATTCAGAAAACAGAAACACAACCATTATCCAACTGAAGACAGGTAGATATGCGACCCACAACCAGTGCTCACCTGAAGCCATTCAGAAAACAGAAACCCAACCATTATCCAACTGAAGACAGGTAGATATGCGACCCACAACCAGTGCTCACCTGAAGCCATTCAGAAAACAGAAACACAACCATTATCCAACTGAAGGCAGGTAGATATGCGATCCACATGTGGAACCCAGCTGAAGCCACTTAGAAAACAGGCCCACAACAATTATCCAGACATGAGACCCACAACCAATACTCACCTGAAGCCATTTATAAAACAGACACACGGTCATTATCCAATTGAAGACAGGTAGATATCAGACACACAACATTACACAATTGCCACACTTGCCACGCTTCCGCGCCCACGCACGAAGTCAGTTTGTATGAATCACTTGTTGTTGAATCGTTGTCATTGAATTTCCAGTCCTAAAACAGATCTCAGTAAAACAGATCTCAGTAAAGTAAATTTTGTTGAGATTTACCTGTAAATGTCAATGCGAAATTGTTACTTGAGAGTAGAATTTCAAGCGTCAGTAGAAAGGCAAACTTTTTTCTCTGTCTCGTTCTAATCCGGCCAGTTTGGCTGGTTTCCTCAGATTCTGATGCTATTCTCGCCTGATTCTCGTCAGAATTTCGGCCACGGTGGTCACGGTCACAGCTAAATTTCTGAAAGCAACTGGTAAATGTTGTTTTCCTTCCTTGTGTTCTATTTATTCTATTTACCCGAGTAATTTAATAATTTAACTTCAGAATGACACCTCTGCCCACTTCCTTGTGATTCCAAACTTCGGGAAGGTCCTCCTCTGCAGGTAAGTCATCAGTCTTGTTAGATGTTTCCTCGTTTCGGTTGGTTTTTCTCGTTACATCTTTTAATTGTTCATATCTGTATCTTAGAAGCTTTAAATGGCTAAACGCATCAGGTTAAAAACATGAGACGGAGATGACTATCTTTGATATAATCTCCCAACAGCAAGTGATTTACTTTTAAATGGGCAATGATTAGGTTTAATCTGACAGCGGATGCCTGGGTAGTCAACGCTTACATTTCCTTTAACTTCACGGGTAACGTTCTGTTTAACTAAGGGCTGAGGACTCCTTGGATTTATGGATCTCGAAATGGCTGTATAGATAGATTACATGAACGTCAGACATTATATGACATCATTAACGGACTACGATTGGAAGGGAATATTGGACGAATGTACAGGGGAGGTAAAACTTCCAGATACAGTGTGCGCATGTACAACCTGCACCAAGTGCTTTGTGAGCCTTGGAGGCTAAGCGGTCTTCCTGGTTTCATTTCTCACCGCTAGCCGCTATGTGGCGTGTCTTAATTCTGTCCTCACCAGTTCGGCAACAGATTTCACGTCGGAAAGTTTATTGTGTAACTGTGGAAATGTGGAGTTTCCTAGGCTTCCTCCACTGATACGTCTGCCTATGAATCCTTTTGTGAAAGATCAATAGAATAAATAAAATAACTGCACAATCTTGCCAGCTATCTTTGTATCTATGCTTATTGTAATATTTGACAGGAACGGCGAATCCGTAAGAATTTTTCGACTTCCTTCTGAAGGTGGGTCGAGATATGATGGCTACTGTTCACGAGCCGGTCCAGGGCGCTTCGGTATGTTTCAGGAACTGGAACCGAGTAACTTCCCAACGATTGCCCAAATCGTCCAGTCCACTATGGCGTCAGTAGTGTATTAAGTTGTAGACCTTCTACTGATTATTCTTCAAGCGCCTGAATTATATAATCGTTACGTTCCATGGGGCCCAGACATCTAAGCTTGTCTCTGTTAAGTGCCTAATGAAGTAAACAGCACAACTCGTATAAGAACTTTCCCCCCGCAATTTCCTTGTGTTTTCTTTTCCTTTTTTTAAATTCATCGTCGGCGTGCCTTAAGTTGTACAACTTTCATGACTACGACTTCATGCATCACTTCTGTATCAGCTTTAAACATAACTGTTACTTCTATGGAAGACAATTTTATCTTTATCGTTGTAAAGGGCCGTATTAAATGAATATGATACCTTCTATCAGAACTTTTCCTCGCATTTCTTCATGTTGCCTCTGTGCTTTGAAAGTTGTATAACTCTAGTGTCAGTCTTAAATGTATTCGTTACTGTACATGTATTGGGTGTAGACTTGCCCTTGTCCATTAAATGAAGTTATGGTGAATGAAAATACCGTGAAAAACTGTCTAGGCACAGTTCCTAGGGCGTGCTGGTAGACAACAGTGTCCGTAATCAAGAGCAGGCGATGTATATTTCCTCAGGCTTGAAACAACGTCTCCTCCAGTGGATATAGGGATGAAAAGTATGTAACCGCTCATAGAGACAATGAGCGATGCAATCTCTAAAATAACGTCTCAGGCAAAATAGCAAGTGACGAAACACAAGTTCATAAAGCGTTACGTAGAGACAAATGGAGTACAAAATGACGAATGTCGAATGTTTCGAAGGGCTATTTCCAATAATAAATTCCAGAAATGCTCTCAAGTGAACGTAAGTCAATATGACTACGCAATTTATAACTTTGTCGCTCATATTTAAAGACTAACGTAAAGAAAATTCCAGACAGTTTGATTATACACATATTTACAACACGGGTACATCTTTCTAGAATGTACGCTCAATGTACAATGACAAGAAACACATAAACATAATAGCTTCGAGAAACTTCAGTGCAGGGGATGACATACACAAAAGTCAAGATCTAGGTCAGACACCGAGCCGTAAAAAAAAAAATTATATAATGCTATATTTTAAAGACGGGGTTCACAACTAATGAAATAAACATGACAGCTTGCATCAAGCCTTTTTCTTCCATTTTCTTGTGTTTTTAAATCACTATCTCTGTGCCTCCTAGCCATATTTCTCTGGAGTACAATGTTAAGGCCATAGCAAAATGCTCAAATTTTACAGCCCACCCGTTTTGAGAGGTGTCTCACACAGGAAAATAAAAGGAACCAACCCCAATTTAATTACACCGCTGGCTTCCTTATCCACTATAAACATGATGTATATCAACTTTGGTGTGAAAAAGTATCATTTGGATGCATTTACCTTATGTAGATGTAAACCACACTGCCGCTTTCTCAACAGTTAACGATTAAAAAGTCACTTGAAAAATTCCTTTGAATCATAATCTGTGCCATAGACCAGTATCTTTTTAGTTTAGAGCCCTCAACTACTACAAAAAATCAGGGTAGATTTGAAATTGTGCTTTAAATCGCTTACTTTTTTAAGTGAAATGTAAAATCACAACCCGTCAAAAAACCGAAAAGACGTATCTGATAAATAAAATAAGAGGGACAAGAAACGTGGGCCAGTCAGTCTGAGACAGAACGACAGTTTTTATGACAATAAAAATACAAAATGGATCCAACTATGTCAGATTAAAAGATTCATAGTTTGAAATATTTCCGAGAGCGAAGTTCATTCTGCTTTTAGCGTTACCCGTTAGCAGACAACATTCATCTTGCAATTTCAGCGAATCTTGGCCTACAAAACTCTCTTGTCCTTATTTACAAAAGTCTGGATTTCTCTATTATTACTGATAAATGATGCACAGTATAACCATGAAAAACTTTTAAATTCAACTCGCCTTTCAAAGTCGCCTGATGACTATATAAAGTGCAGATTTGTTACCATTTATGTTCATCTGTCAAACTGCGTGTGCTCGACCTGCTTTTCCCGCGTTATTTTTTCTCCATCCACTTAGGCAAATATTACCAAATGCTGTTGTCACTAAATTTACAAGAAACTACTCTGATACGTTCATGGACCCATTTATAAATTCTAAGGTCGATAATAAGACCCAAAGAAAGTAAGATAGTAAAATAGAATAGTAAAATTTGACAACGATGTGAACCCATGTAAAAACTCTGCGAAGTTTCTAGCGAAACGTTTTTCAGATTTTATAAGGCCGTGTAAGAAAGGCACATGAGGTGATTGTCGTGACACTTCTGTCAAAATAGTTACAACGACTCTGTAATTACGTCGTTGCATTTTCAGGTAAATCAGATAATTCAATCAGCTGTTGCGACAAGTTACTCGTTGTGTTTTTGGGTGACGTGCAATTTTGTGACAAAATGGCGTCCTCACGTGTACATGTTCTTTACAAAAACTCTAATGCTTTAATTTGAGAGGCCTAAATTAAAAAAGTAACTCGCCTAAGACACAGATTATGATTGAGATAGTTTTTTGAAGAGACTTTTTGTAATCGTTAACGATTGAGAAAGCGGCTGTGTGGTGGCTGGCGGTTTTACATCTACATGGAAGGTAATTGGATTCAAACGATACTTTTTTACACCAAAGTTGATGTATATCATGTTTGTAGTGGATAAGGAAGCTAGCGGTGTTGTTAAATGGTGGGTAGTTTCTTTCTGTCGTTCTGTTTCAGACACTTCTCAAAATGGGTGGGCTGGAAAGATTGAGCACTTTAGTATGGCCTTAAAGACAGTATTGGACTCTTGTCCAAGCTCGGACAAATCCGGAACTTGCTCACATCTGTTCTATTCTCTCTTCAGAGTCATAAAATTCCTTTTCGGAACACTATCGCCATGCTCAAGATTTTTCACTCGTACGATGGCTGCCAGTTTATGGTTGGAAACGGTCGTAGTTACCGGTGTAAAACGCCAACTATTAACAAGTTGCTGACAAACTCCTAGATTACATTCTTGGAGCCCACCAAAGCAGAGAGGAGATTTAAAATGAAATCGCTCAATTTTTAGCCGACACCGGAAGATTTTGTCAGCGAATATACATTTTTATTCCCTCACGGGGAAAAAATTACACTCCATGAATAGAGTGACGTCAAAACGCATTTAACTTTAAGGAAGTGACGCCAGGGCTTCTTTAGTACGGGGTTGACAAGTTGTTACATAACAGGCCTATTCAATGACACAAACCAGCTGAAAATTGTTCGTTACTAGCCAGTGTTATTTAGCCTATTTATAAACGCTGGTCTAATTACGAAACCACACAAATGACACAGTTGTCCGATTATTATCTATTGGCAATTGAAAAAAAAGAAGAAAATAAAAAACTATACTGCTGGGAGAAAATAATTTGCCCCCGGCCCCGATTTAACTAACCAATCAAGATGCTAATATTTGAAATAATAGTTTCTCATTGGCCACTAAGTCGGGGGAAATTAATTTGTTTGAGTTAGCGGATTTAATTTCTTTATTCTCTATTCTCGACGACAGAAATTTTATTTACTAAATACATTTTCACGGGAAAAGTAAAAGTAAAATTTCACCGTAACGCATGTTAAACACTAAAACCAAAGTGCAATAATAGGAACTGACCTCAACACCTTACATCATATTTATTTCTTTTCATTTTACCAAAATATGACTGAATGGCCCAACATGATACTTCGTAATAACTTGTAAGTCTCTATACCAAATATGCACGAACAGTTTGTTTCAGCTACATCCCCCAGGAAAACGCCTTAAAATAGCGAAATCCGCATTTGATCTTTGTTTTTGTCCGAGTCCGCAACACTGGCGGGATTTCGTGAGAATTGGAATGGCTACATCTTCTTTTTGGCTCAGTATGGAAGGCGGATGCGGGCACTCGGGTTTTCGCTGTTTCGACCTTTTAAATAAAAGGTCGAAAACGCGGGAAAGTGAAAGAACGAAGGTGGAAAATGCGAAAAGACGAAAGGGAGGAGGGAGAAAACGCGAAAAGGCGCAGAACGAAAATACGCATGTGCGAGATGAAAACATGAAAACGCGAGGCGACAACACGAAAGTACGAAGTTGGTACAGCTTTTATCCTTTTCCTCAGTTGAAAATGCGAAGTTACCCTCGCTGTTTTTGCCCTCTTTGACATCCCGAGAGCAAAGTTAACTTCGCGTTTTCGCCCTTCGGTTTCTCTCTTCAAGAACTTCAGGTCTAGACAATTGATCCTAGCCTAGAGAAATATGAACATTAGACATACTTACAACTGGAGAGGCTTCACAAATAAACCCACGTGGTTAAGACTTGTCCAGGCGGACGTAAACCTACAATATCCTCGCCAACAGCCTCAGTTAGATATCTGCAGCTTGAGCAGATAAATATTTAAGCATCTTGCCCCCCGGCCAAGTTTAATTATGCATAATACCATAAGGCTCTATACATCATCTGATTTAATATGCGACGCAAAATATTGATGATGCATGCAACTGATATTTTAACCAATAATTAATAACTAATATTAATCTAAGCCAAATGAGGTCGTTAAGGTAGATAACCACGCATGGAACCATGTATGTTAGCTACACAAGTAGTTAGGCGTAATTAGTGCACGTCATTTACTGTCACTCATGCACTAATCGTGGTTTGGTAATAGACTTACTGATTGCTAACCAATTCATAAAAGAAAAGCACCACAGGTATCCATGCAAGAGTCGTGTTTTTGTATTGGAACAAGTTGCGCATCACTTATATGAGTGAACTGTATTCACAATACACACAAGCTAGATTGGAGTAATCGACTACATGGCTTTAATTTAAATTTTACCGACGGGCACCATACTATAAATTGCACTGCGATGCAACGACATGCTTAACACTACGTTCAATAAAAATAAATCATTATTTTGGGAGACTAATTTTACACTCTCATTTTGAGTAAGCCACATTAATCCTAAAAAGGTATTACATCACATTCTACACCTAACATACATGCGTATTTGCCCTTCCTTCATGAGTTCATGTGGATATACGAATAAATTATGACTAAATATGGTGATTTAACACGCTCCGCTATTTACAATACGCGGTGTCTTTCCTTGGCCGCTTGTGTTACATCTACCTCGTGCAAATTAATAACGACATATCAAGTAGAGAATATCAATACATGAGATATGGTCGTGGTTTATTAACACAAACACACATGTACAAGAAACGTCAGGAGAGGTTGTATACTGTTGTATGCAATGCTGACGTTATGTTTCACACTATTTTGTAAAATCTTTTGCAACATATTTCAGCTACCGAAACTAAAATTCCTCAGAGTATGATTAATGGACCAAGTGGGCGGGTCAACAAAGCGCCTGGTGTTTAGTTTTAAACATTTCAGTAATATTTCAACAATTCTATTCAATAATTTTAAAGAAAATATAAATAAATAAATCTAGGTGATGTACTCACAACTTTAATAGCATAGATAAAATACTGAGCATGTAACACGCAGCTATATTGAGCTGTGAAATTTAGTAGCGATTTTCTTCCCTTGTCAACCCCTAAGTATGAAGGTATTTCAGTCTTGCGCGCAGCGTGTACGTTGCCAAAATGAAGGTAGGCCTACAGCCGACAGCACTCAGACAACACGCTTACACCGTATGCCTTGAGCGGGAGAAACGGGAAGGCGAAAACGCAAAGTTAACCTCGCTGTTTCGCGTTAACTTCGCATTTTCGACATGAGAATGGGGCTGAACCAACTTTGTACTATCGTGTTTTCGCCTCTCCTTTCTGGGTTTTCGCCTCGAACATTCGAGTTTTCAGTTCCTCATCTTTCCCCCTTTTCCACTTTCGATCTTTGGTGTTGTCGCGTTTTCGACATTTTAGTTAAAAGGTCAATATTGCGAGAACGCGAGTGGCCGGCTTCTTCTACTTGAGTGATCTACACATAGGTCCAGCAGACGACTGAACCAGGGTTGTTAAACTCGAGTCAAAAGTTTTGCTTGTTTCCCGCCAGAGGCTCGTTGGAGACGCTCTGTTTGTTCACTTAGTTGATCTTCGAGATAAGCCTATACCAGCAATTTTTTTCATCAAATAGAAACGTATCTTGTCGGGTAATAATTTCGTCATTAAGATTTTACTCTCGCGTGTGATACACTCTAACATTAGGGAATGGAACTTAAATCTGAGATATATTTCTTTTCTCCCACTTTGGCATTCAGAAATAATGTGAAACACAAACTGATGGCCATCTCTTAGCCAGTCGGTCCCATGCTTTACAGGCTGAAGAATCAAGAATTGTGTATCTTTTCACGGTCAGCTAAAAACGTATGCATGTATGCATTTGTGTATGTAGTCTAGGGGTTTTACGTCGTGCACAATAATTTTTCAGTCATATGACGACGTAGAGTCATTACAATGTATATATGCTGTGTCTTCTTGTGGCAGGGCGATTCCATGCCGTCAAAGGGCTGCGGCCACTGGAACATCATGTCGAAGAAACCAGACATGACGACCCACCCAGTCACATTATACTGACACCGGGCAGATCGGTCCTGTTTCCTGGCTTTAATGTCTCAGTGCTGAGCGCCAAGCAAGGCAGCAATAAGTCTTTCGCGGGGATTGATCCCGGATCTCCCCAGCTCGAGGCGGGCGCTCTAACCACCAGGAGGTGTATATTCAGTTCATCAGCAGCCAGCGGATGACACTGGTTTCCCCCAGGCACTGTCCGATTTCCCCCCTCCTTAATGCTGACCGAGAACTATTTTTGAGTCCGGCGTAAATCACCAGTCAAGTCAAATCAAATGGATTAAGTCAAAAGTGTTCCAAAAACGCTGCAGATGATACACTTTAAAAGAAAGAGTTAAAATATCAAGATTTTTCTGAGCGACGAAATGCTACAAGACCTTAAATTTTGCAAAAGTACAAGTGTCAACATCTGAAAATGTTGTACCGTGTAAGAATTATTTAGTTGGATACTTTTAGTATTTATACTGCGAAATACATCATAAAGGCGGGTAGCACAACACTTAAAAATGGTAATTTGACATGAAGACCGTGTTTTTGTTATGAGCCTATTCGTGATTGATCCCGGATATCCCGATCTTGTGACGGACGTTCTAACCACCGGTACACCAAGGCGGTCATCTACAAAGTGCTTTGGACGAAGGAATCAGCGACTCACATGGCTTCGCCCGGCAATTTCTCTGTCTGACCTTTACCTGCAAGCAGATGATTTAGTAGTGACTAACACAACAGGTGGATTTGATATAACTTTGACAGGTAGTAATGCGATTTTAGATTTGTGTGATTCGACAAAAGTATTTACTGGGCTCTGACCACGCCCTGCATGCCAACCATGTGAAACAACAGTTGTCGCAGAGCTGTGGAAAAGTAAAGTAATTGTAGTTCGGTCTTCCGGCTGATATGTTGATCTCGGGCTGATGTGGAGTATGACATGAAAATGTCCATATCTTAACCTTTCAAGTTCTGACGTGCTCAGCTGCTTTACCGGTGTTGTCACGAACTGTATAGTTGGGGTTTCCAGTGACGACAGTGTGATTGTTGGAAAATGGTCAGCCGTAACCCCTTGATATCCATCCTCTTATCAGTTTATACCCCTCGGCAGATATTGGCCGAGGGGCATTGTTAAAGCGGATGGCGTCCGTCCGTCTGTCTGCTTGTCTCTTCATATCCTTGTAAACGCCCTCTCTTTGGAACGGTTTAGCTCAAGTTCACGAAACTTAGACCACATTTAATCTTGGCATGTGAAAGAACTCTATTGATTTTCAGCGACCTTGACATTTTTCTTCAAAGTCATTAGGGTCATTTAAGGTAAATTTTATGAAATGCCTGTAAACACGATTTCTCTAGAATGATTTATCCTAATTCCACCGTACTTACGTCACAATTATACAATGGCACGAGTAAAAACCCTATTGACTTTCAGTGACCGTGTCCTTTTTATCGCCTGAGTCATCACCGTCATCTAAGTTAAATGTTATAAAAGGCTTTTAATCCCCAGAACAGTTTAGCCCAAGTTCACCAGACTTCCATCACACGTGCACAATGGCATGAGGAAGAACCGGAACGCTATTGATTCTCATCTTAATTTTATTAAAGGATTGTGAATTCTCTGTTTCTTGAACAGTTTGTCAAAAGTTCACCAACCTTATACCACAGTTACACTCCAGCATGATTAACCCTTTTCAAAATCATTGAAGTCATTTAAATTAAGTTTTATGAATGACTGGTAATATACATAATATCTCTCGGAATTTTATCTATTCGTTACATTGTATATGTGCTTAAGGCCGAAGGGTTTGAAGTGCATTGCACGGTATTTTTCTAACTGTTCACTCAAATGTTTAAACACTAGCATCTTGTACCCACCTTCCATCATTCTTTAAACAGAGTTAGGTAATAAAATTCTAATCCGCTAACTCCGAATTATTCCATCCATAAATGACACCCAGTGTAGGAGTGAAAAAATCTTGATCATTGCGTTAGTGTTCAGAAAGGGTAATTTATTGCTCTGAAGAGCCCCGGACGTCTCCAAGCCTGAGCGGGAGTGGAGTACCGAAATTAACATTGTACTCACGAGAAATACAACCTCCATCCACAGAGGCAATGATTTAAAAACATAAGGAAATGCGATGAAAAAGGTCTGATGCAAGTTATGGCTTTTATTTGATCAGGCAATTGACAATGACAGGTCTACATTGACTGTCTTCCATGCACAGTAACGAATTGACAATTTAGCACAAAATCGTATCCAGGAAAGTTATGCAACCTTTAAGCAAATGTAGAGGCAGTGTTTTTAACCACATAGAAATGCAAGGAAAAGTTCTGATGCCAGGCATCACGTTCATTTATAAAGGCTTTTTACAAACAGGAAGGTTAACATTGATTTTCTTCAACGGAAGAAACAATTATATTAAAGGCTGATACTGAAGTTAAGCATAAAATTGTAGTCCTGAAAGTTATGCAATATTTCTGTTCCATGGAACATAACGGTTATATCATGCTGGCGTTTGAAGAAATATCAATAGATGCTCTTCAGCTTAATACTCCATTGACGCCACAGTGTACTGGACGATTTGGGCAATCGTTGGGAAGTTCCTCGGTTCCAGTTCCTGAAGCACGTTGAAGCCCACTTGAAGCCTATCTGCCCGAGAGCAGTAGCCATCATACCTCGGCCATCCTTCAGAAATAAGTCGAAACAATCTTACGAATTCGCCATTCCTGTCAAATATTGCAATAGGCATATATAGACAAAGATCTGATAAGCTTGTACTGCTTATACTTAGTATTTTTTTTGATTGATCTTTCATCAAAATGCTCAAGAATAATTCATAGAAAGTAGTCAGATGTATCAGTGAGATAGGTGGGCCTCCGTGGCTCAGTCGATCAGCGCGCTATCGCAGAACAATGACCCGAAACCTCCCACCAATGCGGTTGCTGTCAGTTCAAGACCAGCTCATGCTAGCTTCCACTCCGGCCGTGCGTGGGAAGGCCTGCCAGCAACCTGTGGATGGTCATGGGTTTCCCCAGGGTTCACCATAATGCTGGCCGCCGCCGTATAAGTGAAATATTCTTGAGTTCGGCGTAAAACACCAATCAAATAAATAAATAAAATAAATAAATCAGTGAGGAAGCCTGGCAAACTCCGCATTTCCTTAGTTACCCCATACACCTTCTGACGTGAAGTCTCCTGTCAAACGGCTATGGACTGGAATCGGACAAGACAGCTTATTGGCGAAAGGCTAGCGATGAGAAGTGAAGTAAGGAAAATCACTCGACGAAGCTACTTGGAGAAGCATAAACCAATGAGAGCTCAGGCCTTAGTTAAACTGACAGTTACCCAGGAAGTTAAAGGAGATATTTAAACGTTGACAACACAGCAACTTCAACGACTACCTGGACATCCACTCTCAGATTAAACCAAATCATAACCCATAAAAAGTGAATTGCTTCCTGTTGGAAGATAAGACAGTCATTCCCGTCTCATGCTTTCAGCCTGATTCGCTGAGAAAACTAAATTTTGTATTTCAGTAGGGCCATTATACGAAGTATGCCATCTCTGGTGACAGATGAACTCTTATATTACTGTTTTACAGCTTCTAAGGTGCAGATATGAACAATTAAAAGATGTAAAAAAAACAAAAAAAAAACAACAAAAAAAAAACAGAAACGAAACGCGAAAGTATCTTACCCGACTGATAACTTACCTGCATAGAAGGACCTTCCCGACGTTTGGAATCACAAGCAGGTGGGAGGAGGTGTCGTTCTGAAGTTTAATTATACCGATTCTCGGGTAAATAGAGCAAAACAACACCAGGAAAGGTAACAGCGTTTACCAGTTGCTTTCAGAACTCTGGGTGTTACCTTGATCAACAGGCCAACAATGTCACGAGAATCTGGCGAGAATCGCATCAGAATCTGACGAAAACCAGGGAAATTGGCCGAATCTGGACGGGACAGAGAAGTAAGTTTGAGGTCCTACTCTTGCTTGTCGTTCTGCGCTCACGTAACAATTTTTACATTGACATCTACAGGTAAATCTCATCAAAATTCCGTCCTCTCGTAGGCTAGGCTTAGGGCAGGGCTAACATATTTATTCGCGAAGACAAAACTGAGAAGAGAAAAACCCTGTATACTGCGAAATCTAATCGACAGTCTGTCCAACTTTTACTGAGATCTGTTTGAACGAGAACTCCAGCTAGATTCTGAAAGAAGCGATTCATACAAATTGACTTAAGTGATGGGGGTTGGGGTGATTATGTAATGGTTGTATGTGTGACATCTACCTGACTTTAGCTGGATAATGGTTGTGTGTCTGTTTTCTAAATGGCTTCAGGTGGGTACTGGTTGTGGGTAGCATATCTACCTGCCTTCAGTTGGTTAATGGTTGTGTGTCTGTTTTCTGAATGACTTCAGGTGAGTACTGGTTGTGGGTCGCATATTTACCAGTTCATTTCCGTTGTTCCTGATATCTGGTTTATATTCGTGTAAGCATCATTAGTGGACCGAAGAGAACACCATTGGCCACGGATGCCCCTCGGAACTCTGAAGGTCGAGCTGGAATGCTAAGCACACGATTTGGTGACCTTATCTCTGAAGACACGTAAAAACCACGGCTCCTTATTGAGCTTACTCACAACAACAGGTTGGGGCTTCACGTCAACCCACACGTGTTTTGGGGAGCTGAAAGCAGGGGGTGTTGAGGACACCAACAGTTGACTTATCCGACTACCAAACATGTTGTCAAACTTCGCTGTTACTTCCACTTCATGAATGGCCATATAGTTTTCCGAGGAAAGAACAAATCCACAGTTTCCCTTCTCTGTTGTCTGGCACCCGTTATTTGGGTCCGCTCTCAGGCGAATGAAGCGGACAGAACAAAGAGTGTTTATCGGACAGGGAACAGGCACGGTGGATTGGAACCGAATGCTGGTGGATTCTCCCTCCTTTAGACTGACGGATTCAATACCTGCACAAAACAAACTCTCTTTCTGAATGGGCATCAGATTTTTCATTTCTGTAACAAATCTGATTGCTCTTTGGAGCGGTGCATCGACTTTGGCGAAATGCCAAGAATGTTTCAATTATTTACTTGGAACTTTACGTCGTACTAAAGAATGTTTTACTTATGCGATGGTGACCAGCATTATGCTAGGAGAAAACTGGACAGTCGGTGAGGGAAACCAACGACCATCCGCAGGTTGCTGGCAATTCTTCCCACGTATAGCCGGAGAGGAAGCCAGCATGAGCTGGACTCAACTCACAGCGACCGCGCTGATGAGGGAACTAGTATATTGTTTTGCACTAGGACGTAAACATCTTTGGTAAGGGAGGCTCCTTGGGTTAAGATCCAGTTGGTCAGAAGTTTTAAAAATCAGCTGAAATCCAAACATAGTTTCTAGGGGCACATTAATTTACAAAGTGCACGAAATTTGTGCAGTTTTGTGCTCAGGTTTAGACGAAGGTAACACTGCTTTAACATGAGTAAGACCAGCCTTGTGTGCTACTCTTTCCTCCTCCTCCTCCTCATAAGCTGTCAAAACTGCAATCTTGCTTTTCACCATATACAATTTCGAAAGTCTGTTTCACTCTTGATATATTTTAAGCAGGTAAATTTACATAAACTTATAAAGCAAACTTCCTTGTTGTTAGAGTTATAGCGTTACGTCACAATGTGGAACACTCCGGAAGTAATATGGGAGGTCTGGAACTCAAGGCCTAATTAACAATACAATCTCACATGTATAACATGTACGTAAACGTGTGCTTCACTTTATCCAAAATTTTGGTGACAAATTTAAAGGCGTGGTGAAATAATGATTCGATGCTTGTGGCTTTATAGCTATCTTGCGTGATAATTTCGAGAAAACTAACCACCTCACCATTTTAAACCAGAAGGGTATGGTCTATTATACAGGTCTAGTCCGCTTTCGTGTTATTTTCACTAAGCTTAGGTTTGCTAACAGCCCCGTTAGGAGGTGTGCTTCTCCTTCTGTAATAACGCCGATTTCGAGGCTTCGGATTAAAGTAATGTAATCCTATTTACAGGTACGTAAAATACCATATACAATACAAATATTCAAGGAACAACTCCGTGTAATAACTGGATTGTTTCTCAGTCAGAAATAAGTAGATTTTTTACAGTAAACATTGATGATGTGAACAGCCTTCGCTGTACGTCGGAGAGCGGGACTGATGCGCACAGTCGTCTGCTGTTTTATGATTTGACAGATGTGAAGTATATAGTTGCATGAAAAGGAAAGAAATGTAAGTGATAATAGGTTTCTTTGGGGTAAACACCAATGTCGGAGAGATAATTTTGCTGCATTAGTTTTATAACTAGCCTTAAATTAACTCCACATATGTAAACCATTACGTGGTGTTACAAGTTCTAGGCGTAGTTCATCATTAGTGAGGTAACGCCGGTCCACACATTTTGGAGAATTATGAATATTAATGGAAGGACTAACAGCAGATTGTTTTGAAGTTTTCAGTTAATTGCAATGTTGGAACTGTTCAATTAGTAATGTTAGATAAGGTTTATGCCCATTTGTGTTAGGCCCGTGTGCAAGTACACGGTAATGCAGTAATGCTCAGTATGTGTATTTCTGATAATCTGTGCTTTCAAGTAGTACGGTATATAAGGTTCTAAGTCAGTTAAGAATTGACAGAAATAGTTATTGTCAGAGAAGTTTTTTTCATAAAGATATCTCGTGCTGATTTGTGTACGCCTGAGTCACGTAACAAGAGGCCGAAGCTGTATTACCGTAAAATACCGAAAAAGATAATCTGTCTTATTGTTGTCAAATGTAGTCAAGAGATATGATGCAAGTTTGTGACGGAACTGTGACGAGATAATAGAAAGTGTTGTTACGAATTCCAACATTGTTCTTCAATGGGTAAACATTACCATGAATGTATTAATAGTTTGTTGGTTTTATCTGATGAATTGAACCCCGTTCGGCGGTGTGTTTCTTCTTCTGTAATAACGCCGATTTCGAGCCTTCGGATTAAAGTAATGTAATCCTATTTACAGGTGTTGAGTACATTCCTTCCACCAACCCTTGATTCCACGCTGAATATCCATGTCTCAGCCAGGGGTGGGTGACATTAGTTATTAAATCAATTAAGGTATTCTTGCATAGCAATATATAACAATTAAAAGTAGAATGCGAAAAACCTCGGCGAAGCGGCGCGGCGATAAATTTATAGCAGGGCTTGTACTGAACACTTGAGCTTAAAAACACAGAAACTGTTAGGTGGAATTCTTCAGCTGTTGAGATCACATACGCGAGCTTGAAACACAAAAACTGCTCGGGGAAAGGCTGAAGCTGTTGAGAGTCCACGAACGAGTTTGAAAAACACAGAAACTGGTAAGTGAAATGCTTAAACTGTTGACGTTACACACGCGAGCTTGAAAAACACGGAAAAAGGATGTCAATTAAAATGACATTTTGCTGGTTCCTGGTGTAAACATTTTCTGCAACATTGTAGTTAGTGACGTTTAGCCAGAATCAGTTATTCATTCATAATCTTGTAAAAGATTCACCACTAAACTTCGTAAAATACTAATATTACAGGTTTATTATTATTTCCTACGATCTTCATGGTCAACTTACGTTCATGACAAGCTTGTACTGGCCAGTCCACACCGTCTCGAGAAGCTGAGTAGCCTCGGGCAGGTCGGCTCTGGACACCCGGATTATCCGGGTCACTTCAACTCCGTCTATTCTCCACGCGACGTCGTAGAAATAACTCGGGTCAGGGGAGATAAATCTACACTCGAAACGTAAATCTTCGAACGTGGGGTCAGTTGTACTTTTCACCAAGACTGGGGCGACCTGTGGTTTAATTTGGATGGTAGGGAAATCACCTGTAAAGGTGGAAATATATAGTACACTCAGAAAAATGAAAATATCGCGTGTTTATCAGGTGCTGTGTGTTTATATTGTCGTGATATTGTCCACATATAGAAGTCAAATCATACGCGACTGCGGGATATATGCTGGAGGCGTGAGGTCAGAATTCATGTATTCACATACATACATTGTCTGTATATCGTCCATATATCAAATCAGTATGTGGTTTAGAGTATATAGGCTGGGCTGGAGCCGTCAGCTTTCATGACTTCATATATTGTCCACTTATCAAAGTCAAATTAGTGTGTGAGTTTAGTGTAGGCCTGTATAGGCTGGTGTGGTGCCGTTAGCTTTCATGACTTCATATACCGTCCACATATCAAAGTCAAATCAGTATGTGGTTTGTGTAGGCCTGTATAGACTGGTGTGGTGCCGTTAGCTTTCATGACTTCACAATACGTCCACATATCAAAGTCAAATCAGTATGTGTTTTAGTGTAGGCCTGTATAGGCTGGTGTGGTGCTGTCAGCTTTCACATATTGTCTACATATCAGAGTCAAATCAGTATGTTGTTTAGTGTAGGCATGACTTCACAATTCGTCCACATATCAAAGTCGAATCAGTATGTGGTTTAGTGAAGGCATGACTTCACAAATTGTCCACATTCAGGATTTATATCGGGATTTAGTGATAATTATGACTGCAACGAATATGCCGTGGAAGATTCTTCCCGTCTCCTCAGTGTCATTATATACCTTTTATTAAAGCTACTTTTGGAACCTTAAAATCCAGATATTTCTAAAAACTCTTCTGAGTAATGTCGGCCGTCGTTCACTACCCGGCATCACACACACAAACTGGTGCGCGCCCTTGCAGTCTATTCTAAATATAGCTCGTTTCAACAGAACTGATCACAGCAGTGAATGGAAAAAAACGTGGAGAAGAAAACAAAAGGGAAAAAGAAAAACATCCTCACCAAGTCTTGAAAAACGGTGGAAATATAACGGATACAACATCATGTAAGTATAGGTGGGTTTTAGAAATCTTTTTTCAACATAGACGCTATTTGAAAACATGAAATGTAACTTAAAACATAATCTCAGAGCTGACAAGTGACATTTTGATATTGACATAGCAACTGTATAGCGCTCTAAAAACAGTTCAGCGACTAATTATAGAAGTGAAAAAGTAATTAATTACATGATGATGACAAAAGTCTCTGAAAGTTCATGGAAGAGAATGTGATCAGGGAAGTTACTGGGGAACTGAACCTTGTAAAAACTCAGTTTGAGAGGTGTAACAGGGGAAGTTACTCAGTTACATTTTTGTGTTGCTCTTCTTTTACAGTTATCTCCTTTAGCCTTTGTTTTCTCTGTGGGCCGCACTCACTGCAGAGATAATTATTTTTATCCAAGTTTGTTCAGGTTAACAGTAAGACTAAAATGTTTATTTCAGTTAAAGACTATCATTGTTACTAATTTGGTAGCAGTGTGTAGGCCGTCTGCCAAAGACATAGGAACTTTAAGTGAGGAGAGTGACTTGACATCTTTATGAGAAATCCCGCCAAAACTTGATTCAGGGATTGTTCCAAAGTGGTAAATGGCCACGATTTTTATTATTGTTCTTAAATGACAGTAATTACAAGGTGGTATAAAGTGTTGTCAAGACTGAAAACCAATGTGTGTTGCTGCATGAGTAATCAAATACTGTAAAATCTAAAGACACGGTGAATAGCACAGGTTGGAGTACTACGCCATGTGACCGCGGTACATTTGAAATGATGTGGCTCATATTAGTAATGCTATGTGTGAGCCAACATGAAGGGGATTTGTCAAATACCTAGGTCGGTGCGACTATCTGCACAAACGATAAACATTTATGACAGGTATTGTGGTCTGCAATAAGAAGCTATATTTTGCTGTTGTTTGTATTGTTCTTGTTTATTGTATACGAAGTTGCACTGCTTGGATTAGATTATGCAATTATATGTAGTGAATCAATTCGAGCGTTCCCATGTTTCTTTGTTTGATCTTGTGCAAGGCTTATCGCTGTCTGGAGGTTGAGGAAGCCATTTCTTTACTACTCTTTTTTACGCTCGGATTAGCGATACCCATGCAAAGTAAAAATATATCTGCATAGCCTGTGTGATCCAGGATCAGTGAAAGCAACAATTAAGTTGTCAATCCTGTTAATAGTTACGAAATAAAGGTTTGATTTTTGCAGTAAAACGTCTTCTGATATCTGCCGGAAAAATCTTTCTAACACGACCAAGCCTTATTCTTATACACGTAGACATACCTAAAACAGTTGTAATCAGAAATGATGCAACTTCGAACCACATAGGACGCAATTTAAAAACACAAGCAAATCCGAGGAAACTTCTGATGTAAGTTATGTTTATTTCATTAGGTGGTACAAATCTACACTCACAGTCTTTCATGGAAAGTAACGAATATACTTTAGGTTGACACTAAAAGTGTGCATGAAAACGTACTCAGAAAATTTATACAACTAAAACACAGAGATATTGGTTTAAACGCCATTATATATAAGGAAAAGTTCTGATGGAGGATATCATGTTCATTTAATTACCGGTAGACCCTGTACAACGGCAAAAATTTAACATTGTTTCTCTTCCACGGAGGTGAGGATTATATTTATGGCTGATACTGGAGTGAGACATAAAACCGTAGTTCTAAAAGTTTTACAGCTTCAAAACACAAAAAGAAGGGTTTATAAACACAAGATAATGCGAGGCCAGCTTTCATGTTTATTTGATTAGACACTTGACAGTAGTAGATCCCAGCTTGTGGAGTATTGCATTATTTGGGGAGTCGTTGTGGAGTTCCTGGGTTCCACTTCCTGAAGCACACTTGATCGGCTTCATACATCGACTTTCCTTCAGAACTAAATGTTGAAAAAAAAGACGTGTTACATTAAGTATATACTGACATAGGGCTGGCAAGTTACAACAAGGTTGTCATTGTTTTACTTGTGTTTTTCATTTGATTGATTTTCCACCACCGTGTTCAAGGATAATTCACGTCCATATGTGGTCAGACGTAACAGTGAAGGAAACCTGGGAAACTCCACATTTTCACAGTTACCCCATAAACCTTCTGGGAAGCTGGGGGCTTCTGCATAAACTGATCAGAACACTCCAATTTAGTCAGTGATATGCTAGCGCAGAGAAGCGAAGCAAGGAAGCCCACTCAGCTGCTAAGGCTCACAAAGCAATGTGGAAGATTTACCTCCCCTGTACATTTGCCAAATACTGCGTTCAAATGCTTGTTCAAGTAAGGATGTCATCGTTTGACATCGTTTGATGTAATATTCATTTTATCGTCATTTGGAGATGCATTAACTAATGATTCCTCTGTGCCTTTTTAAAGTAAGTTAATCAGAAAGTTAAAAGAGATTTCGAAACATTAACACGACAGCAACTTGCCCGACAGCCTAGACATCCGCCGTCAGATTAAAACAAATCGTTGTCGATTTTGACGTGACTTGCTTCCTGTTGGGCGATTACCTCAAACACAGTCATCGCCATCTTATGTTTCCAACGCCAACTCGTGTATTTTTTATTTAATTAAGACAATTAAACGAAGGATGGGATCTATTGTGATAGATCTCCAATTTACTACTTTTTTTTACTACTAAGTTTTATGGAGCAGATACGAATGATAAAATGACGTAACGAGAGAAACCAACCGAAACCAACCGAAGAATGTAACCCGACTGAGGACTTACCTGCGGAGACCTTGTCGGGGTTTGGTAACCTCAGCATCGGGAAAGGTGGCGTTCTGAAGTTAAATCGCGATGATACTCAGGTAAATAGAACAAAAACTAGAAAAAAGCAATGCGGGGGAAACTGAATTTACCAGCTGTCTTCTGTGTGTGAGCTTGATCAACAGTTCGAACTTTTGACGAAGATCGAGCCAGAATCACATAGAAATCTAACAAGAATGAGACGATCAGGCGAGCGTAAGAAGTGACAGAGGAAAAAAAGAATTTCTCATCGCCACTTAAATACAGTCCAAATTCCGCCCTCTGGTAGGGTAAGGTTACTGCATGCTTAAGATATTTATCCACGAAGACAACACTGTGAACAGATAAACCCTGCACACTGCGAGATTTAATCGACATTTTGTGCAATTTTTACCGAGTTTTCATGAAGGACTGGAGAGTCAGACAAAAATTTAAAATAGATTCAACTGACAAACGTGTAAAACCCTTAGATGCCTGGCTTCAAGAGTATTGTTGTTGTGTGTTCGATATCTACATGCTTTCGCCTGGATAATGCTTGTCTGCAGGCAATGTTTGTGACTCTGATATGATCTAAGTGCAATTTGGTTGCTACATCTGGCTGACAGCGACTGAGTACATGTCCAGCACGGGAGCATAAACATATAATAAATGCATGTTTGCGAACATAAAGTCCATAATGGTTATATGTTCTGACATTCGTTGGATAATTAGTCCACACCGGTTTGTATGACAAATCCGTGGTTTACCGCACAAATGTCACTTGTGTACATCTAATACATGGACAAACCCGGTAGCGATTTTATGCTTGTTAGGTATATAAAATTCACACAATTTTTGTGCCACAAATTTATTTATTTTATTGGTATTTTACGCCGTACTCAAGAATATTTCACTTATACGACGGCGGTCAGCATTGTGTCGGGAGGAAACCGAACAGACCCCGAAGGAAACCCACGATCATCCCAAGTTGTTGGCGGACCTTCCCACTTAAGGCAGCAGAGGAACCAGCATGAGCTGGACTTGAACTCACGGCGACTGTATTGATTGGAGGCATCTAGGCCATTGAGGAGCGCTATCGCACTAACCACCTGAGCCACGAAGTTGAAGTTCGATTCGAACCCAGGTTTTCATCGGCCTGACAGTCTCTGCAAGCCAGAGTAAACCAGAATAAATTATTGTGGTTAATCCTAGTACAGATTTTTCGGAAGAGGAGTTAAAACAGACCAGGCTTTGACTTTTACGTCCTCAATCTGGAGAAAAAAAAAATAGAAAAAAGGTTCGTCATCGTTTTCAGTAATGCCAACACTCCCCTGACAGATCAAGTTGTTATGGTGACGTGGACAGGCAGACAGTCTAGAGAGAGAATCACTGTATTAAACAGTCTCACGTTTCCAGCTTTTGGCCAGCCAACAGGGCGGGATCAGTTGCACCACTGTGTCCAAAGTATTCACTACAGACACGAATCTTTTGGATTATACACATCATAAACGTAAGGCAAACTTTTGTTCATCGTTCATACTTACAACAACGGAAACCTACTGGCAAGTAAGGTTTGTAGAAGAAACAAACTGCGATTCGTACAGCACAGTTCGGTCACACTTCTGGTTCTTGAGATCACATAGCTCCCCTCTTGACAAGTCCAGAACTTCCGGTGGTGTGTTACTACCAAAAGAGCAGTCGTCCCCGATCCAGCCAACGTTACATTGGCATTTACTTGAGGCATGATACAGCACGTTACAGGAGCACGTCACGTCACATACACTAGTGTCTAGTTCCAGCCAGATATATTACACGTTTAATATTGAAACAGGGACGTCCGTGGCTCAGTCGGTTAACGCGGTAGAGCAGCGTAATGAACAGAAGCCTCCCACCAATGAGGTCACTGAGAATTCACGTCAAGCTCATGGTGGCTTCCTCTCCGGCCGTACGGTCTGCCAGGACCTTCGGGTGGTCGTGGGTCGTGGGTATACCATGCGTTTTAAACTCACGAATACCTCGATGGTACAAAAGTCGATGTCCCTATCCATTTCTACCTTAACGTCTTTTGAACAAGGTCGAAATGCAGGAGACCGTTGGAAGAAACGCACACAATGTTGCCGAGCTTTTGGGGCATTTGGGAATCTGTCGGACGACAAACAACAGCGGATATAGTCAGTATACAAACCACTTCAGCAAACAAACAAATCATGTTAAGTTAACTGGAAATACCGATGATTGTATGAAACTGTAATTCAAATAGGGAAGGCCTGCCCAAATGATCCTGTGATAACCAAGGAAAACCGTGATAACCGAGGAAAGGCGTGCATGCATTGTGTCCCACATCAGTCGTCCACTTTCTTTTTCTCTTGAAAAATATATTCATTCAAATTAATAGGTTACATCAACCAGAAACCAGATCAATTCAGTTTCGCTTCTCCGTTGTTTTGCACCCATTATTTGCGTCCATTCTCCGTTCAGTGAAGCGGACAGAACACTGGAAGTTTATCAGACAGGGGACAGGCACGGTGGATAGCTACCGAATAGTGATGGATTTTCCTTCTTTCAAATTAACGGTTGGATTCAAAACCTGCATAAAATAAGCTCTCTTTCTGAATGTGCATCAGATTATGTATTTCTGAAATAAGCGCGATAACTGTTTCAATTGGTGCATTAGTACGCAAGCGCGCAACGAGTCATACATGGGACAAACAAAAGCATATGGCACCACTGATGCTAATTCCACAACAATAAACACTTTGGCGAAAGACTCAAATTTGCTTAATTGTCTGTACATGTATTTCACTGACACGACGGTGGACAACATTATGGTGGGAAGAAAAAGGGCAGAGCCCACAGGAAACCCGACCCATGACCAACGTCAGATTGCTGTCAGACTTTACCACGTGCGGCCGTAGAGGATACCATAATGAACTAAGCTTGAACTCACAACATGATCACATTGGTCAGAAGCTCCTGTATCATTGCACATCGCCATGCTCTCCCATCGAAAGGTAAGATTTAGTTTTTCCTAAGTTTTCTACATGAAAATTTGCCGATATCCAAATGTAGTTTTTAGGGTCTCGCAGATAAATCAACACTGCATGAAATTTACCAATTTTTTTTAGAGCATTTGAGATGAGGGTAGCAGTGCCGTAACATGGGCACACACCAGCCATGTGTGGTTCTCTTTCCCGCAGCGAAAACATTGTCGTCATGAGCTTTAAAAACAACTATCTTGCTTGTCTCCGTTCCAGTTTTGAATGCCTATTTCACCCGTGACAAAAGCCTCTGCTTTTTGCAAGTAAATGTTTATAAACTTGTTTAACAAATATTCATGAACAACTAAGTCATGTGATGTCAGAATTGTTGTGTGATTAAAGAAACTTGTTTTGTAGCGTATCGCTTTGTCATGTTTAGAACAACACACAGGAAAAGATCGCGAATTCTAGGTTAGTGAGTATATATATCTGTATTGTTGAAAGCAAAGCTTGGAAGAATGAAACATACATCAGATCTATGTACAAATAATCTTCTAGCATGGATTTTTACATCGCGGATCGATGACCTTGTGACTGGCTGACCCTGACCTTGTCAGGTTAGCGTATTCGGTGAACCTAAACTTCTGTCCGGCGAAAAACTGTTGGTTGTGGTGTTCCGGACTGGGTACTCCTTGTACTGAGTCGAGGACTGTGACCGAACACTGCACCTGTGGTGAACATCTAATAGTCTGGTGTTACAGGCGGTAGGGAGCTCTAGTTTTAATTAACGATACAGCCTTACACGTACAACTGTATGGATTAGTGTGCGTCCATGTATCTAGAGTCTGCAGTGAAATGATAATTCTCCGCGCGAAGGTTTTATAACAGTCGCAGATGATAATTTCGAAAAGGGTTATCTTGCCATGAGAGTTCCTTCGCCATTTTAAAGCAGAATACGTAAATGCCCTAAATGTTAAGGACATTTTCTCTAGTGGGGAATATTTGTGTTATCAGACTAATAGTAGAATACTGCACCTGATTCTTTCAGGTTACTAAATCAATAGAAGTATTCTTCCATAACATTATTCTACAAATAAAATTCATAGCTGGGCTTGTACCCTTTAAAACTTTTCTTTCATCGATTGCCAATTAAAGTAACATTTTGCTTAACAAGCTTAGCGACCTTCTCGTGTAAACATGTTCGCGTCACGATATGATTTGTCAGTGTGGTCAAAGTGCTGTTTTCCCATAATCATTCATTCATGCAAAATTTCAACAATGCAATTCTGTTGTGCATAGACAGGATTTACATGGTCCACTTACGTTCATGCAAAGTTTGTACTGGTCAGTTCACACTGTTTCGCGAAGCTGAGCGTCCCGGGCAGGCAGGGTCGGACATCAGGATTATCCGGATAACTGCAACCCCGTATGGTATACTCTAAATCCACAGGGACTGATTATCTGCACTCGATCTCTTTCTGCTGACTTTATTCCGTTATGTCTAGCAACACACTAGCCTTGAGCATCTGTTTGGTATTCACCGCCCCCTTCCACTCCCCACCATCACCTGAACCGACAACATCTACCTCGCATCTCATTTTTGTTGTCGTTCTCTTCACTTCATTTAGTCATTCAGTCCACACCAACTAACTGTACCCGATTGAATCAATACTCAGACTCATGCGAGAATTGTTCACTTACCGAAACAGTACACAGACGAGCAGAACGGTTAGAGTTGTAATTCGTACACATTGGTGGCTCAGTGACTACCGTGCTAGCATAACAAAGTGACAAAGGAGCCTTTCACCAGGTACGGTCGCTGTGAGTTCATGTCCAGCATATGCTGGTGAGTGAAAAAGGTCTACCTGCAACTGCGGATGGTTGTGGGTTTCCCCTGTTCTCTGTCCGTCTTTGTATAAGTGCAATATTCTCAAGCACCGCGTTAAACATAAATAAATAAATAAGTAAATAAATAAATAATATAAATAAATAAATAATATATGCTTTTGCTTACAATACACTGATTAATTATTATTAATTGTAACTAATCTACAAAGTCCGTGCTACATAGAGAATAGAAACGTCAATTGCATATACCACACCGTGGACGCAGTGAAATTTTTTACGTGACCGAACACTGTGGTAGTTCATGGGGATGGTTCCAACCGCACACAGTTACAGGGAGGATACGATGGTGCAGCACATACCGCCTGTCCCTATGAAAAAAAGGAAACATGTTAATTTTGAGGGTGCGAGGCGGCAGTTTGGCATGGAACTTTAGTATCAAACAGTGACTGTGTAGCGAATTTATTTCTACCCGAATCCTTCAAATTAAAGAAATGTAGGCAATTCTGTTCAACAGATAAGTGTGTGCCGTGTGCAAATATACATATTAAATTGCAGTTGACCCTTCAGCAAACATGGAGTGTGAACGCACTATACCGACTGGTGCGTTTCCCTCCCGGAATGATATTCTGTCATGATGCTTATTTTCGTAAATAAAAGGTTTTAAATTTATTTATTTATTTATGGTTGGTTTTCTTTTATAATTTATGTAATTTATAACGGTGAAATATCATGATTCTTTTCAGTGATAAAAGCGTAATTTCCCAAAGTTTATAGACATCAGTTTTGTGGATTCATTCTTGATACTTCACATGGAGAAGGGGGGCTGTGCGAGGGGGGGGAGCTCCGAAGTCTAGGGGATTAGCGCACTAGTGCAGCGTAATGACCCAAGCCTGTAACCTCAAGCCGAGCTCACGCTATAGCTCCCTCTCGTATGTGGGAAGGTAACCCATGGATAACCGTGGATTTCCCCCGGGCTCTGCCTGATTTCCTTCACCCATAATGCTGGCCGCCGTCGATAAGTGAAATAGTCTGGAGTATGGAGTAAAACACCAAGGAAATAAATAAATAAATAAATAGATAATTACATGACATCCAGACTCCATGACGTCGAAAAAAGACACAGTTTAGGTGCAGCCTACATTTTTGCCTGTGTATGTCTGGAAAAACTGCATTGACTGAACATATCCCAAAAATAACAGAATGCATTTGCGCACTGTATGTATGTTTGTATGCTTGGGTTTAGCGTCGTACTCAAGAATTTTTCAGTCATAAAGCGACAAGGATTTCTTAGAATGTATACATACTGTGTCTTCTTGTGCCAGGGCGAGTCCATGCAGCCAAAGGGCTGCCGTCACTGGAGCATCGTACCGAAGACACCATACAAGACCCCCCGCCCAGTCACATTGTACTGAGAATATGGCGGCCAGTCCTGTGTCCTTGTTCTAGCCTCTCAGTATTGAGCACCAAGCGAGGCGGCAACAATTACAGTTTTAAGTCTTTGTTGTGACTCGACTCGGGTTTTATCCCGGATCTCCCGACCCCAAGAGGGACGCTCCAACCACCAAGCCACCCAGGCTTAAAGAGAGTGAAGGTTAAACAAAGATGTATTCAGTACTTCGATGACATCACTTGGAATATGTCCGGAGATAAATCTATCAGATTCAAGGCTTAATAATCAGCTATATAAGTATATAGGCCTGACCCAGGAGCATATGTGATAGATGCATTTACGCTGTAGTGGACCGACCTTAGCTTTTATGCTTTCCCTTCTTTCAGTTTTGTTCCCCCAGCAGTACAGAAGATCCAGGTGGAGTGAGCAACAGTGATAACTGTTGTGCCCCAGTGACAAATCCAGATTTAGTATTCCCGCCAAGGGAAATAGTTAGTGAACCTTTCAGTCCAGGTGTATTTTTCAACTAATAGTTCGCGTCTGGCACCACCTCACAGCAGAGAGCGTAGCCCGTTACAGAAAACTCTTAAGACTGCTCGAGTGTCACCTGTCAGGTTCCAGTGTGAAAGTGAGGGAATTTCATCGCAAGCTGAGACGTTTAACCTTAAATCTTGGGGAGAAAGAATATGTGAGTAGTATGACTGCTACTTACGGAAATAGGAACTTTCCGTATTGCTTTCACTTCTTGATGACCGGAAATTGTGTGGTAGATCATATTGCAGAATATGTACACAGCTTTGTTAGGGCACACAACTCAGTTCCTAATGAGTTTTCAAAAGCCATATGCAACAGTTACTGACAGAATAGGGGTATGGCTTAAAATGGTGTTAAATAATTCGGGTGTTGATATTGGTTAATATATAGGTCAAATCACTAGAGCTGCTTCAACATCCGCTCCATGATCAAGTGGGACATCAATCCATCTAATTATGTAATCTGCAGGTGAAGAGTTTTGCCAAATACAAGAAGAATAGAACCAAGAAACATTTTGGCTCAGAACTTCTTCCTACTTTTGGAAGTACTAGTAATGCTATTTAATTTTTCAATAAGCCATGCACTTAATTTGAATTCAATTCGCATAATTGTTGTGTTGATCTGTGGTTAAAAGAATGATGGCCACATGCTTTAGAGTCTCACGGGGTTCCTGAGTGACGCAGACAATGACGTAGTAGAACTTCCCAATCAAAACTTGTACTGTACATAGAAGCAGTAAAAACAACAACAGAAATACGAAAAATGTTCAAACAAACTTACCTTGGAACAAGTATGACTGTCTTTCGTCTTTCTGCCGACATTTAGCTCATAATGCGACTTTTCGCAAGTTTTAATATAGTCTCGACATTGTATTTCGTTTGAAATGGTGAGAAAATCTCAAGGTCTAAATTCTCTACGCTCAGCGTATCAACTTGCCATGTATGTTTTCACATTTGATATTTATCATAAATTTATGAGATTTAGTTAAATTTTACAAATCATAAAACCCACGACTATTGACATATTACTGTTGAATATAGCATTTAAGGCCATAAAAGAATTCCCCTTATCTGGCATTTGCACAGGTTGCATGATATTGACCGTTTTTAAAAGTAGGCCTATAGCCTAGCCTTGCATGGGATAATCCACTTTGCTTTATATTCCAGATTAAGTAAATTTTTATTCATTCCTGAACGAAGACAAAGATTAAAGTGTCACTCTTATGATGATCAGAATATGTATATTTTTCTTTAACTGAAATTCTATAAATCATATAAGTCTTACGTTAAGGGCTGTATAATAGTTGCATTTGCCTACTCTGATCCATGTATTACATGTAGTAGGAAAACAAACTAGCCTCGCTGATTCAAAATAAAATAGAATAAACATAGAAAGCCCAAGAATTTTTAAATTGCATTCACAATCAGAGTCAACCGTGCTGAGAAAAGATATCCTGTTAGAATTACATGTAATCTCACAGACGTGACCGTATTTCAACAATTAGCTCCGGCCTAACGTGCGAGGGAAATACAAACAAGGACTCAGATTGAGAAAAGAAGAGGATATTATGCACAATACAAGTGCAACTGCAAACGCCCTATCCAATGCACGTTTGTCGGAGGTCCACAAAGTACAACACAGCAGGTGCGGCTGTATCCTGTTCACGTTTCCAATGGTTGGCTGTGGCAATAAGGCGGTGTTGGCAATGCACAAAGATCCCAATGCAGGGAGTACTTTGAATGACTGGTTCTGCGTTTCCTGATTGGTTGCCTTTTCATCTAGTTCTGAGGAGTCTTGGCCTACACCTTATGTCCACAGGTAACAGTATATATTGCATCCCATGTACTGATCCACCCAAGTTCAGGTTAGCTATATACCGGTCTGTCGCGCGGACTTCTTCAGACTTCGTGCCTTCCCGCGCTGTCAACACCATGGTCAAACTACTTCTACTTGTACTGGCTGTCTGTCTCAGCTTTACTCCGGCATGGCTACAAGGTTTGTAACAATCACAACCGTATATGAATTTGAAATTATGTCTTCAAATCACGGCTTGTAATATTTGCATGGAAGAATTTATTAATTTATGTGTTTTATATTCTTTATTCATGTTTACCTCTTGATGAAGACTTCTTCGCCAGTCCATCTGTCGGCGGTATTACAATTGCCTTAGATGCTTCGAGCTACGTACAAGTGAGCGTTCAGATTAGATTGCAGTTCGTCCAGACAACTTTAATAACATGGAAAATGTGACTACTTCAGGATAAGGAGAATGACTAGTGAATGCTTCAGAGACCAGTGTGGAACGTGCATGTAAGACATAGGCCAGTAACCTGGGTGATCTGTTTAAAACACCCAATTCATGTCGTCGTCATTCTCCTTCTAGCGAAACCCTATACGCGGATTTGTAATACTTACCAAATTTACGTGTCTGTATCTGAACACACTGAAGTGAAAACATTACTGAATTAAATAATTTAGAAAGAAATAAGACCTTGTTTATGAATCTTTTGGCAGATCCCTGTGTTTCCTATACTGAGTTGTTGAGCGACAGCAGAAGAGGCTCGGGTAACGTTCAGAAGCTAGGTGAGATCAGAAATGGTTTCTGTGACATCTCCCTCAAGGCAGGCTGGTTCCGGCTCAAGATGGGCCCTAAGGACATCGACTTGGTCACTTCTGCTCCTAGCGTTGGAGCCTGTAATACAGCATTTCCAATCTGGATAAGAGGTTAGCTATTTTCATGTTCATTCACTCTATTTACTTATTTTATTTATTTACTTATTTGTTTTCTCGGTGTTTTACGCTGTACATAGAATACGGCCAACAATATGGTGGGTGGAAACCACGCACTTAAAACCTAGAGAAACCCTCGACAATTGACAGTTGCTGGCAGACCTTTTCCACCTACGACTTGAGAGCAAGCCAGCATGTACTGGACTGAACGCACAGCGACCGCACTGGCTAAAGGCTGCTGTCACTGTGTTGCGCCAGTACGCTAACCACTCAGCCATCAGTTCAGTTGAAGCCATGTTCAAGGACATAGTAATTATTGCAATGCGATGTGTTTCAGGGATGGTGCCATCTGTTCTGAACCAACAGATAACGACGACGGCGTGCATTGTGTCCCCAACCAACAAATGCGCAAGGATTCTGCCTGTCAAAGTAAAGAACTGTGGTGATTATCGAGTGTACGAATTACATCCCCCGCCGTTCTGCTCGTCTGCCTACTGTTTCAGTAAGTGATCAGTTGACCGATCCACGGTTATGTCTCCCAATTTATCCGAAGCCGATAGGTAAGTGCGATTAAAATTCCTCAGTCAACAGAATGGGGAGAACAATGAGCCTGTCCAACAGGCTGCACTACACAGTCCATGATATAGCACAGGCAGTAATCAGTAATAACGTAGGAAATAGCTAATATCCTCAAAAACCATGTCAATATATTAAAATAAATGTATTAAAACACGAATTCGTGCAAATGTGAATGTGTGAGGTAACTGAGTCATATTGAATTGGAGGGTAAAACTGAATATGCCTTCTTATAATTATCACAGGTGTACATTTCAAATTTGCACTTTTATACAGTTACGGTATAATTCACTGAAAATGTATAATCAGGGCTGTCAGCTTTTTTAAACAATGCCCTTGAAAGGTTATAAGAAATAAGAAATAAGCGTTTGGCAGAAATACATTGTCAAATTTTAATTACACATGTGCATGATCTGATTTTAAACTACAACTTGACAAGAAAAGCAAAAGTCACCTTGTACAATCAGAAAATAATTGCAACAAAATTGTGTAAAAGACAATAAAATAAAACAGTTACTTATTAATTAAAGAAAATAGTTACAATTCGAGATTGACTACATAGGACTTCATCGCCTAAGTGGCTGTGTTTTATGCTGTTAATAGACACCATCTGTTTTCATTATATATACCATACATACCACAACACTCAGAAAAAAAATTTTTTTGAAGGCCTACAAGCCAGTAGCACCGGTGCGGTGGCGTGAACATGAAAGACATTTTTATTTGACAGTCTTGATAATCTGGCGTATTTGAAGTAAAACCTCTTGAGGCTTATTTTCCCTCTCGATAGAAATGCTATGTGGTTTAGCAAGTTGAGTCGGCCCGAACAAAAGTTAACTCCCTTGTTTTGTGGGATGTCAGTCACTGGCCTGTTATCTCACCGCTGTCGATCGGTCAATTCGTGCGTCAGCCAGGGTATTGATGGAATGGGTGTACAGTTAGTTGATGTGGAAATGATGAATTGAAGAAAAGAATTTTCTGAATGAAGAAATGAATAGAATAGAAAGAAATAAAAATGAGATGTCAGGACGGATATTGTACGAAGGGGAATGACATGAGGGAGGGGGGGGCAGACGTATCAAACAGATTCTACATAAGGGTTTCTACATTGATGGATTTCAGTGTAATGAAATCAGCAGTGACTGGTCTAAAAAGTGTGTAGGCCATGTGTGTAAATCGACTAGATAAAATCAGGAGGAGCTGTTCGAACAGAGCTAAGCAAATCTTACTGCTTAAATTCCACAAATTCCAAAGCACACACATATCTGTCGGGTGGGTGTCTGCGATGACGGCGCCTCATAAAGCAGTCCTGTACCGCAGTCATGTTACCCAGAGAGCCCCATTCCGATTTGACTTTGATATATGGACGATATGGGAAGTCACGAACGCTGACGGTATCACCCCAGAATATATACACAAAACCCCATACTGATTTGACTTTCATATGTGAGCGGCATTTGAAGTCATGAACGCTGAGGGTATCACCCGAGCCTATAAACACAAAACCCCATACTGATTAGACTTTGATATATGGGCGGCATTTGAAGTTATGAACACTGACAGCACCACACCAGCCTATGTTTGGTGGGAGGATTAGTTTGTATTGGCGTTTTCCGTCCAACTGGGGCGATGCACACCAGACAGAACTTGAGGTTGTTAGCATTCGATAATCTATATTAGTCAGTTGCACAACAAAAAAGGAAAAACAAAAAGAAAAAAAATGTATGGTGAGGTGTCTAGAATCTATGACATGGAGTTAGGAAGTTAGCCACAGTCTGAAATGTCCTATTATGATGTTTCGTAGGGATCAGTACAGTAACTTCGTTAAAGCGAGGGATGCCAAGGAGGCGTAGTTCTGCGTACATAATATGACGGGGATATGTATGGCGCAGACATCGAAACATAGGGTGGGGAATACTATCCTCCACGAAAATTCCTCCCAGAGTCTTGTATAACAGACCAAATCTGTTCAAGTATAGACTGGTGGGTAGGTGGCCCGTTAAGAATCCAAATACTAGTATTTCTTCTTGGCGACACCTAAGCGACAGGTCATAGCGTAAGGTAGCTAGTGAGTTGTGTTCATGGAAAAATCTCCCTTTGTCGGAGTTATCCCATTCGTTCTGCCACATGTCTATGAACTTTTGCTTTACTGAGTTTATTGCTTCTTTTAGCGATAGAGGAACAGTGAGCGTTATCTCAGGCAACATAAGAGCTTGTTTAGCCAATTGATCAGCCTGTTCATTACCAGGAATACCGATATGAGCCGGCACCCAATCAAACGATATAGAGACGCCACGGTAGTCAAGTGTGGTGCATAGGTAGAGTATTTCATGTATCAGTTTAGAGGATTTGTTTCACGAAAAATTCAGCAGAGCCTGTCGAGAAGAGAGAGAGTCAGTAAAAATAATAGCCCGTATAGGCCTAAGTTCCATCAGAAACTGGAGGGCACAGATAATTGCAGTGAGTACAGCTTGAGAGTCATACAGCCTAAAGGACTTGGTATATTTAATTTCTGGCAAGCAAAATGACGCTCCCACCACACTGGCCAGCCTATGTTTACATATGCCGTAATGATTTGATATGTGGACGACATACAGACAATGCAGATTATATATCCAGCATTCGCATTATGCACTAACCGTTATTGTGATTTGACTTTCATATGTGAACAATATACCAACAATATAAACGCACAGCACCTTATAAATGCGCGATATTTTCATTCTTTAGTGTATTATATACTTCCACTTTTGTAGGTGATTTCCCTACCATCCTAATTAAACCACAGGTTGCCCCAGTCTTGGGGAAAAGTACAACTGACCCCACGTTCGAAGATTTACGTTTCGAGTGTAGATTTATCTCCCCTGACCCGAGTTATTTCTACGACGTCGTGTGGAGAATAAACGGAATTGAAGTGACCCGGATAATCCGGGTGTCCGGAGCCGACCTGCCCGAGGCTACTCAGCTTCTCGAGACGGTGTGGACTGGCCAGTACAAGCTTGGCATGAACGTAAGATGACCTTGTAGATCCTGCATAGAAACAATAAACAATAACATTGGTATTTTACGAGTTTGGGGCTGAATCTTTTCAAAAATGGTGAATGAATGCATGATCATGGCTTAACGCCCCTAACGACAATATTGCAGCCATATCGTAGCGAGAACATGTTTACACCAGAAATTAGGAAAATATTACTTTAACTGACAATCGATTACAAAAGTTTCTGCTTTTCGACATTCATTGACCTACTATAAATTTCTGGTTGCGCCGTGTCATTCTAATTTATTTGTGTTATAATGGTAAGGGCACCTGTTAATCTCCTGCTTACCGAAACATTCCTCAATGGAAAATATCTGTATAATTTCCGGAATTTATGAATTCTGCTCTAAAATGGTGAGAGGTACTCGGATTGAAAGGTACACTTTCTCGAAATCGTTACGCTAGAATGTAAAACCCGCAAGGATCGAATCATCATTTCACCAAAGCTAGATAAAATCAAGCACACAATAACGTAGAGTTATACATGTAAGAATGTATTATTAATTAGGGTTTAAGCTGACTGGCATGTGTAACACAAGACTGTTCGATCTTCACCACAGATCCAGTGTGCGGTGAGAGTCCGCAACTCAGCGCTAGGAGTACCCAGTCCGGAACACAAGAGCCAATATTTTTTCGCCGGACTGAAGGTAAGTTTTACAAACACCCAGGCTTGACAAGTAAAAAGATAGCCTGTCCCAAGGTCATCGATTGAAGGCTCAAGGAGTAGCCTACCTGTCCTGAACACCACAGCTAACAGTTCTTCATCGGATTGAAGGTAAACTTTACTAACACGCCAACGTGACAAGGTCATTGATTCACGGCCCACGGTCAGGAACAACACAGCCAACAATTTTTCGCCAGACAGAAGATAAGGTTCAAAAACACGCCAGCGGGACAAGGTCAGAGTCACAAAGTTCACAGTCCACAAGTTGCCAGCCTGGACGTTTGCTTAATAAGTTTATGAAAATCTGTCTGCCTCAGATAGTATGTCAAGGGTGAGAAAGACATTCGAAATTGTATATGGTGAAAAGCAAAATAACAGTTTTGAGGGTTCGAGACGAGGATGTGAGGAAAAGAAAACCACACATGGCTGGTCTCTACCCATGGTATAGCAGTGTTGCCCTCGTCTCAGTCTTCGCACAGTTTATTTGATTTATTTATTTGATTGACATTTTATGCCGTACTCCAGAATGTTTCACATATATACGCCGACGGGCAGCATTCTGGAGGGAGAAACCTTCGCTCAAAGCTGGACAACTTTTGCACAATGGAAATTTATCTGTGTGACCCTAGGAACGGATTTTCAAGTCGAAAACTTTTGAAAACAAAACGGGAACTTAACCGAAGGGATCTCCCTTGCCGAAGGGTGTTGCGTGCTATCGCAGTACAATGAACCAGGAGCCTCTCTCCAGCTTATGATGGCTTCCTGGACCGTACGTGGGAAGGTCTGCTCACAAGAAGCGGATGGTCGCTGTTTTCCCCCATCATAATGCTGACCGGCGTCGTATAAGTAAAACATTCTTCTCCAAAACATAAAGAAAATAATCTTGGGATTTTGCCAATGTCGTTAATGCTGTAGCATGGCCGGAATTAGCAATGTGCTTCTGTTAATCCCATGTATGACCCGTTGTTTGCTTGTTACACACATACAGCATTTAATGACAAGTAAAAAAAAATACTTGTTTTGTGCAGGTACTGAATCCATCCGTTGATCTGATTGAGGGAGAATCCACCAGCATTCGGTTCCAATCCACCGTACCTGTTCCATGTCCGATAAACTTTCCGTGTTCTGTCCGCTTTATTGGCCTGAGAACTGATGCAAACAATGGGTGTAAGACAACGGAGAAGGGAAACTGTGGATTTGATGTGTCCTCGGAAAACTGGATGGCAATTCATGAACTGGAAGTAACAGCGAAGTTCGACAACTTGTTTGGTAGTCGGATAAGTCAACTGTTCCTGTCCTCAACACCCCCTGCCTTCAGCTCTCCAAAACACGTGTGGGTTGACGTCAAGCCCCAACCTGTTGTTGTGAGTAAGCTCAATAAGTAGCCGTGGTTTTTACGTGTCTTCAGAGATAAGGTCAACAAATGGTGTGCTTAGCAATCCACTTAGCTCGGGCTGCTTACGTACAACTAATGATGCGTCGGGGGCGGGGGGAGGACAAAGTCCAGTTGAGTAGCACATTGATTGTGCATTTTGCAATGAAAGTATGAAAATTTGCACACATCTACTACTTATCTGTTAAATTCTGATAAAGTGCTAAGCTGGAAGTGCCCTGGGGGGGGGGGAGGGTCACGCCCCCTTTAGTAATTCTTATTACAAGTAAATGAATGTTATAGGTAAGGGAAGAAGTACATAGACTTAGCGCAAAATCACGAAATGCATCCCAAGGTGTTATTATGTAATTACAATGGAGTTTTGAGGGCATGGTTTAGTTCTATGAAAATAAATATAATTATTATAATAATAATAGATGAATGTTATGAATAACAGATGAACTTAAGAAGTTTACCCATTCTGCATATGTCATTTACTCACATTATTTTTATAAAGGTCTAGTTTTAGATAACAATAGTTTATTATTTGCATTTAAAAATATAACGTTTTATAACTAAAATCTTTCAGCAACTGGTTATCTCCCTGCCCCCTTCGCCGGTGAAATTTGTAGCCAGTACTCTGGCATCTTTATCCTCCCTCCCGCGAAAACAAAACGCTTGATTTCTAATGCTAGTGCTTTTAGTGATCTTTTCAATCCCCGGAATAAACAGCAGCACAAGGATTATGTTGTGTACCCAGTTGTATTTAGACAGGGGCCAACTGTGTGGTATAGAAAAAACCTGCGATGTAAAGATGTAGCATTTTTAATATTGTTGGTATGTAAAAGGTGTCCCAATAATGTCTTGTACCCGAAATCATTTTCAGGATAGCTGATCATGGTGCATTTGTTTTGCCAAAACTCCTAAATATGCGTTACAAATGATCAGTAAGCTGTATTTGAGTCATGGATGCTTCCGTTTTTGTCAGTAGTATGCGATTTTTGCAATCATTTAAGTGATTTTTGCAATTGATGATGCAGTCTTTGCTGTCACTAATTTGTTTAAGGCTAAATTTTTGTTCTGGTCTAAACGATCAAAACAATCGAACTACTTTTTCTTCAGTTGTACCAACTACCACATTTGATAAAGAGAAAAGTGTTTCTGTACATAAGTCGCTATTTTTGTAGGAAAAGTAGGAATATCGTCCATCAAAAGATTACTTAGGTCCTGTAGACTTACTTACCATTAGCTTGAACAAAAATATTAATTGCTGACAGCATCATTCAAATACTTATTTATAGTTATCTTTAAAAATCCCCCCAAAGTTATGCTCGATATTCAAATGCGGCTTCCAGATCGTAACTTCCAGAACTGTAATTCATGTACGGTAAAACAGTATACTTGAATGCACATGGTCTGCCGTGATTAAGATTCTCTTGGATCTGATAGCCACGATATGGCCGAAACATTTGCCAATATGTAATATACAAATAAGCCATAATCTTTCATTCTTGGAATTTGATTCAGGAGAATTAACAACAAATTCCAAAACTAACACCATGAAATAATAATGGGACAAATATACAGCGCATCCTGTTTTCCTATAATAATTTCATTCACCGTAAATCATATATAACACGTCTCTACCCAGCTGAAAGACCTGAGCTTCCAGGATCCTGGACCCTCGCTTTTCGGGTTTGGATAGTAGATCCACTGCTTCGGTCAGCAAAAGTTGAAATTTTAGCCAATAAACTCTTCTAAAACATGTCTCTGGATAACAAGATAATTTCATTTACAAAAAAAATTGCCTGAAGCACTTCTTTGGCCTTTTGGCAGGAACATAGGTGTCCCCTGAACTCTTACGTATATTGCCATGATTGAGCTGGAATGTCACATCTATCTACCCTCTATCTCTTGTAGAAAAAGTCACAAATATTTATCATAAAAAGGAACAAATAATTATAGGCAGTTTATCTCTGCTTCCTGTTATAATCTTAGCCATGAGAAATCACCTAATACCTTACCCAGTGCAAATGCGCAGTTGCCTGAAATACTGGAGCTTCGTAGAGAAGATACCTTATTGGGATGAGAGTAATAGCTAGTTTGGCTGTTTCGGTCATCCCAAATTATTACATTCGGCTCCTCGGCGAGAAACCCTCCTCACCTGCTGAGAATATGTCCTATATTCTGTTTACTCTGTCCTATATTTGTCCTCTATTTTTCTAAAAATGTCTTATATTTTGGCCTGTATTCCTTCCAATTGCCAGGCTATATACATGTATCTACCTTGGGCTCTAGCAAATGGCTATCTTTAAACTCCCCGTTCCTCAAATGGACTTGCTGCTGTTTACATTTCAATTGTTCCATGTGAATATCTGCGTTGTAAGAAGTAACAAAAATGTTATTATATAAAAATGTTATTATATATATATATATATATATATAGCCCCTCTTGCCCCTTCCTTGCTTAAGCCCGTCTACTATCCAGGAAAGAACTGGTTGAAACTCAGTGCAATATTTTTAAAGTCGTGGCAAGAAAACCACTTGGGATGTGTGAATATCCTAACAAGAAGTCATAAATATATCCTTACAACTTAAATTGCTTAATGCTACTGTACCAGGCACATTAGCATTTGGCTTAGATGGGGGTGAGGTGATAAATTTGCCAGTTTGCTTAGAAAGGCATCTCAGAGACGAACTTTTTCTATACCAACTTGTTGTGTAGATAATGGGTCACTTTTTGGCTAAGTTTAAGAGACACAGCTCAAAAACCCCAAGAGCCCGAAGCAGTTAACTCTGACAGCAACTCTGATTTGAGAATTTCAATAGGTCTGTTTTTAGGTGTTCCCTAATTGCAATTGTAAACATCTGTATTATACTAAAAAATCGTTATTAAACTTCTATACTTATATGGTGTCAAACAATTTGAATCCTTTGTGTTGCAATTGTGGCCAAGATTAACTATAATTCGCACTACCGTGCATAATAGCATAGATATGGGTCTAAAAGCTGACAGAGCACTACACAGTTGGCAGTGTATCAGAAAGTGACAAGCTTTGAATACTTAAGATGTGTACGAAATTTGAAACTTCTATCATAAAGTGCACACAGTGTGCTTATCAGCTGGACTAATAGTTCCTTGCAATTTTTAGACATTTTTTGGGCATGCCTTTTCCAATTTTTTCAGCTTGTTGCTTGATTTCATTTTGTAGGACAGTAGTCATAAGTCAGGGTTCTGTGGCCTGTCACTGACTGATACGGACTCCTATGAGCTCTTTGTCAGTATTACGACAAATTGCGTCATCCCTTATCAGTAATTTGATGGGAGTTTTCTCAGGGGACGGGTATTATCAGTCAGCAGTCATCGTCAGGGAATGCATCGAATAGATTTGATTTCCTACACTGATATAATAAAACCAGCGAAAATACTGGCTCGAGTGAGACTCGAACTCACGACTTAGGGTATCTAGCCTCACCGCTCAGTTCCACTCAGTAAACCATTCACTTCTTATTACTAGACTCTAACAGGCGAGCCGTTCCTAACCTCTAACAAGCGAGCGGTGAGGCTATATGCCGAGCGGTGGGGCTAGACATCCCAAGCTCGAGTCTCATTTGAGCCCGTATTTTCGCTGGTATCGATATATCAGTGTAGGGGATAATCAGGTCTGGGGCGTTCGGGGATCACAGATTTTGGGACAGTTGTGCGAAGCCAAACGCTATCGTGTAGATAAATGGGAAATTAATTGTGGACGGTGGCATGCTAGCCCAACGCAATGACCCGGGAGCCACTCACCACTTTAGTCGCTGTGAGTTTTACCCAGTTTCCTCACACCATCAGATGCTGAAAACAGGAAATAGTGACGTACTGTCTGAAGCTAGTACAAAATAAAGGTTACTAAACTGATAGTTTAGAGGCAGAAAACCCCAATAGTAGATTTGTTTGTTTGATGGCATGGAGTTTAACGCCGCTGAAACCTCATTTGTGTCACGGAATGATTATTTTATCCAGGAAATCAAAAGAGATAAGTAAGTCTAATATCATGAAGGCTGTGTGCGGCTATATATATAAATTTGCCAATGAAAAGAAAATTAATTTAATTAATTGATTTGTTTATTTGATTGGTGTTTTACGCTGTACTCAAGAATATTTCACCTATAGACGGCGGTCAGAATTAAGGTGAGAGGAAACCGGGCAGAGCCCTGGGGAAACCCACGAGCGTCCGCAGCTTGCTGACAGACCTTCACACGTACGCGATTAATTATTAGTGTGTGTAAAACCATTGTGTGTTAACGATAGACAGAAACAAAGAGATCCTCATTAGAAAGACTACAAAAACGTGAATCTAAAATATATGTAAATTCAATTGTTAAGGACTGATCAGTGCCATTGTTCATCCAGGATTTTATATCATAATCGTACTTTGTAATGATTATATTGTGTTTAGTACTATTTTCGTCATATTTATCTTTATTGTATTTTTGCCACAGATAAACATCGTCGATAAGGACGTTCTGACTTCTGGATCCTACTGCACAATACAAAACGACCCACATCTTAGGTCATTTGACGGAAGGTAAACTTTCTGACTTCCAAATCAAATAATGTTTTTTTATTTTACGAGAATGGCTGCTTCCTCGGAGTTATTGTAAGAGTTCGATGATCACTAAGATTATGATTTCTCATTCACAAAGAATGAGCCTTGACTCAGGTGGCTAGCGCGCTGGCGCAGCGTAATGACACAGAAGCCTCTCACCAATGCGGTCGCTGTGAGTTCAAATCCAGCTCATGCTGCCAGCAACCTGCGGATGGTAGTGGGTTTCCCCTGGGCTCTGCCGCGTTTCCTCCCACCATAATGTTGGCCGTCGAGTGTGGCGTAAAACACCAATCCAGTAAATCAAATCAAATCAATCACAAAAAAATACATGGCAACTGCACATGGTTGTATACCATTGTAAATATTCACAATCGGGCTAACATGTTGTGTCTTACTGACAGTAAACAACTCAAGCAACCTCTCATGTTTAATTCGGATTCTTGGGATATGAAAGTATCGAAATTGTTTGAGAAGGGTATTTTGAGGTCGTCGTTATGCGATGTCTCTGTGAAGAGTGGAGGTAGGAAACATTCTACAGACTGCATGGTAGGTCTACATTTTCGACATATACTAAGCGGTGTAATATTTTGTTTATTACACAGATTATTTGATGTGCAACTGCCCGGGGAGTTTGTGTTGTACCGTCACAAGACCTTGCCTATAGAGGTAAACAAGTTCCATACTGTATTATCTTGTATTTGTATAGTTTGTAGCTACATGTACACAGTTACTGAAGCCTTGGACAATGACATTGTCATATGTTGTCATTATCAAAAATATATAACCTGACAACACCACATCATGATGTTCTTCTTAGGTGCGTGGTTACTTCCAACCTTGTGGGACCTTCCCACGCTGTATCTGTGGCGCAGCTGTGCGATCCGGTGAACAGATTTTTGTATTCTCAACGTGTAAAGATAACCTGGCTTATCAGACAACCCGGGTGCGGGTGTACGGTTGCAACAGGAAGCAGATGAGAGTCACCACGCCAAACAAAGGTACCACCTACAGGGTATGTATGACCACTTTGCTTTCTTCTTTTTGACATGACGTGATACGGAAAAAAGCCATGCACAGATTTTATGTTGTATTAAATAGAGACAAGTGTTTGTGATTTGTGTGTGGAGATTAAAGTTAGCACCTCTGTTGAGTCTAAATCTGAAAGAACATAAAATCTGTTCACGGCGTTACACTTAAGGTCACTTAAGGTCCCCCGTTTCAGTTCTGCTTGGCCCATCGATATCTGGTTATTGTCATTCCAGTTGGCATATCACAGTGCAGCCCAACAATCTCGATATCTGGTCATTGCCATTCCAACTGCTCCTAGTGCATTTCAACAATCTCGATATCTGGTCATTGCCGTTCCAGTTGCTCCTAGTGCAGTCCAAGGGTCACGATATCTGGTCATTGCCATTCCAGCTGCTCCTAGTGCAGTCCAAAGGTCACGATATCTGGTCATTGCCGTTCCAGCTGCTCCTAGTGCATTCCAAGGGTCACGATATCTGGTCATTGCCGTCACAGTTGCCTCTATCATAGTGCAGTCTAACGGTCACTGCCCTTTGCTGTTCCAGTTAGTTTAAAGCAGTCATCGAGTGCTTGTATTGTGATGAATTTACCCGAAGTGTTGTTTCAGCCTTTTGTCTTGCATGTCTTATGTTTCCGGTGGCTTGCCATTTTAATGATCTCGACTCAACAGTCAAATTTGGGTGTATCAGGTTGTTTAGAACGCACCCGGGGGCTTTGGATGGATGGTAAACCAGTTTTAACATTTTTGTCAAGATTTCCGTGAGGTGGTGGAACATTGTTGAGAATGGTAGACTGGAGATATATCCGGGTTTATAATAAGGAGGTTGGTGTGTGCTGCTATAGGCTTAACCCGCATAATTACGTCACTCTGGGCAAAACTCGGCCGAGAAGGCGCCATTTTTGTTTTGTTATCTGACATGTGCTGCTTAAAGTTTGATGCCAGCATGCCACAGGTTAATTGCTGTATGCCAAACTGTGTATCGGCAATTTTAAGGACTCCTTGGTTAACGTAGCAACTAAACATGAACCAGGCTTTAATGACACTGCCCTGCAACAAGCAATCGATGACATAGTTAGATGTTAGGTTATATAATGGTGTTGGTTACGTTTTGCAGGTAGATCTGCCTACTGGTGTGGTAGTTGAGATCAGGAACGGATACGTCAAGATTATTCCCTCCCCGGCTGACGTGGGACAGGTGACAGGGCTGTGTGGGAACTTCAATGGGAACAAGGAGGATGAGTACATCGATCCGAATGGGGTCCAGCACAGCAATAACTGCGACTTTTTCCTCTTCAATTCTCCCAGTTTTTGTGTTGTAAACAAGTACGCGGAGACGTGGAGGTAAGTACTTTGTGTGATGAATAAAAACTTGGAAGTAAGTAAAATTTGATTTGACACCAAATACATGCCAGATGCCTTTGATTTGCACCTTTTTCAGCATTTCTATACAATGGTTCTGTATAGAACTAGTGTATGGTACATCTTGATTGTGAAGGTAAAATGGGTTCTTTAATTCAGTCACAACCCACTAATTAAAGGAGAAGGTCTGAAGAGATGATAAGGCTGCCTAGCAGAAAGACCGCAAAAACCCAGACATTCCATCCACGATTTCTTCACGTCCTTTGACTGGGCAGATGGCTTTGTTCAATGAGAGTAATCCGTGCGCTGTCCCTGCTTGATTTTTTACCCTGAATACTGCTGAGGAATTCCGTATTAAACATTGAAGGATAATTGTAATCGTCTTTAACAGTGCTAGTGGCATGCACTTTGATAAGCTTTGGTTTCTTTGAAGAGTTTTAGGGTTTACAAGGTGAGGGTAGAGAGGAGTGTAGAGATATGATACACCAGGTCTATGCTGAGAATTTACCTCCCCTGTCATACTAAGAGTTAAACCCTTGCATCTTGAGAATTAACCGATTTTCACCGCCTTTCGCGTCATTAATGCTGGTATTCTTATACAATACATCTTCCCAACTGCCGCAAGATAGCACCGCCATTCGGCTGTGAAATTTATCATTAATGTTCTTCTTATATCCCATACTAACCCCTTTTCACTGTTTTCCCCACATCTCCTCTCCCAATGCCTACATTGTGGATCTAAGGAAAGGTAAAAGTGACATGATAAACATAAAATTATTAACATAAAAAAACTATAAAGACAAATGTTGGATTTTCACGTACGTTTTGTAATAAGTCGTACTCACGCGAGAATTCACCAATAGCACAATTATCTCCTGAGCACGACTTAGTAAAGTTAACGTGCACACGACATAATAAAGATGTCGAGAGCATGCGACAGTTGTTATGCGTACGAGATCTTTACTAACTCATGTTCACGACATAGTTGTGGGTATTTGTTGGTCAATTATCTCGAGAGTACGACTTAGTTATTAAACCACCCCACCTCCCCACATTTCTCATGTGTACGGAACCAGAAAAGTGACATGTTGCAAAAGAAAAATATTAGTAATAAAAAAATAAAATTATAACTTATTATCGTTATTAGCAAGACGTTTTAATTAGAACTGTTACGAAGGACGGTTTTTCAAACGCCGCTCTTGAATCTGACGACATTTAAATTAGGAATACCTTTCACAAAGCCAGATGAGGTTTAAACTTAAACATATGCATCAAGTCGATAACATTTTGACCACTGAGTTCATGCTCGCAGTACAATTTCGTCCAAGTTTGAGCATCCAGCATCAAATATCTGGCTTTGTAAACAAAGTTGAAGTTTTGAACTTTAGCCCGAACTAACTTTGTGATACAGATCCCAACTCTAATCGCAGAGGTTGGTCAGGTACTTGATGGTTTTCATGGGCTATCCACATGGTTTCTTCCACCTATTAACGTGGTAGTCATCGCCACACGATTACGGTGTGACACTTCAATTAAGCCACAAGCTCTGATAGAATAATAGTGATTGCCGTTCATGTGGATTTTTATTGCCGATTTTCAGAATTCAAACCAAAGAGGAGTCCTATTACGGCTATCCTGATATCGACCTTGATCCGGCTCCGGTAGGGCAGTGTTCTTGTACGAGTCAGCCCGGACTGGTATCCTCTAAGGTGACCTGTACCAGGATATCACCCCAGCAGTGTGGTACCCTGGACCCCGAGGTGACCGACGAGTACTGTACACAGATTCCACCGTCATCGACCAGGCGCAGGAAGAGACAAGCGGATAACAGCGATGGGCTTAATGAGGACGACGTCAGGCCCGTTTTCCCGTCGTACAAGGACACTGAGTTTAAAGTAAGGAGGGGCAAAAGGACCATGTGTAATCCCATTAGTTGACATAAAACTACAATACCATGGATGCAGGGATGTGCAGTGGTGGAGGTGTTTGTTACATCACAGGAATACGTGCCATGTCACCGGATTCCATGAAGAGGCATTGGAAGGGCACTGCCGGTCAGATAATATTCAAGCATAAGACCACAAAGCCAGCGGTACAATAAATATAACACGCTAGCTCTTGTTGGTACTAGCACAACAAAAACTGCTCCACAAGATAAGATGAACAAGGCCGGACAGAAAAACTCTGTATGTGGGCCTATTCAGACACATGGTGTCATTGATAGGGAATAATTGCACAAATACATGGTGATTCATGGATATGAAGTCATAGATACGGTATGGTCTTTGTGGACCGCCTTAGACAGATATCTTAGATACAGGAGAATTACACGAATGTGAACTTATTCATCGATATGAAGCCATGGATACAGTACGGTGTGTGTGGTCCTATCGAAGTATATGTCATAATAGACATACGGGAATTAGAAGAATGTAGACTGATTTGTGGTTATGAAGTTATAGAAACAGTATGACCTAATTAGGCATATTTCGGCGCATACCTTGGCTTGACATGGCTTAGAGGTAGAGCATGTACACAAATGTTGATACAGTTTGACTGAAGCTACTTTCGGAAATGGTGTTAACTGTTGAGATTGTCAGAATCTTGACAATCCAAAGTGTTCATTTGTTTAGCGAATTCGCTATCAGCTTGTGGCATAACGTCTGCAATTCAGAAAGAGCTCTAATTGTGTCATGAATTAAATTTAATCTGCGCCCGAAGGGCAGTTGCATACAAACATAGACATTTCCGGTTCAAGTAACACGATTTGCTTGTTGCTGAAGTTGTATGTCACATGGTTTGCATATCGGCTGTATCTGCTGTTGTCTGTCGTCCGGCAGGTTCCAAAATGGAGCAGTGGGTGGGATGAACAGAAAGCTAGGCAGCATTGTGTGCGCTTCTTCCAACGGTCTCCTGCCTTTCAGCCTTGTTCAAAAGTCGGCAATGTGGAAATGGATACGTACATCGACTTTTGTACCATCGACGTGCTGGTGAGTTTGATGCATACATAATTTGTATGAAACCATTTGGTTGGCTGCAGAACGTGGGAAAAACAAGGTCGTACGCGTTACGTCACGTCAACTTAACGCACTTTTTTTACTACGAGACACAGTGTTGTTGTTCAAAACTGATACATGAGGGAGAGTAACAATTAGAAATGTATTCTAACAGTGAGCAGTTGGTGAAATATTACACTATTCAAAGTTATGGAACACTTCAATTTACCACTAGACCAGCTCCGCTGCGGAGAGATGAAACCGACGACAGAGGCCTTTTGGGGGCAGAGGATTTTTGGCGCTCAAACACCTAATTTTATTTAGCAGCAAACACAAAGCCCTTCCCTTGCTTTAGGCAATCAGTTGCACGGCTAATGTGACAGGATCTCAGTGATGAAACGGCGATTACGTCCGCTGTTATCTCTGTTATCTCATGAAACAAACGTCTCACTGACCATATGAGATGACAGGCAAAGTTCTCGTAAATATCTTCAATCTGGTCTATGAACTGAATGACAACTTGTGACTTACACCAAGCCCAAAATTGCAAATTTAAGGCCACAAAAACGTCATACCGATTAACACTTACAGTCGCATAAACGGCCATCAGCACAAAGGGTTGTCAGTAACTGAATGGAATTTCTCCGTCAACTTCGAAATGAAAACGAAACCGAAGCTCTGTGTCCTGTAAATCAAGGTCAAATCTGTAACTTTTTTAGTACAAGATCGTTTCCCGCGAGACGTTTACCCGGCGACATATATGCGAATAATTCTTCTAATTCACCATTTAAAACGATTCCTTCTTAAATACCTCAACATATTTTAAGTCTGATTATGTATATAAAATATATCCCCTAGATACATTAATATTTTTCGTTGAGCTGGTTTACCGTTGCGGAGGCATGCCTTCGCTGCGAAAATAGTGATGGGGCACATGAACGGGCTACCTGTCCTGTCGTGATATTTATCCAGAAGTAATGTGATCATTTTGTTGTTGTTTCTTGGTAAATTTCCCGATCCAGTTATGTGATAAAGAAAATCTCACACTTGTGGTCATCACATTTGAAAGTTATGAAACCCGTTGATTAAATTTACTCAACTCAAGTTTCATAACTTTCATATGCGATGTCCACTCGTGGATTAAATTTTATCTTTGTAGCTCTCTAAAGATTCTCAAAATTTACTCCACGAGTTCCGTAACTTTCATATAAGATGACCACTTATGTGAGTTCCTCTGTCTATTACTAACGTATCAGAGAAAAAAATCGCAAATTGGGAAAGTTCTTTTAGACTCGAATCTCACCTATAGACCAGACTCTTTTAAACTATCTCCGAAACCTCACTGATGTAGACAGTTTTTCTAGACTGTTCTAGGCTCTTTTCAAGCACAGATTAGCGAACTAATGTTTTAAGCCCGCCAACAAACTTTACCTGTGGATTTATTCTTTAACATTGCAAGCGAATTTTCTTAAAGCTCACTGGAACATCTGTTATCTGTTTACGTGTAAAACGTAATTTCACGCAGAAAGAAATTCCATCCCATATTAGGGACTCTGGTAAATCCATCAGCGTTTTGTCCTCCTCAGCTTTCTGGCACCACAGAATGGACCTTGTCCTCCTTGGAATTCTTCAAACATGACTGTAGATCTGAGGTCCGGAGGAATACAACGCTGTGGATGTCGGAAGGAGGAGCAGCGTCCATACTTGATCAAGTGATGGAGACTAGTTGCCCAAACGAATGTTCTTTCCACGGAAAATGTGTCAAGGGTAGGGTTTTTTACTTTCCTTTTTGCAAGGTTCAAATCTCACAGCCGAAATTCCATCAAGTTTTGTTCATCCGCCCATCATTTCTTAACATCTTATGAACTAAACAAAAACCTTGACATCTGGCATACGTGTGTATCTTATAAATGACCAACAGCCGCTGGAAAACGGTGATTCATACCAGGAATTATCATCCATGATTACATGTTAACAAGTCACAGAATGTTTCCAAAAAGCTGCTACTGATACTCTGGTTAAAGACAAGGTTTAAAATGTCATGATATTCTAAATGATAAAATGATACAGGATCTTAAATGTTTCAAAAATGCAACTCTAAAAAACACCTAAAAGTGGCAATTTGACGTTAAAGTCGTGGAACATAGCAATATTTTTCTAGAATTTTAATCTGATGATGTAAATGCTTTCTGCCCGCCATAAATGTTGGAATTTTCAGTATTACAAGTATGTAGCATTTAAGTTTTGGGAGTGAAGTATTTAGGCCTGACGTGACGTGCCCCTGTAACATACTGTGTCATCTCTCAGGTAAATGCCGATGTAACGCAGGCTGGATCGGGGACGACTGCTCTGTTGACATCAACACACCCCCGAAAGTTCTGGGCTTGCCGAGAGGAGGATTATGTGATCTCAAGTACCGGACGTGCGACCGAACTGTGGTGTACGGGATGCAGTTTGTTTCCTCCGAACACCTCACTTGCAAATTTGTACCTGTCTCTGTAAGTATGAACGATGAACAAAAGTCTGCCTTACTTCTGTGGAGTCTTACGTGATACACGAGTAGTGTAACTCCGAAAAACGATGGCTTCATTATGACTCAATATTTCGGCATTTTATTTTGCCATCACTCAGGAGAGTGATCAGAATGGACAAGCAACGATATATTTACGTTGTAAAGGGATATGAGCTGTTACAATTATTATTAAAGATCAAAACTGTTATTTCATGGTATATTGTCAAGGACAGGAATAACAGAGAATCATAAAATCATAAATCACCAGTTAGACAACCCAGTGACTGATAAAGGGTTAACAAATCAAAAACAAAACAAGCCTGCAGTTAGGCAATACTGTGAATGGCTGTGATAAGGGAAGTCGATGGTGGTGAGTGGATCGGGATGTATATAGGGTGTTATTGACCACAACCACATGCATGTACAGATTTCACTGCAGGGTCGTTCAGAATATCAGAGGTAATGACTATCGGAAAAGGACTAGTTCTTTTGAGGCTTTGAAACCTTGATTTAAAACAGGCCTATACCTACGTATCCTCAAAGCTTTACTGAATAGGAAGTTTGACCAGTGATAAGATTGTTCTATGACCTTTGTATTACTTAGAACAATACCACATAGACTAGGAGGATCGGTGTTATTGAGACAGCCTGGTAGGTATAATAGATTTGCAAGGTATTAAGATTCAGTTCATTGAGATATGTGATTAAATACTTCACTTTGCCTGAGGCCACTGCTGTATTCTTTGATTCCAGAGAGGAGGCTCCTGTCTCTTTTACCTATGTATTCAGAAAATCATCGTGGACAGGAGAACTTGTATACAACAAAGCTTTTGAATTATTTAGGGGTTAGATCGTTTGTGTTTAGGTAGAAGCTAGATTTGGTAGTTTTGCCAGAGAAAGACAAACGTAACAGGTTTGTTCAAGAAGTTACGAATTTTAGAAATGCATTTTTTGCCAGGTACTCCCCTTCTTTACCAGTGTAAGGAAGACGCATCCAAATTTTCTTCGGCTTTTCTTCAGATGGTGTATTCTTAAGCCCAAATTTTGGCGTAAACTTATCAATCAGACGTTTACATATGTGTTGTGTGTAGCCTCTCCAGGAGAGAAATTGGGCAATTTTATTCAATTCAGCCGTAAAGGTGGTTTGACCTGAGCATATTTTGATAGCCCTCGACACAAAAGATCTGGCCCAGGGCACTTTTCTACACCATGGTTCAAAACTATAAAAGTGAACACATTAACCAGTGTTCGTAGGTTTCCTACACACAGTTGTGGAGGAGGAGCCTAATGCGTCTGAACAATGAACAGGATTATCGTCTACAAATTCTTCCTTCGTGAAAACAATCGATTTGGATAGGAATTGACCTCCTGGATCTTATCGAAATCCTCTGGTTTAGCGAGGACTAATGTATCATCTACATATCTAACATAAAATTTGATAATACCTTCGACGGTAACCTTGTCTATTATCTGCTTTTCCAGTTCAGTAAGAATAATATTAGCAAGGAAAGGGACCAAGTGAGGAGCCCATTGCTACATCATCAGTTTGTAGGTAGACATCTTGATTAGCCAAGAAAGGTGTCCTCGTGCAGGTGTCGTTGATGAGCTTCTTTAAAGTACTTTTCTTCAGTTTAGTTGTCTTCAGTGGCACTACAGGATCTGTGGAGCCTGTAATCCATCCATTCGTTACAAACACGTGAGTTTGTGGTGTATAATTTGGACACAGCGTCAGTGCAGATAATTTTGTCCTGTTGGTTGGGATTTTCTCAAGCTGGAAATGAGAGGCTGTATAATCGAGTGACTCTGCCTTTAGTCTCTTTGCTGTCGACGTTGTTGTATCAATCTCATCTAACAGCAATCTGTTTTAATATGGTCTTCTTGCAACCCACGCGGAAACTTGTTTGTTCTTCCAGACTGAACGCGTAGGGTCAAAGTTTGGTCTGTTTTAAATGCTTCTTCAGAAAATCGGCATTAGAAGTAACCACGACAATTACTTTGCTTTATTCGGCTGCAGTGAATATTGTATTCTGGTTTGTACAGCCACAGTGATTATTGTTTTCTGCTTTACAAAGCCACAGTGATTATTGTATTCTGGTTTGTACAGCTGCAGTGATTACTGTTTACTGTTTGCCCAGCCCGCAGTGATTATTGTGTTCTGATTTGGGGCTCAGATGATTAACGTTCAGGCACGCTAAGACTCTCGGGCCAATGAAAACGCGTGTTCTAATCCAGCTCTCGCTGCATCCACATTTGCTTGGAGTTCGGAAGTTTGTCAGGTGACTATTGACGGGCGCTGGTTTTCTCTGGGCACTCAGGTTTCCTCCACCTATAAATGTTACCTTCTCATATATGTGAGAAATTCTTGTGTAGGGATTTAAATCCCATTCAAATAACTAAATTATATTGTGATTGCAGGAAGACAAGGAAACTGCGAGGGAGAATACCACGGCTTACCTTTCAGAGCCAGTCTTCCGCCATTCTGGAGAAGTTGTGTGTATCCTGCCACCATACCTACGGCGCGCGTATCCTGCACCCTCGAGCGAGCCGAGCGGGTATTACATCTCTGTCTCCAACGACAATGGCGTGTTCAGTGAGCCTAGACTCTTCCTTCCTTTCGACTCCGATGATTTCATCTGCTACATATACGGGTTGAACTTCACTTGTGTGAATTTGAAGGTATTTTTCTTTGTTTATCTTTATTTTCAAATCATCCTCTTGTGTGAATGGTAACCTGTTACGTGCGCACTTGGCACCGGGAAATTGGGAATATGAAATTAACTGTAGATCTATGTACTCGATGCCCAGCAGACATTTAAGGTAAAATCCAAAATGTACTTATGCCAGTCAAACAACCATTATCAACTCTGGGTAAATTTGTGTTACAAAACCAGTGTGATGTCGCTTGAATATTACATACACAAAATTGCAAGCATACAAGCTTCCGAGTTTGTTCAAGTATAAGATATACACAAATGGCACGCATATGCTCGAAACCATAGATTTATCCTTGTTTGTTTCTTGACAAATGTCAGAAATAAAAAATTGTTAGAAATGCCAAAAATATGTACTTAACGCTAAGGCAGATATCAACATACAGCAACCATGTCTATAGTCAATCTACGTCAGCTAGAGACCAGGAACAACAGAGATGAGTTGGTAGATCACAACCAATACCCACCTGAAGCCATTTAGAGTGAATGATTTTGGCTTAACGCCACATTGGCAATATCTCAGCCATATCGTGGCGAGGAAGCCATTTAGAAAATAGACACACAACCATTATCCAGCTGAAGGCAGGTAGATAAGCGATCCACATACCGAACCCAGCTGAAGCCATTTAGAAAACAGGCCCAGAACCATTATCCAGACATGCGACCCACAACCAGTACTCACCTAAAGCCATTTATAAAACAGACACACGATCATTATCCAATTAAAGGCAGGTGGATATGCGACTCACAACCAGTACCCATATGAAGCCAGGAAAATATCAGACAGACAACATTACACACTTGCCACACTTGCCACGCTTCCGCGCCCACGCCCTAAGTCGGTTTGTATGAATCACTTGTTGTTGAATCGTTGTCATTGAATTTCCAGTCCTAAAACAGATCTCAGTAAAACAGATCTCAGTAACGTAAATGTTGATGAGATTTACCTGTAAATATCAATGCGAAATTGCTACTTGAGACTAGAACTTCAGGCGACAGTAGAAAGGCAAACTTTCTTCTCTGTCTCGTTCCAATTCGGCCAGTTTGGCTGGTTCTCCTCAGATGCGGATGCTATTCTCGCCTCATTCTCGTCAGAATTTCCGTCTGTTGGTCACGGTCACACCCAAATTTCTGAAAGCAATTGGCAATTGTTGCTTCCCTTCCTTGTGTTCTTTTTATTCTATTTACCCAAAGTAATTTAATAATTTAACTTCAGAACGACACCTCTGCCCACTTCCTTGTGATTCCAAACTTCGGGAAGGTCCTCCTCTGCAGGTAAGTCATCAGTCTTGTTAGATGTTTCCGCGTTTCGGTTGGTTTTTCTCGTTACATCTTTTAATTGTTCATATCTGTACCTTAGAAGCTTTAAATGGCGAAACGCCTCAGGTTAAAAACATGAGACGGAGATGACTATCTTTGGTATAATCTCCCAGCAGCAAGTGATTTACTTTTAAATGGGCAATGATTTGGTTTAATCTGACAGCGGATTCCTGGGTAGTCACTTAAGTTTGCTGTGTTGTCAACGTTTATATTTCCTTTAACTTCAAGGGTAAATCCTGTTTAACTAAGAGCTGAGGACTCCTTGGATTTATGCATCTCGAAATGGCTGCATACATAGATTACATGAATGTCAGACAACATATGACATCATTAACGGACGGCGATTGGAAGGGAATATTGGACGAATGTATAGGGGAGGTAAATCTTCCAGACACAGTGTGCGCATGTACAACCTTCACCAAGTGCTTTGTGAGCCTTGGCGGGTAAGCGGTCTTCCTGGTTTCATATCTCACCGCTAGCTGCTATGTGGCGTGTCCTAATTCTGTCCTCACCAGTTCGGCAACAGACTTCACGTCGGCAGGTTTATTGTGTAACTGTTGAAATGTGGAGTTTTCTAGGCTTCCTCCACTGATACGTCTGACTATGAATTATCCTTAAATCCTTTTGTGAAAGATCAATAGAATAAATAAAATAACTGTACAATCTTGTCAGCTCTCTTTCTATCTATGGTTATTGTAATATTTTACAGGAACGGCGAATCCGTCAGAATTTTTCGACTTCCTTCTGAAGGAGGGTCGAGATATGATGGCTACTGTTCACGAGCCGTTCCAGGGCGCTTTGGTGTGTTTCAGGAACTGGAACCGAGTAACTTCCCAACGATTGGCCAAATCGTCCAGGCCACTATGGCGTCAGTAGTGTATTAAGTTGTAGACCTTCTACTGATGATTCTTCAAGCGCCTGAATTATATAATCGTTACGTTCCATGGGGCTCAGACATCTACGCTTGTCTCTGTTAAGTGCCTAATGAAGTAAACATGACAACTTGTATGAGAACTTTTCCCCACATATCCTTGTGTCCTTTTTTTTAATTCATCGTCGGTGTGCTTTAAGTTGTACAACTTTCATGACTACGACTTCATGCTTCACTTTTGTATCAGCCTTAAACATAACTGTTACTTCTATGGAAGACAATTTTAACCTTTATCGTTGTAAAGGGCCGTATTGAATGAATATGATACCTTAGATCCGAACTTTTATTCGCCTTTCTTCATGTCGCCTCTGTGCTTTGAAAGTTGTATAACTCTAATGTCAGTCTTAAATGTATTCGTTGCTGTACATGTAATGGGTGTCGACTTGCCCTAGTCAATTAAATGACGTTATGGTCAGTGAAAAGACCATGAAAAACTGTCTAGGCGCAGTTCCTTGGTCGTACTGGTAGACAACAGCGTCCGTAATCACGAGCAGGCGATGTATATTTCCTCACTCTTAAAACAACTTCTCCTCCAGTGTATATAGGGATGAAAAGTATGTAACCGCTCATAGAGACAATGAGCGATGCAATCTCTAAAATAACGTGTCAGGTAAAACAGCAAGTGACGAAACACGTTTATAAAGGGTTACGTAGACACAAATGCAGTACAAAATGACGAATGTCGAATGTTTCGTAGGGCTATTTCCAATAATAAATTCCAGAAATGCTCTCAACTGAACGTAAGTAAATATGACTACGCTATTTATAACTTCGCCGCTGATACGTAAAGACTAACGTAAAGAAAATTCCAGACAGTTTGATTATACACATATTTACAACACGGGTACATTTTTCTAGAATGTACGCTCAATGTACAATGACAAGAAACACATAAACATAATAGCTTCGAAAAACTTCAGTGCAGGGGATGACATACACAAAAGTCAAGATCTAGGTCAGACACCGAGCCGTAAAAAAAAAATAAAAAAATATATAATTCACTATTTTAAAGACGGGGTTCACAACTAATGAAATAAACATGACAGCTTGCATCAAGCCTTTTTCTTCCATTTTCTTGTGTTTTTAAATCACTACCTCTGTGCCTCGTTGCCATATTTCTCGGGAGTACAAATGTTCCAGCCCACCCGTTTTGAGAGGTGTCTCACACAGAAAAATAAAAGAAATCAACACCAATTTAATTACACCGGTAGCTTCCTTATCCACTATAAACATGATATATATCAACTTTGGTGTGAAAAAGTTTCATTTGGATGCATTTACCTTATGTAGATGTAAACCACACTGCCGCTTTCTCAACAGTTAACGATTAAAAAGTCACTTGAAAAATTTCTTTGAATCATAATCTGTGCCATAGACCAGCATCTTTTTAATTTAGAGCCCTCAACTACCACGATAAAACTTTAAAATCAGGGTAGATTTGAAATTGTGCTGGAAGTCCGCTTACTTTTTTAATTGAAATGTAAAATCACAACCCGTCAAAAATGCGAAAAGACGTATCTGATAAATAAAATAAGGGAGACAAGAAACTTGGGCGAGTCAGTCTGAGACAGAACGCCAGTTTTTATGACAATAAAAATAACATATGGATCCAACTTTGTCAGATTAAAAGATTCATAGAGTGAAACATTTCCGAGAGCGAAGTCCATTCTGCTTTTAGCATTACCCATTAGCAGACAACATTCATCTTGCAATTTCAGCGAATCTTGGCCTACAAAACTCTCTTGTCCTTATTTACAAAAGTCTCCAATTCTCTATTATTACTGATAAATGATGCACAGTATAATCATGAAAACTTTTAAATTCAACTCGCCTTTTAAAGTCGCCTGATGACTATATAAAGTGCAGATTTGTTACCATTTATGTTCATCTGTCAATCTGCGTGTGCTCGACCTGCTTTCTCCGCGTTATTTTTTCTCAATCCACATAGGGTAATATTACCAAATGTTCTTGTCACTAAATTTACAAGAAACTACTCTGATACGTTCATGGACCCATTTATAAATTCTAAGATCGATAATAACACCGAAAGAAAGTAAAATAGTAAAATAGAATAGTAAAATTTGACAACGATGTGAACCCATGTAAAAACTCTGCGAAGTTTCTACAAGGGCAGACTTCATGTACGTCGCATAACCAGCGAAACGTTTTTCAGATTTTATAAGGCCGTGTAAGAAAGGCACATGAGGTGATTGTCGTGACACTTCTGTCAAAAGAGTTAAAACGACTCTGTAATTACGTCGCTGCATTTTCAGGTAAATGAGATAATTCAATCAGCTGATGCGACAAGTTACTCGTTGTGTTTTGGGGTGACGTGCAATTTTGTGACAAAATGGCGTTCTCACGTGTACATGGTCTTTACACAAACTCTAATGCTTTAATTTGAGAGGCCTAAATTAAAAAAGTAACTCGCCTATCATAAGATATCTGCAAACAATAGTAGAATATCATGTTAATAATCAGGTTTTTGCTTTGCGCTCAGCACCCAGAGGTTACAGCAAGGAAACAGACCTGGTCGGTGTCAGCATAATGTGACTGGGTGGGATGTCATGTGTGGTGTCTGCCTTATGATGTTCATTTGGCGGCATCCACTAGTCCTGCCACAAGAAGACACAGGAAAAAATATACACATTCTAAGAACTCTTCGCCCTGACATGAATGAAAAATTGTTGAGTACAACGTAAAATCCAAGCATACATACATTCATATTAATAAGGCTTCAATCCAGCGCTTGGGGCGAGAGATCTCCAAGGACCAATCGGGAATGTGCTGTACCCTGACTGTTTGACGCTTGCTGTCCTCCAGCCGCCATCAAAGAAGTGAAATAATATCTTGGACGGCGTAAAACCCAAAATAAAAATTCCTAGATACCTTATTTGATTGCATCAGATTTTATGTCTGAATAAATCGTACATTTAATACATTAATCATAAGATTTGAAATATCCTTTTCATTTGTATGGATTAAAATCCCCCAATTCGGATTTGAGGCCTTGCTATTATGTGTAAAACTGAAAATAGATCGATCATTATATTATGCTATTGATTTATTTATTTCATTGATATTTAACGCCGTACTCGAGAATATTTCACTTATACGGCGGCGGTTAACATTATGGTGGGAGGAAACCGGGCAGAGCCCGGGGGAAACCCACGACCATCCGCAGATTGCTGGCAGACCTTATACTGTTGAAGGAAATTATCATAGTTGACTTCAATGGGAGTTTAAGCTATCGCGGATAGATGAGTGGGGAAAAGGAATGGCTGCGAACATTATGTTCAAGGGATTGATACCCATACTCGACCATCAACACATAACTTAACACCAACCATTACATGGGTGGGATATAGAGTGATTTGGATACTGATTATTTCGCATTACAGGTATTACCTAATCTGTCACACACATTTAGGAACGTATGACCTCACGGGGAAGAAATTACACTCCGTGAATAGAGTGACGTCAAAACGCATTTAACTTTAAGGAAGTGACGCGAGGGCTTCTTTGGTACGCGGTTGACAAGTTGTTACATAACAGGCCTATTCAATGACACAAACCAGCTGAAAATTGTTCGTTACTAGCCAGTGTTATTTAGCCTATTTATAAACGATGATCTAATTACGAAACCGCACAAATGACACAGTTGTCCGATTATTATCTATTGGCAATCGAAAAAAAAAAAAAGAAAATAAAAAACTATACTGCTGGGAGTAAATAATTTGCCCCCCAGCCCCGACTTAACTAACCAATCAAGATGCTGATATTTGAAATAATAGTTTCTCATTGGTCACTAAGTCGGAGGAAATTTATTTGTTTGAGTTAGCGGGTTTAATTTCTTTATTCTCTTTCTTCGACGACAGAAATTTTATTTACTAAATACATTTTCACGGGAAAAGTAAAAGTAAAATTTCACCGTAACGCATGTTGAACACTAAAACCAAAGTGCAATAATAGGAACTGACCTCAACACCTAACATCATATTTATTTCTTTTCATTTTACCAAAATATGACTGAATGGCCCAACATGATATTTCGTAATAACTTGCAAGTCTCTAACTTTATACCAAATATGCACGAACCGTTTGTTTCACCTACATCCCCCAGGAAAAAGCCTTAAAATAGCGAAATCGGCATTTGATCTTTGTTTTTGTCCGAGTCCGCAACACTGGCGGGATTTCGTGAGAGTTGGAATGGCTACATCTTCTTTTTGGCTCACTATGGAAGGCGGATGCGGGCACTCGGGTTTTCGCAGTTTCGACCTTTTAAATAAAAGGTCGAAAACGAGGAACGCGAAAGGGAGGAGGGAGAAAACGGGAAAATGCACAGAACGAGAATACGCATGTGAGAGATGAAAACATGAAAACGCGAGGGGACAACACGGGACAACACGAAACGCCTCAGGTTAAAAACATGAGACGGAGATGACTATCTTTGGTATAATCTCCCAGCAGCAAGTGATTTACTTTTAAATGGGCAATGATTTGGTTTAATCTGACAGCGGATTCCTGGGTAGTCACTTAAGTTTGCTGTGTTGTCAACGTTTATATTTCCTTTAACTTCAAGGGTAAATCCTGTTTAACTAAGAGCTGAGGACTCCTTGGATTTATGCATCTCGAAATGGCTGCATACATAGATTACATGAATGTCAGACAACATATGACATCATTAACGGACGGCGATTGGAAGGGAATATTGGACGAATGTATAGGGGAGGTAAATCTTCCAGACACAGTGTGCGCATGTACAACCTTCACCAAGTGCTTTGTGAGCCTTGGCGGGTAAGCGGTCTTCCTGGTTTCATATCTCACCGCTAGCTGCTATGTGGCGTGTCCTAATTCTGTCCTCACCAGTTCGGCAACAGACTTCACGTCGGCAGGTTTATTGTGTAACTGTTGAAATGTGGAGTTTTCTAGGCTTCCTCCACTGATACGTCTGACTATGAATTATCCTTAAATCCTTTTGTGAAAGATCAATAGAATAAATAAAATAACTGTACAATCTTGTCAGCTCTCTTTCTATCTATGGTTATTGTAATATTTTACAGGAACGGCGAATCCGTCAGAATTTTTCGACTTCCTTCTGAAGGAGGGTCGAGATATGATGGCTACTGTTCACGAGCCGTTCCAGGGCGCTTTGGTGTGTTTCAGGAACTGGAACCGAGTAACTTCCCAACGATTGGCCAAATCGTCCAGGCCACTATGGCGTCAGTAGTGTATTAAGTTGTAGACCTTCTACTGATGATTCTTCAAGCGCCTGAATTATATAATCGTTACGTTCCATGGGGCTCAGACATCTACGCTTGTCTCTGTTAAGTGCCTAATGAAGTAAACATGACAACTTGTATGAGAACTTTTCCCCACATATCCTTGTGTCCTTTTTTTTAATTCATCGTCGGTGTGCTTTAAGTTGTACAACTTTCATGACTACGACTTCATGCTTCACTTTTGTATCAGCCTTAAACATAACTGTTACTTCTATGGAAGACAATTTTAACCTTTATCGTTGTAAAGGGCCGTATTGAATGAATATGATACCTTAGATCCGAACTTTTATTCGCCTTTCTTCATGTCGCCTCTGTGCTTTGAAAGTTGTATAACTCTAATGTCAGTCTTAAATGTATTCGTTGCTGTACATGTAATGGGTGTCGACTTGCCCTAGTCAATTAAATGACGTTATGGTCAGTGAAAAGACCATGAAAAACTGTCTAGGCGCAGTTCCTTGGTCGTACTGGTAGACAACAGCGTCCGTAATCACGAGCAGGCGATGTATATTTCCTCACTCTTAAAACAACTTCTCCTCCAGTGTATATAGGGATGAAAAGTATGTAACCGCTCATAGAGACAATGAGCGATGCAATCTCTAAAATAACGTGTCAGGTAAAACAGCAAGTGACGAAACACGTTTATAAAGGGTTACGTAGACACAAATGCAGTACAAAATGACGAATGTCGAATGTTTCGTAGGGCTATTTCCAATAATAAATTCCAGAAATGCTCTCAACTGAACGTAAGTAAATATGACTACGCTATTTATAACTTCGCCGCTGATACGTAAAGACTAACGTAAAGAAAATTCCAGACAGTTTGATTATACACATATTTACAACACGGGTACATTTTTCTAGAATGTACGCTCAATGTACAATGACAAGAAACACATAAACATAATAGCTTCGAGAAACTTCAGTGCAGGGGATGACATACACAAAAGTCAAGATCTAGGTCAGACACCGAGCCGTAAAAAAAAAATAAAAAAATATATAATTCACTATTTTAAAGACGGGGTTCACAACTAATGAAATAAACATGACAGCTTGCATCAAGCCTTTTTCTTCCATTTTCTTGTGTTTTTAAATCACTACCTCTGTGCCTCGTTGCCATATTTCTCGGGAGTACAAATGTTCCAGCCCACCCGTTTTGAGAGGTGTCTCACACAGAAAAATAAAAGAAATCAACACCAATTTAATTACACCGGTAGCTTCCTTATCCACTATAAACATGATATATATCAACTTTGGTGTGAAAAAGTTTCATTTGGATGCATTTACCTTATGTAGATGTAAACCACACTGCCGCTTTCTCAACAGTTAACGATTAAAAAGTCACTTGAAAAATTTCTTTGAATCATAATCTGTGCCATAGACCAGCATCTTTTTAATTTAGAGCCCTCAACTACCACGATAAAACTTTAAAATCAGGGTAGATTTGAAATTGTGCTGGAAGTCCGCTTACTTTTTTAATTGAAATGTAAAATCACAACCCGTCAAAAATGCGAAAAGACGTATCTGATAAATAAAATAAGGGAGACAAGAAACTTGGGCGAGTCAGTCTGAGACAGAACGCCAGTTTTTATGACAATAAAAATAACATATGGATCCAACTTTGTCAGATTAAAAGATTCATAGAGTGAAACATTTCCGAGAGCGAAGTCCATTCTGCTTTTAGCATTACCCATTAGCAGACAACATTCATCTTGCAATTTCAGCGAATCTTGGCCTACAAAACTCTCTTGTCCTTATTTACAAAAGTCTCCAATTCTCTATTATTACTGATAAATGATGCACAGTATAATCATGAAAACTTTTAAATTCAACTCGCCTTTTAAAGTCGCCTGATGACTATATAAAGTGCAGATTTGTTACCATTTATGTTCATCTGTCAATCTGCGTGTGCTCGACCTGCTTTCTCCGCGTTATTTTTTCTCAATCCACATAGGGTAATATTACCAAATGTTCTTGTCACTAAATTTACAAGAAACTACTCTGATACGTTCATGTACCCATTTATAAATTCTAAGATCGATAATAACACCGAAAGAAAGTAAAATGGTAAAATAGAATAGTAAAATTTGACAACGATGTGAACCCATGTAAAAACTTTGCGAAGTTTCTACAAGGGCAGACTTCATGTACGTCGCATAACCAGCGAAACGTTTTTCAGATTTTATAAGGCCGTGTAAGAAAGGCACATGAGGTGATTGTCGTGATACTTCTGTCAAAATAGTTACAACGACTCTGTAACTACGTCGCTGCATTTTCAGGTAAATCAGATAATTCAATCAGCTGTTGAGGCAAGTTACTCGTTGTGTTTTGGGGTGACGTGCAATTTTGTGACAAAATGGCGTCCTCACGTGTACATGGTCTTTACACAAACTCTAATTCTTTAATTTGAGAGGCCTAAATTAAAAAAGTAACTCGCCTATCATAAGATATCTGCAAACAATAGTAGAATATCATGTTAATAATCAGGTTTTTGCTTTGCGCTCAGCACCCAGAGGTTACAGCAAAGAAACAGACCTGGTCGGTGTCAGCATAATGTGACTGGGTGGGATGTCATGTGTGGTGTCTGCCTTATGATGTTCATTTGGCGGCATCCACTAGTCCTGCCACAAGAAGACACAGGAAAAAATATACACATTCTAAGAACTCTTCGCCCTGACATGAATGAAAATTGTTGAGTACAACGTAAAACCCAAGCATACATACATTCATATTAATAAGGCTTCAATCTAGTGCTTGGGGCGAGAGATCTCCAAGGACGAATCGGGAATGTGCTGTACCCTGACTGTTTGACGCTTGCTGTCCTCCAGCTGCCATCATAGAAGTGAAATAATATCTTGGACGGCGTAAAACCCAAATAAAAATTCCAAGATTCCTTATTTGCTTGATTCAGATTTTATGTCTGAATAAATCGTACATTTAATACATTAATCAGAAGATTTGAAATATCCTTTTCATTTGTATGGATTAAAATCCCCCAATTCGGATTTGAGGCCTTGCTATTATGTGTAAAACTGAAAATAGACCGATCATTATATTATACTATTGATTTATTTATTTCATTGATGTTTAACGCCGTACTCGAGAATATTTCACTTATACGGCGGCGGTTAACATTATGGTGGGAAGAAACCGGGCAGAGCCCAGGGGAAACCCGCGACCATCCGCAGATTGCTGGCAGACCTTATACTGTTGAAGGAAATTATCATAGTTGACTTCAATGGGAGTTTAAGCTATCGCGGATAGATGAGTGGGGAAAAGGAATGGCTGCGAACATTATGTTCAAGGGATTGATACCCATACTCGACCATCAACACATAACTTAACACCAACCATTACATGGGTGCGATATAGAGTGATTTGGATACTGATTATTTCGCATTAGAGGTATTACATAATCTGTCACACACATTTAGGAACGTATGACCTCACGGGGAAGAAATTACACTCCCTGAATAGAGTGACGTCAAAATGCATTTAACTTTACGGAAGTGACGCGAGGGCTTCTTTGGTACGCGGTTGACAAGTTGTTACATAACAGGCCTATTCAATGACACAAACCAGCTGAAAATTGTTCGTTACTAGCCAGTGTTATTTAGCCTATTTATAAACGATGATCCAATTACGACACCGCACAAATGACACAGTTGTCCGATTATTATCTATTGGCAATCGAAAAAAAAAAAAAGAAAATAAAAAACTATACTGCTGGGAGTAAATAATTTGCCCCCCAGCCCCGACTTAACTAACCAATCAAGATGCTGATATTTGAAATAATAGTTTCTCATTGGTCACTAAGTCGGAGGAAATTTATTTGTTTGAGTTAGCGGGTTTAATTTCTTTATTCTCTTTCTTCGACGACAGAAATTTTATTTACTAAATACATTTTCACGGGAAAAGTAAAAGTAAAATTTCACCGTAACGCATGTTGAACACTAAAACCAAAGTGCAATAATAGGAACTGACCTCAACACCTAACATCATATTTATTTCTTTTCATTTTACCAAAATATGACTGAATGGCCCAACATGATATTTCGTAATAACTTGCAAGTCTCTAACTTTATACCAAATATGCACGAACCGTTTGTTTCACCTACATCCCCCAGGAAAAAGCCTTAAAATAGCGAAATCGGCATTTGATCTTTGTTTTTGTCCGAGTCCGCAACACTGGCGGGATTTCGTGAGAGTTGGAATGGCTACATCTTCTTTTTGGCTCACTATGGAAGGCGGATGCGGGCACTCGGGTTTTCGCAGTTTCGACCTTTTAAATAAAAGGTCGAAAACGAGGAACGCGAAAGGGAGGAGGGAGAAAACGGGAAAATGCACAGAACGAGAATACGCATGTGAGAGATGAAAACATGAAAACGCGAGGGGACAACACGAAAGTACGAAGTTGGTACAGCTTCGCACTTTCGGGTTTTCGACTAACGTTTTTGGGTTTTCGCTTTGCGTTTTCGGGTTTTTGTCCTTTTTCTAAGTTGAAAATGCGAAGTTACCTTCGCTGTTTTGCCCTCTTTGACAGGCCGAAAACTCGAAAGAGTGAAGTTTTAGCCCTTCGGTTTCTCTCTTCAAGAACTTCCGGTCTAGACAGTTGATCCTAGTCTAGGGAAATATGAACATTAGACCGACTTACAACTAGACAGGTTTCACAAATAAACCCACGTGGTTGAGACTTGTCCAGGCGGACGTAAAACTACAATATCCTCGCCAACAACCTCAGTTAGATATCTGCAGCTTGAGCAGATAAATATTTAGGCATCTTGCCGCTCGGCCAAGTTTAATTATGCATAATACCATAAGGCTCTATACATCATCTGATTTAATATGCGACGCAAAATATTGATGATGCATGCAACTGATATTTTAACATCTAAGCCAAAGGAGGTTGTTATGGTAGATAACAACACAGGGAACCATGTATGTGAGCTACACAAGTAGTTAGGCGTAATTAGTGCACGTCATTTACTGTCGCTCATGCATTAATCGTGGTTTGGAAATAGACTTACTGATTGCTAACCAATTCATAAAAGAAAAGCACCACAGGTATCCATGCAAGAGTCGTGTTTTTGTATTGGAATAAGTTTCGCATCACTTATATGAGTGAACTGTATTCACAATATACACATGCTAGATTGGAGTAATCGACTACATGTCTTTAATTTAACTTTTACCGACGGGCACCATACTATAATATGCCCTGCGATGCAACGACATGCTTAACACTACGTTCAATAAAAATAAATCATTATTTTGGGAGACTAATTTTACACTCTCATTCTGAGTAAGCCACATTAATCCTAAAAAGGTATTACATCACATTCTACACCTAACATACATGTGTATTTGCCCTTCCTTCATGAGTTTATGTGAATATACGAATAGAAAAAGAGTTTATTATCATGTTTCCCAGCCTTTTGTGAAGGCACTTCATGTATTGAAATCTGTGACATAGAGTCATTGACTCCCTGTAAACCATATGAATGAGGTGGTCGACTGAGGTACATAGACTATACGTGCAGCTTGTTCTTTACATTTAGGTTTCCTCTCATGTCTTTCCCTACCACTGGTCCAAGCTGAACACCGTGCTGAACCGTCTGCCGTGTCTTCTACTTCACACAAGATATTTAAACTGTGCATAATTACCCTTTGCAAATAAAGACTGAAATTGTGAGGAAGTATAAAAAGGCGAGTTGCAAAACTGACAAAACAAAGTAAAAAATTAATAGTAAACAATCGGCCAACAAAACATTGATAAATAGTTAGTGGGAAGGAAAGAAAATTGGACACGAAATTACTTTAGTACCGTATATTCATTATAAACAATGACGAGCTAATTAAACCAAAACCAACAAAACTACATATAGTGTGAAAAATGGTCACTTGGCCAGGACCAATAATACACTGGTTAGATTTGATTTTACTTTATGTTTGTTTATTTTGTCTCACGTTAAAGCCAACAATTATATATCTTTACGATTTTGTTCTCTCCAGGTGTTATGACTAAATATGGTGATTTAACAAGCTCCGCTATTTACAATACGCGGTGCCTTTCCACGGCTGCCGGTGTTACATGTACCTCGTGCAAATTAATAACGAAATATCAAGCAGAGAATATCAATACATGTTATATGGTCGTGGTTTATTAACACAAACACGCATGAACAAGAAACATCCCCAGGAGAGGTTGTATACTGTTGTATACAATGCTGACGTTATGTTTCACACTATTTTGTAAAATCTTTTGAAACATATTTCAGCTACCGAAACTGAAAATCCTCTGAGTATGATTAATTGATAATGGAACAAGTGGGCGGGGTCGAAAAGTCAACAAAGCGCCTGGTGTTTAGTTTTAAACATTTCAGTAATATTTCAACAATTCTATTCAATAATTTTAAAGAAAATATAAATAGATAAATCTAGGTGCTGTATTCACAACTTTACTACCATAGATAAAATATTGAGCATGTAACACGCAGATAAATTGAGCTGTGAAATTTAATAGCGATTCTCTTCCCTTGTCAACCCCTAAGTATGAAGGTATTTCAGTCTTGCGTGCAGCGTGTACGTCGCCAAAATGAAGGTAGCCCTACAGCTGACAGCACTCAGACAACACGCTTACACTGTATGCCTTGAGCAGGAGAATTGGGAAGGCGAAAATGCAAAGTTAACTTCGTTGTTTCGCGTTTTCTCCCTTTTGAGAAGGGCGAAAACGCGAAGTTAACTTCGCATTTTCGACATGAGAATAGGGCTGAACCAACTTTGTACTCTCGTGTTTTCGCTTCGCGTTTTTGAGTTTTCGCCTCGAACATTCGAGTTTTCAGTTCCTTACCTTTCCGCCTTTTCCACCTTCGATCTTTGGTGTTGTTGCGTTTTCGTCATTTTAGTTAAAAGGTCAAAAGTGCGAGAACGCGAGTGGCCGGCTTTTTCTACTTGGGAGATCTACACATAAGTCCAGCAGACGACTGAACCAGGGTTGTTAAACTCGAATCAAAATTTTTGCTTGTTTCTCGCCAGAGGCTCGTTGGAGACGCTCTGTTTGTTCACTTAGTTGATCTTCGAGATAAGCCTATACCAGCAATTTTTTTTCATCAATTAGAAACGTGTCTTGTGGGGTAATAATTTCGTCATTAAGATTTTACTCTCGCGTGTGATACACTCTAACATTAGGGAATGGAGCTTAAATCTGAGATTTATTTCTTTTCTCCCTCTCTGGCACTCAGAAATGATGTGGAACACAAACTGATGGCCATCTCTTAGCTAGTCAGTCCCATGCTTTACAGGCTGAAGAATCAAGAATTGTGTATCTTTTCACGGTCAGCTAAAAATGTATGCAGGTATGTATTTGTGTATGTAGTCTTGGGGTCTTATGTCGTACTTAACAATTTTTCAGTCATATGACGACGAGCAGTCATTACAATGTATATATGTTGTGTCTTCTTGTGGCAGGGCGATTCCATGCCGTCAAAGGGTTGTCGCCACCGGAACATCATGTCGAAGACACCAGACATGACAACCCACCCAGTCACATTATACTGACACCGGGCAGACCGGTCCTGTTTCCTGACTTTAATGTCTCAGTGCTGAGCGCCAAGCAAGGCAGCAACAAGTCTTTGGCGGGGATTGATCCCGGATCTCCCGAGCTCGAGGCAGGAGCTCTGGCCACCGAGGAGGTCTATATTCAGTTCATTAGCAGCCAGCGGATGACAGTGGTTTCCCCCAGGCACTGTCCGATTTCCCCCCCCCCCCCATTAATGCTGACCGCGAACTATTTTTGAGTCCTGCGTAAATCACCAATCAAGTCAAATCAAATCGATTGAGTCAGAAATGTCTCCCAAACGCTGTAGATGATACCCTGCAAAAGGAAGAGTTAAAATATCAAGATCAAAATGCTACAAGACCTTAAATGTTGCAAAAGTATAAGTGTCAAGATCTGAAAATGTTGTACCGTGTAATAATTATTTATTTGGATACTTTTAGTTTTTATACTGCGACATATATCATAAAGGTGGGTAGCACATCACTTAGAAATGGTAATTTGACATTAAGACCGTGTTTTTGTTATGAGCCTATTCGTGACTGGTTCCGGATATCCCGACCTTGTGACGGACGTTCTAACCACCAGTATACCACGGCGGTCATCTACAAAGTGCGTTGGACGAAGGAATCAGCGACTCAGATCGCTTCGCCCGTCAATTTCTCTGTCTGACCTTTACCTGCAAGCAGATGATTTAGTAGTGACTAACACAACAGGTGGATTTGATATGACTTTGACAGGTACTAATGCGATTTTAGATTTGTGTGATTCGACAAAAATATTTACTGGGCTGTGACCACGCCCTGCATGCCAACCATGTGAAACAACAGTTGTCGCAGAGCTGTGGAAAAGTAAAGCAATTGTAGTTCGGTCCTCCGGCTGATATGTTGACATGAAAATGTCCATATCTTAACCTTTCAAGTTCTGACGTGCTCAGCTGTTTTACCGGTGTTGTCACGAACTGTATAGTCGGGGTTTCCAGTGACGACAGTGTGATTGTTGGAAAATGGTCAGCCGTAACCCCTTGATATCCATCCTCTTATCAGTTTATACCCCTCGGCAGATATTGGCCGAGGGGCATTGTTAAAGCGGACGGCGTCCGCCCGTCTGTCTTCTTGTCTGTTCACATCCTTGTAAACGCCCTATCTTTAGAACGGTTTAGCTCAAGTTCACGAAACTTAGACCACATTTAATCTTGGCATGTAAAAGAACTATATTGATTTTCAGCGACCTTGACCTTTTTCTTCAAAGTCATTAGGGTCATTTAAGGTAAATTTTGTGAAATGCCTGTAAACACGATTTCTCTAGAATGATTTATCCTAAGTTCACCATACTTACATCACAATTATACAATGGCACGTGTAATAACCCTATTGACTTTCAGTGACCTTGTCCTTTTTATCACCTATGTCATCACCGTCATTTAAGTTAAATGTTATAAAAGGCTTTTAATCCCCAGAACAGTTTAGCCCAAGTTCACCAGACTTCCATCACACGTGCACAATGGCATGAGGAAGAACCGGAACGCTATTGATTCTCATCTTAATTTTATTAAAGGATTGTGAATTCTCTGTTTCTTGAACAGTTTGTCAAAAGTTCACCAACCTTATACCACCGTTACACTCCGGCTTGATTAACCCTTTTCAAAATCATTGAAGTCATTTAAATTAAGTTTTATGAATGACTGGTAATATACATAATATCTCTCGGAATTTTATCTATTCGTTACATTGTATATGTGCTTAAGGCCGAAGGGTTTGAAGTGCATTGCACGGTATTTTTCTAACTGATCACTCAAATGTTTAAACACTAGCATCTTGTACCCACCTTCCATCATTCTTTAAACAGAATTAGGTAGTAAAATTCTAATCCCCTAACTCCAAATTATTCCATCCATAAATGACACCCAGTGTATGAGTGAAAAAATCTTGATCAGGGCGTTAGTGTTCAGAATGGGTAATTTATTGCTATGAAGAGCCCCGGACGTCTCCAAGCCTGAGCGGGAGTGGAGTACCGAAATTAACATTGTACTCACGAGAAATACAACCTCCATCCACAGAGGCAACGATTTAAAAACATAAGGAAATGCGATGAAAAAGGTCTGATGCAAGTTATAGCTTTTATTTGATCAGGCAATTGACAATGACAGGTCTACATTGACTGTCTTCCATGCACAGTAACGAATTGACAATTTAGCACAAAATCGTATCCAGGAAAGTTATGCAACCTTTAAGCAAATGTAGAGGCAGTGTTTTTAACCACATAGAAATGCAAGGAAAAGTTCTGATGCCAGGCATCACGTCCATTTATAAAGGCTTTTTACAAACAGGAAGGTTAACATTGATTTTCTTCAACGGAAGTAACAATTATATTAAAGGCTGATACTGAAGTTAAGCATAAAATTGTAGTCCTGAAAGTTATGCAATATTTCTGTTCCATGGAACATAACGGTTATATCATGCTGGCGTTTGAAGAAATATCAATAGATGCTCTTCAGCTTAATACTCCATTGACGCCACAGTGTACTGGACGATTTGGGCAGTCGTTGGGAAGTTCCTCGGTTCCAGTTCCTGATGCACGTTGAAGCCCACTTGAAGCCTATCTGCCCGAGAGCAGTAGCCATCATACCTCGGCCGTCCTTCAGAAATAAGTCGAAAAAATCTTACGAATTCGCCATTCCTGTCAAATATTGCAATAGGCATATATAGACAAAGATCTGATAAGCTTGTACTGCTTATACTTAGTATTTTTTTGGATTGATCTTTCATCAAAATGCTCAAGAATAATTCATAGAAAGTAGTCAGATGTATCAGTGAGATAGGTGGGCCTCCGTGGCTCAGTCGATCAGCGCGCTATCGCAGAACAATGACCCGAAACCTCCCACCAATGCGGTCGCTGTCAGTTCAAGACCAGCTCATGCTAGCTTCCACTCCGGCCGTGCGTGGGAAGGCCTGCCAGCAACCTGTGGATGGTCATGGGTTTCCCCAGGGTTCACCATAATGCTGGCCGCCGCCGTATAAGTGAAATATTCTTGAGTTCGGCGTAAAACACCAATCAAATAAATAAATAAAATAAATAAATCAGTGAGGAAGCCTGGCAAACTCCGCATTTCCTTAGTTACCCCATATACCTCCTGACGTGAAGTCTCCTGTCAAACGGCTATGGACTGGAATCGGACAAGACAGCTTATTGGCGAAAGGCTAGCGATGAGAAGTGAAGTAAGGAAAATCACTCGACGAAGCTACTTGGAGAAGCATAAACCAATGAGAGCTCAGGCCTTAGTTAAACTGACAGTTACCCAGGAAGTTAAAGGAGATATTTAAACGTTGACAACACAGCAACTTCAACGACTACCTGGACATCCACTCTCAGATTAAACCAAATCATAACCCATAAAAAGTGAATTGCTTCCTGTTGGAAGATAAGACAGTCATTCCCGTCTCATGCTTTCAGCCTGATTCGCTGAGAAAACTAAATTTTGTATTTCAGTAGGGCCATTATACGAAGTATGCCATCTCTGGTGACAGATGAACTCTTATATTACTGTTTTACAGCTTCTAAGGTGCAGATATGAACAATTAAAAGATGTAAAAAAAAAAAAAAAAAACAACAAAAAAACAGAAACGAAACGCGAAAGTATCTTACCCGACTGATAACTTACCTGCACAGAAGGACCTTCCCGACGTTTGGAATCACAAGCAGGTGGGAGGAGGTGTCGTTCTGAAGTTTAATTATACCGATTCTCGGGTAAATAGAGCAAAACAACACCAGGAAAGGTAACAGCGTTTACCAGTTGCTTTCAGAACTCTGGGTGTGACCTTGATCAACAGGCCAACAATGTCACGAGAATCTGGCGAGAATCGCATCAGAATCTGACGAAAACCAGGGAAATTGGCCGAATCTGGACGGGACAGAGAAGTAAGTTTGAGGTCCTACTCCTGCTTGTCGTTCTGCGCTCACGTAACAATTTTTACATTGACATCTACAGGTAAATCTCATCAAAATTCCGTCCTCTCGTAGGCTAGGCTTAGGGCAGGGCTAACATATTTATTTGCGAAGACAAAACTGAGAAGAGAAAAACCCTGTATACTGCGAAATCTAATCGACAGTCTGTCCAACTTTTACTGAGATCTGTTTGAACGAGAACTCCAGCTAGATTCTGAAAGAAACGATTCATACAAATTGACTTAAGTGATGGGGGTTGGGGTGATTATGTAATGGTTGTATGTGTGACATCTACCTGTCTTCAGCTGGATAATGGTTGTGTGTCTGTTTTCTAAATGGCTTCAGGTGGGTACTGGTTGTGGGTAGCATATCTACCTGCCTTCAGTTGGTTAATGGTTGTGTGTCTGTTTTCTGAATGACTTCAGGTGAGTACTGGTTGTGGGTCGCATATTTACCAGTTCATTTCCGTTGTTCCTGATATCTGGTTTATATTCGTGTAAGCATCATTAGTGGACCGAAGAGAACACCATTGGCCACGGATGCCCCTCGGAACTCTGAAGGTCGAGCTGGAATGCTAAGCACACGATTTGGTGACCTTATCTCTGAAGACACGTAAAAACCACGGCTCCTTATTGAGCTTACTCACAACAACAGGTTGGGGCTTCACGTCAACCCACACGTGTTTTGGGGAGCTGAAAGCAGGGGGCGTTGAGGACGCCAACAGTTGACTTATCCGACTACCAAACATGTTGTCAAACTTCGCTGTTACTTCCACTTCATGAATGGCCATATAGTTTTCCGAGGAAAGAACAAATCCACAGTTTCCCTTCTCTGTTGTCTGGCACCCGTTATTTGGGTCCGCTGTCAGGCCAATGAAGCGGACAGAACAAAGAGTGTTTATCGGACAGGGAACAGGCACGGTGGATTGGAACCGAATGCTGGTGGATTCTCCCTCCTTTAGACTGACGGATTCAATACCTGCACAAAACAAACTCTCTTTCTGAATGGGCATCAGATTTTTCATTTCTGTAACAAATCTGATTGCTCTTTGGAGCGGTGCATCGACTTTGGCGAAATGCCAAGAATGTTTCAATTATTTACTTGGAACTTTACGTCGTACTAAAGAATGTTTTACTTATGCGATGGTGACCAGCATTATGCTAGGAGAAAACTGGACAGTCGGTGAGGGAAACCAACGACCATCCGCAGGTTGCTGGCAATTCTTCCCACGTATAGCCGGAGAGGAAGCCAGCATGAGCTGGACTCAACTCACAGCGACCGCGCTGATGAGGGAACTAGTATATTGTTTTGCACTAGGACGTAAACATCTTTGGTAAGGGAGGCTCCTTGGGTTAAGATCCAGTTGGTCAGAAGTTTTAAAAATCAGCTGAAATCCAAACATAGTTTCTAGGGGTACATTAATTTACAAACTGCACGAAATTTGTGCAGTTTTGTGCTCAGGTTTAGACGAAGGTAACACTGCTTTAACATGAGTAAGACCAGCCTTGTGTGCTACTCTTTCCTCCTCCTCCTCCTCATAAGCTGTCAAAACTGCAATCTTGCTTTTCACCATATACAATTTCGAAAGTCTGTTTCACTCTTGATATATTTTAAGCAGGTAAATTTACATAAACTTATAAAGCAAACTTCCTTGTTGTTAGAGTTATAGCGTTACGTCACAATGTGGAACACTCCGAAAGTAATATGGGAGATCTGGAACTCAAGGCCTAATTAACAATACAATCTCACATGTATAACATGTACGTAAACGTGTGCTTCACTTTATCCAAAATTTTGGTGACAAATTTAAAGGCGTGGTGAAATGATGATTCGATGCTTGTAGCTTTATAGCTATCTTGCGTGATAATTTCGAGAAAACTAACCACCTCACCATTTTAAACCAGAAGGGTATGGTCTATTATACAGGTCTAGTCCGCTTTCGTGTTATTTTCACTAAGCTTAGTTTTGCTAACAGCCCCGTTCGGAGGTGTGCTTCTCCTTCTGTAATAACGCCGATTTCGAGGCTTCGGATTAAAGTAATGTAATCCTATTTACAGGTACGTAAAATACCATAGGATGTTATGACCATGGTTACAAATATTCAAGGAGCAACTCCGTGTAATAACTGGATTGTTTCTCAGTCAGAAATAAGTCGATTTTTTACAGTAAACATTGATGATGTGAACAGCCTTCGCTGTACGTCGGAGAGCGGGACTGATGCGCACAGTCTTCTGCTGTTTTATGATTTGACAGATGTGAAGTATATAGTTGCATGAAAAGGAAAGAAATGTAAGTGATAATAGGTTTCTTTGGGGTAAACACCAATGTCGGAGAGATAATTTTGCTGCATTAGTTTTATAACTAGCCTTAAATTAACTCCACATATGTAAACCATTCGTGGTGTTACAAGTTCTAGGCGTAGTTCATCATTAGTGAGGTAACGCCGGTCCACACATTTTGGAGAATTGTGAATATTAATGGAAGGACTAACAGCAGATTGTTTTGAAGTTTTCAGTTAATTGGAATGTTGGAACTGTTCAATTAGTAATGTTAGATAAGGTTTATGCCCATTTGTGTTAGGCCCGTGTGCAAGTACACGGTAATGCAGTAATGCTCAGTGTGTGTATTTCTGATAATCTGTGCTTTCAAGTAGTACGGTATATAAGGTTCTAAGTCAGTTAAGAATTGACAGAAATAGTTATTGTCAGAGAAGTATTTTTCATAAAGATATCTCATGCTGATTTGTGTACGCCTGAGTCACGTAACAAGAGGCCGAAGCTGTATTACCGTAAAATACCGAAAAAGATAATCTGTCTTATTGTTGTCAAATGTAGTCAAGAGATATGATGCAAGTTTGTGACGGAACTGTGACGAGATAATAGAAAGTGTTGTTACGAATTCCAACATTGTTCTTCAATGGGTAAACATTACCATGAATGTATTAATAGTTTGTTGGTTTTATCTGATGAATTGAACCCCGTTCGGCGGTGTGCTTCTTCCTCTGTATTAACGCCGATTTCGAGCCTTCGGATTAAAGTAATGTAATCCTATTTACAGGTGTTGAGTACATTCCTTCCACCAACCCTTGATTCCACGCTGAATATGCATGTCTCAGCCAGGGGTGGGTGACATTAGTTATTAAATCAATTAAGGTATTCTTGCATAGCAATATATAACAATTAAAAGTAGAATGCGAAAAACCTCGGCGAAGCGGCGCGGCGATAAATTTATAGCAGGGCTTGTACTGAACACTTGAGCTTAAAAACACAGAAACTGTTAGGTGGAATTCTTCAGCTGTTGAGATCACATACGCGAGCTTGAAACACAAAAACTGCTCGGGGAAAGGCTGAAGCTGTTGAGAGTCCACGAACGAGTTTGAAAAACACAGAAACTGGTAAGTGAAATGCTTAAACTGTTGAGATTCCATACGCCAGCTTGAAAAACACAGAATCAAAGATGGCAGTTAAAGTGTCATTTTGCTGGTTCCTGGTGTAAACATTTTCTGCAGCATTGTCGTTAGTGACGTTTAGCCAGAATCAGTTATTCATTCATAATCTTGTAAAAGATTCACCACTAAACTTCGTAAATTACTAATATTACAGGTTTATTATTATTTCCTACGATCTTCATGGTCAACTTACGTTCATGACAAGCTTGTACTGGCCAGTCCACACCGTCTCGAGAAGCTGAGTAGCCTCGGGCAGGTCGGCTCCGGACACCCGGTTTATCCGGGTCACTTCAATTCCGTTTATTCTCCACACGACGTCGTAGAAATAACTCGGGTCAGGGGAGATAAATCTACACTCGAAACGTAAATCTTCGAACGTGGGGTCAGTTGTACTTTTCACCAAGACTGGGGCGACCTGTGGTTTAATTTGGATGGTAGGGAAATCACCTGTAAAGGTGGAAATATATAGTACACTCAGAAAAATGAAAATATCGCGTGTTTATCAGGTGCTGTGTGTTTATATTGTCGTGATATTGTCCACATATCGAAGTCAAATCATACGCGACTGCGGGATATATGCTGGAGGCGTGAGGTCAGAATTCATGTATTCACATACATACATTGTCTGTATATCGTCCATATATCAAATCAGTATGTGGTTTAGAGTATATAGGCTGGGGTGGAGCCGTCAGCTTTCATGACTTCATATATTGTCCACTTATCAAAGTCAAATTAGTGTGTGAGTTTAGTGTAGGCCTGTATAGGCTGCCGTTAGCTTTCATGACTTCATATACCGTCCACATATCAAAGTCAAATCAGTATGTGGTTTGTGTACTCCTTTATAGACTGGTGTGGTGCCGTTAGCTTTCATGACTTCCCAATCCGTCCACATATCAAAGTCAAATCAGTATGTGTTTTAGTGTAGGCCTGTATAGGCTGGTGTGGTGCCGTCAGCTTTCACATATTGTCTACATATCAAAGTCAAATCAGTATGTGGTTTAGTGTAGGCATGACTTCCCAATTCGTCTACATATCAAAGTCAAATCAGTATGTGGTTTAGTGTAGGAATGACTTCACAATTCGTCCACATATCAAAGTCAAATCAGTACGTGGTTTACTGTAGGCATGACTTCCCCATTCGTCCATATATCAAAGTCGAATCAGTATGTGGTTTAGTGAAGGCATGACTTCACAAATCGTCCACATTCAGGATTTATATCGGGATTCAGTGATAATTATGACTGCAACGAATATGCCGTGGAAGACTCTTCCCGTCTCCTCAGTCTCATTATATACCTTTTATTAAAGCTACTTTTGGAACCTTAAAATCCAGATATTTCTAAAAACTCTCCTGAGTAATGTCGGCCGTCGTGCACTACCCGGCATCACGCTCACAAACTGGTGCGCGCCCTTGCAGTCTATTAAAAATATAACTCGTTTCAACAGAACTGATCACAGCAGTGAATGGAAAAAAACGTGGAGAAGAAAACAAAAGGGAAAAAGAAAAACATCCTCACCAAGTCTTGAAAAACGGTGGAAATATAACGGATACAACATCATGTAAGTATAGGTGGGTTTTAGAAATCTTTTTTCAACATAGACGCTATTTGAAAACATGAAATGTAACTTAAAACATAATCTCAGAGCTGAGAAGTGACATTTTGATATTGACATAGCAACTGTATAGCGCTCTAAAAATAGTTCAGCGACTAATTATAGAAGTGAAAAAGTAATTAATTACATGATGATGACAAAAGTCTCTGAAAGTTCATGGAAGAGAATGTGATCAGGGAAGTTACTGGGGAACTGAACCTTGTAAAAACTCAGTTTGAGAGGTGTAACAGGGGAAGTTACTCAGTTACATTTTTGTGTTGCTCTTCTTTTACAGTTATCTCCTTTAGCCTTTGTTTTCTCTGTGGGCCGCACTCACTGCAGAGATAATTATTTTTATCCAAGTTTGTTCAGGTTAACAGTAAGACTAAAATGTTTATTTCAGTTAAAGACTATCATTGTTACTTATTTGGTAGCAGTGTGTATGCCGTCTGTCAAAGACATAGGAACTTTAAGTGAGGAGAGTGACTTGACATCTTTATGAGAAATCCCGCCAAAACTTGATTCAGGGATTGTTCCAAAGTGGTAAAATGCGACGATTTTTATTATTGTTCTTAAATGACAGTAATGACAAGGTGGTATAAAGTGTTGTCAAGACTGAAGACCAATGTGTGTTGCTGCACGAGTAATCAAATACTGTAAAATCTAAAGACACGGTGAATAGCACAGGTTGGAGTACTACGCCATGTGACCGCGGTACATTTGAAATGATGTGGCTCATATTAGTAATGCTATGTGTGAGCCAACATGAAGGGGATTTGTCAAATACCTAGGTCGGTGCGACTATCTGCACAAACGATAAACATTTATGACAGGTATTGTGGTCTGCAGTAAGAAGCTATATTTTGCTGTTGTTTGTATTGTTCTTGTTTATTGTATACGAAGTTGCACTCCTTGGATTAGATTATGCAATTATATGTAGTGAATCAATTCGAGCGTTCCCATGTTTCTTTGTTTGATCTTGTGCAAGGCTTATCGCTGTCTCTAGGTTGAGCAAGCCATTTCTTTACTACTCTTTTTTACGCTCGGATTAGCGATACCCATGCAAAGTAAAAATATATCTGCTTAGCCTGTGTGATCCAGGATCAGTGAAAACAACAATTAAGTTGTCAATCCTGTTAATAGTTACGAAATAAAGGTTTGATTTTTGCAGTAAAACGTCTTCTGATATCTGCCGGAAAAATCTTTCTAACACGACCAAGCCTTAGTCTTACACACGTAGACATACCTAAAACAGCTGTAATCAGAAATGATGCAACTTCGAACCACATAGGACGCGATTTAAAAACAGAAGGAAATCCGAGGAAACTTCTGATGTAAGTTATGTTTATTTCATTAGGTGGTACAAATCTACGCTGACAGTCTTTCATGGAAAGTAACGAATATACTTAAGGTTGACACTAAAAGTGTGCATGAAAACGTACTCAGAAAATTTATACCACTAAAACGGCGATCAGCATTGTGTCGGGAGGAAACCGAGCAGACCCCGAAGGAAACCCACGAGGCTTCTGCATAAACTGATCAGAACACTCCAATTTAGTCAGTGATAGGCTAGCGCAGAGAAGCGAAGCAAGGAAGCCCACTCAGCTGCCAAGGCTCACAAAGCCGATGATTGTATGAAACTGTAATTAAAATAAGGAAGGCCTACCCAACTGATCCTGTGATAACCGAGGAAAGGCGTGTATGCATTGTGTCCCACATCAGTCGTCCACTTTCTCTTTCTCTTGAAAAATATATTCATTCAAATGAACAGGTTACATCAACCAGAAACCAGATCAAATCAGTTTCCCTTCTGCGTTGTTTTGCACCCATTATTTGCGTCCGTTCTCAGTTCAGTGAAGCGGACAGAACACTGGAAGTTTGTCAGACAGGGAACAGGCACGGTGGATAGCTACCGAATAATGATGGATTTTCCTTCTTTCAAATTAACGGTGGGATTCAAAACCTGCATAAAATAAGCTCTCTTTCTGAGTGTGAATCAGATTATGTATTTCTGAAATAAGCACGATAACTGTTTCAATTGGTGCATTAGTACGCAAGCGCGCAAAGAGTCATAGATGGGACAAACAAAAGCATATGGCGCCACTGATGCTAATTCCACAACATTGAACATTTTGGCGAAAGACTCAAATTTGCTTAATTGCCTGTACGTGTATTTCACTGACACGACGGTGGACAGCATAATGGTGGGAAGAAAAAGGGCAGAGCCCAGAGGAAAGCCGACCCATGGCCAACGTCAGATTGCTGTCAGACTTTACCGCGTGCGACCGTAGAGGATACCATGAACTAAACTTCAACTCACAACACGATCACATTGGTCAGAAGCTTCTGTATCATTGCACATCGCCATGCCAAATTTTTCAGGGCATTTGAGATGAGGGTAGCACTGACTTAACATGGGCACAGACTAGCCATGTGTGGTTCTCTTTGCCGGAGCGAAAACATATCGTCATGAGCTTTAAAAACAACTATCTTGCTTGTATCCGTTCCAGTTTTGAATGCTTATTTCACCCTTGACAAAAGCCTCTGATTTTTGCAGGTAAATTTTTATAAACTTGTTTAACAAACATTCACGAACAACTAAGTCATGTGATGTCAGAATTGTTGTGTGATTAAAGAAACTTGTTTTTGTAGCGTATCGCTTCGTCATGTTTAGAACAACACACGGGAAAAGATCGCGAGTTCTAGGTTAGTGAGTATATATATCTGTATTGTTGAAAGCAAAGCTTGGGAGAATGAAACATATGTCAGATCTATGTACAAATAATCTTCTAGCATAGGGTTTTACATCGCGGATCGATGACATTGTGACTGGCTGACCCTGACCTTGTCAAGATAGCGTGTTCGGTGAACCTTAACTTCAGTCCGGCGGAAAACTGTTGGTTGTGGTGTTCCGGACTGGGTACTCCTTGGACTGAGTCGAGGACTGTGACCGAACACTGGACCAGTGGTGAACATCTAATAGTCTGGTGTTACAGGCGGTAGGGAGCTCTAGTTTAATTAACGATACAGCCTTACACCTACAACTGTATGGATTAGTGTGTGTCCGGGCATCTAGAGCCTACAGTGAAATGATAGTTCTCTGCGCGAAGGTTTTATAACAGTCGCAGATGATAATTTCGAAAAGGGTTATCTTGCCATGGGAACTCCTTCGCCATTTTAAAGCAGAATACGTGAATGCCCAAAATCTTAAGTACATTTTCTCTAGTGGGGAATATTTGTGTTATCAGGCTAATAGTAGAATACTGAACCTGATTCCTTCAGGTTACTAAATCAACAGAAGTATTCTTCCATAATATTTTTCTACAAATAAAATTCATAGCTGGGCTTGTACCCTTTAAAACTTCTGTTCATCGATTGCCAATTAAAGTAACATTTTGCCTAACAAGCTTAGCGACTTTCTCGTGTAAACATGTTCGCGTCACGATATGATTTGTCAATGTGGTCAAAGTGCTGTTTTCCCATAATCATTCATGCATGCAAAATTTCAACAATGCATCTCTGTTGTGCATAGAAAGGATTTATATGGTCCACTTACGTTCATGCCAAGTTTGTACTGGTCAGTTTACTCCGTCTCGAGAAGCTGAGCGGCCCGGGCAGGCAGGTCCGGACATCAGGATTATCCGGGTAACTTCAACCCTGTATGGTATACTCTAAATCCACAGGGACTGATTATCTGCACTCGATCTCTTTCTGCTGACTTTATTCCGTTATGTCTAGCAACACACTAGCCTAGAATATCTGTTTGGTATTCACCGCCCCCTTCCACTCCCCACCATCACCTGAACCGACAATATCTACCTCGCATCTCATTTTTGTTGTCGTTCTGTTCACTTCATTTAGTCATTCAGTCCACACCAACTGTACCCGATTGAATCAATACTGAGACTCGTGCGAGAATTGTTCACTTACCGAAACAGTACCCAGACGAGCAGAACGGCGAGAGTTGTAATTCGTACACTCGATAATCACCACAGTTCTTCACTTTGACCAGCACAATCCTTGCAGATGTGCTGCTTGGGTAAAATTCACACCGTCGTCGCTCTCTGTTGGTTGGTCCATAAAACATATTTTTGAATATTTACAATCTTCTTTGAAGATAGCATAAGTTAAATTGGTGGCTCAGTGACTACCGTGCTAGCACAACAAAGTGACAAAGGAGCCTTTCACCAGGTACGGTCGCTGTGAGTTCATGTCCAGCACATGCTGGTGAGGGAAAAAGCTCTACTTGCAACTGCAGATGGTTGTGGGTTTCCCCTTTCTCTGGCCGTCTTCGTATAAGTGCAATATTCTCAAGCACCGCGTTAAACATAAATAAATAAATAAGTAAATAAGTAAATAAATATATAAATAATATATAAATAAACAAATAAATGAATAAATAAATGATATATACTTTTGCTTACAATACACTGATTAATTAATATTAATTGTAACTAATCTACAAAGTCCATGCTACATAGAGAATAGAAACGTCAATTGCATCTACCACACCGTGGACGCAGTGAAATTTTTTAAGTGACCGAACACTGTGGTAGTTCATGGGGATGGTTCCAACCGTACACAGTTACAGCGAGGATACGATGGTGCAGCACATACCGTCTGTCCCTATGAAAAAAAGGAAACATGGTAATTTTGAGGGTGCGAGGCGAGAGTTTGGCATAAAACTCTAGTATCAAACAATGACTGTGTGGAGAATTTATTTTTACGCGCATCCTTGAAATTAAAGAAATGTAGGCAATTCTGTTCAGCAGATAAGTGTGTGCGGTGTGCAAATATACATATTAAATTGTAGATGATCTTTTAGCAAACATGGAGTGTGAACGCAACATACCGACTGAAGCGTTTCCCTCCCGGAATAATATTCTGTCATGCTGCTTATTTTCGTAAATAAAAGGATTTAAATTTGTTTATTTTTGGTTCATTTGGTTTTCTAATTTATGTAATTTATAACGGTAATATATCATGATTCTTTTCAGTGATAAAAGCGCAATTTCCTAAAGTTTATAGATATCAGTTTTTTGGAGTCATTCTTGGTACTTCACATGGGGGGGGGGGCTGTACAGGAGGGCGGCTCCAAAGTCTAGGGGATTAGCGCACTAGTGCAGCGTAATGACCCAAGCCTGTAACCTCAAGCCCAGCTCACGCTATAGCTCCCTCTCGTATGTGGGAAGGTAACCCATGGATAACCGTGGATTTCCCCCGGGCTCTGCCTGATTTCCTTCACCCATAATGCTGGCCGCCGTCGATAAGTGAAATAGTCTGGAGTATGGCGTAAAACACCAAGCAAATAAATAAATACATAAATAAATAAATAGATAATTACATCACATCCAGACTCCATGATGTCGAAAAAGGACACAGTTTGGGTGCAGCCTACATTTTTGCTCGTGTATGTCTAGAAAAACTGCACTGACTGAACATATCCCCAAAACAACAGAATGCATTTGCACACTGTATGTATGTTTGTATGCTTGGGTTTAGCGTCGCACAATTTCTCAGTCATATGGTGACAAGGATTTCTTAGAATGTAAATATACTGTGTCTTCTCGTGCCAGTGGCTGCCGTCACTGGAGCATCGTACCGAAGACACCATACAAGACGCCCCGCCCAGTCACATTGTACTGAGAATTTGTCGGCCAGTCCTGTGTCCTTGTTCTAGCCTCTCAGTATTGAGCACCAAGCGAGGCGGCAACAATTACAGTTTTTAAGTCTTTGCTGTGACTCGACTCGGGTTTTATCCCGGATCTCCCAACCCTAAGGCGGACGCTCCAACCACCAAGCCACACGGGCAGTTTGAAAATAACATTTATTTGTGTATTTGAAAGGTGTTTTACGCCATGGTAGAGAATATTTCACTTGTACTACGGCTGCCTGCATTATGGTGAGAGGAACCACCGCGCAATGCCTTTCGTGATGGTTTCCATGGAAAACGTGTTCGCATTATGCTGAACAATACACATGCTGTTTGTGTGATTAACCATAAGGGTACCAGCCGTTTAGAAACCTGGTAAAATTGGTAACCTGATATGGCATTGGTGTATAAAGCACGTTACAGAAAACTCTTAAGACTGCGCGAGTGTCACTTGTCACGTTCCAATGTGAAAGTGACGGAATTTCGCCGCAAGCTGAAACGTTTATCCTTATATCTTGGAGAGAAAGAACATGTGAGCAGCATGACTGCTACTTACGGAAATAGGAACTGTTTTGTTCCTTAACGAATCATCAATCTCTTGTCGCCATCTATAAATACAGCGATTAATTTTCTTGCTCATGTTGCTAATTCTGTAAGCAGTTACAGTGTTGTTAATACTGCTCGCTGGGCTCTGTCCAGTATAACTGTGTTGCCAGGTAACAAATCCTTCAGTAACCATCCAGATGTTCGACGGCTTCCTAAAGGGGTTTGTGAAGATCGCCCTGCACTCCTCAGATACAAGGAAAAGAAGGTTCGATATGTTTTTATTTATTTGAAGGGTTTACCGTCTATCAAGGAAATGACACTGAAACAACTTGCTTTGAAAGTTAATATGCTACCAGCCTTGTTAACAGGACAGAGATCTCGAACACTGAAAGCACTGAGCTTGCTACATGTGATGTTAACACAAGAAAAGTGTATTTTTGAAATAAGACAACTGTTAAAAACCAGCAAACCTGGATGGTATTTGGATCATATTGAATTGCTTTCACTTCTTGATGACCGGAAATTGTGTGGTAGATCATATTGCAGAATATGTACACAGCCATGGTTGGGCACACAACTCAGTTCCTAATGAGTTTTCAAAAACCATATGCAACAGTTACTGACACTATAGGGATATGGCTTAAAATGGTGCTAAATAATTCGGGTGTTGATATTGGTTAATATATAGGTCAAATCACTAGAGCTGCTTCAACATCCGCTCCTTGGTCAAGTGGGGCATCAATCCATCTAATTATGCAATCTGCAGGTGAAGACTTTTGCCAAATACAAGAAAAATAGAACCAAGAAACACTTTGGCTCAGAACTTCTTCCCACTTTTGGAAGTACTAGTAGTGCTATTTAATTTTTCAATAAGCCGTGCAATTAATTTGAATTCAATTTGCATAATTGTTGTGTTGATCTGTGGTTAAAAGAGTGATGGCCACATGCTATAAAGTCTCACGGGGTTCCTGAGTGACGTAGACAATGACGTAGTAGAACTTCCCAATCAAAACTTGTACTGTACGTAGAAGCAGTAAAAACAACAGCAGAAATACAATAAAATAATTACATTTAGCTCATAATGCGACTTTTCGCAAGTTTTAATATAGTCTCGACATTGTATTTCGTTCGAAATGATGAGAAAATCTCAAGGTCTAAAGGCTCACCGCTCAGCGTATCAACTTGCCCTGTATATTTTTACATTTGATATTTGTCATAAATTTATGAGCTTCAGTTAAATTTTACAAATCATAAAGTCCACGACTATTGATATATGACTGTTGAATATAGCATTTAAGGCCATAATATGATTTTCCCTTATTTGGCAACTGCACAAGTGACAGGATATTGTCCGTTTTTAAAAGTAGGCCTATAGCCTAACCTTGCATGGGATAATCCACTTTGCTTTATATTCCAGAGTAAGTAAATTTTGATTCATTCCTGAACGAAGACAAAGATTAAAGTGTCACTCTTATGATGATCAGAATATGTACATTTTTCTTTAACAGAAATTTTAAAAGTGATATAAATCTTACGTTAAGGGCTGTATAGTAGTTGCATTTGCCTACTGTGATACCGGTATTACATGTAGCAGGAAAACAAACTTGCTTCGCTGATTCAAAATAAACATGGAATAAATATAGAAACCCTTAGAATTTTTAAACTGTACTCACAATCAGAATATACCTGTGCTGAGAAAAGACATCCTGTTCGAATTACATGTACGGTGAACGTCTTACAGACGTGGTCGTATTTCAACAATTAGCTCCGTTTTACCCCGCTAGAGAAATACAAAAAGGACTCAGGTTGAGAACAGAATGGGATATTATGCACAATACAAGTGTAACTGCAAACGCCCCATCTGATGCACGTTTGTCGGAGGTGGACAAAGTACAACGCGGCAGGTGCGACTGTATCCTGTTCCCATTCCCAATGGTTGGCTGTGGCAATAATTCGGTGTTCGTCCCAATCCAGGGAGTACTTTGAATGACTGGTTCTGCGTTTCCTGATTGGTTGCCTTTTACCTAATTCTGAAGAGTCTTGGATTACATCTTACGTAAACAGGTAACAGTATATATTGCACCCATGTCATGATCCACCGAACGTCAGGTTACCTATATACCGGTCTGTCGCGCGGACTTCTTCAGATATCGTGCCTGCTAGCACTGTCAACACCATGGTCAAATTACCTCTCTTTGTGCTGGCTCTCTGTCTCAGCTTTACTCCGGCATGGCTAACAGGTTTGCAACAATCACAACCATATATGAATTTGAAATTGTGGCTTCAAATGACGCCTTGTAATATTTGCATGGAAAAATTTATTAATTTATGTGTTTTATATTCATTGATTATGTTTACCTCTTGATGAAGACTTCTTCTACAATCCATGTGTTGGAGGTCTTGCAGTTGACTTAGATGCTTCGAGCTACGTACAAGTGAGCGTTCAGGTTAGATTGCAGTTCGTCCAGACAACTTTAATGACATGGAAAATGTGACTAGTTCAGGATAAGGAGAATGACTAGTGCATGCTTTAGAGACCAGTGTGGAACGTGCATGTAAGACATAGGCCAGTAACCTGAGTGATCTGTTTAAAACACCCAACATTCATATCGTCGTCCTTCTCCTTGTAGAGAAACCCTATACATGGATTTGTAATACTTACCAAATTTACGTGTCTGTATCTGAACTCACTGAAGTGAAAACATTATTGAATTAAATAATTTAGAAAGAAATAAGACCTTGTTTATGAATCTTTTGGCAGATCCCTGTCATTCCTATACTGAGTTGTTGAGCGACAGCAGAAGAGGCTCCGGTAACGTTCAGAAGATAGGTGAGATCAGAAATGGTTTCTGTGACATCTCCCTCAAGGCAGGCTGGTTCCGGCTCAAGATGGGCCCTAAGGACATCGACCTGGTCACTTCTGCTCCTAGCGTTGGAGCCTGTAATACAGCATTTCCAATCTGGATGAGAGGTTAGCTATTTTCATGTTCATTCATCACTCTGCTTACTTAATTTATTTATTTACTTATTTGTTTTCTCGGTGTTTTACGCTGTACATAGAATATTTCACTTATACTACAACGGCCAGCAATATAGAGGGTGGAAACCACGCACTTAAAGCCTAGAGAAACCCTCGACAATTCACAGTTGCTGGCAGACCTTTTTCACCTACGACTTGAGAGCAAGCCAGCAAGCACTGGACTGAACGCACGGCGACCGCAATGGCTAAAGGCTGCTGTCACTGTGTTGCGCCAGTACGCTAACCACTCGGCCACCAGTTCAATTGAAGCCATGTCCAAGGACATAGTAATTATTTCAATGCGATGTGTTTCAGGAGAGGTGCCATCGGATCTGAACCAACAGATAACGACGACGGCGTGCATTGTGTCCCCAACCGACAAATGCGCAAGGACTCTGCCTGTCAAAGTAAAGAACTGTGGTCTATATAGAGTGTATGAATTACAACCCCCGCCGTTCTGCTCGTCTGCCTACTGTTTCGGTAAGTCATCAATTGACAGATCCACGGTTACGCCTCCCAATTTATCCGAAAACCATGGGAAAGTGCGATAAAAATACCTCAGTCGACAGCATGGTGGGAACAATGAGTCTAACAGGCTGCACTACACAGTCCATGTTATAGCACAGGCAGTAATCAGTAATAACGTAGAAAATCGTTAATATCCTCAAAAGCCATGTCAAGATATTAAAATAAATGTATCAAAACACGAATTCGTGTAAATGTGAATGTGTGAGGTAACTGAGTCATATTAAATTGGAGGGTAAAACTGAATGTGTCTTCTTATAATTATCACAGGTGTACATTTCAAATTTGCACTTTTATACAGTTCCGGTATATTTCACTGAAAATGTATATTCAGGGCTGTCAGCTTTTTTAACAATGTCCTTGCAAGGTTACAAGAAATTACAAATAAGCGTTTGGCAGGGATACATTGTCAAATTTTAATTACACATGTGGACGATCTGAATTCAAACTACAACTTGAAAAGAAAAGCAAAAGTCAATTGTACAATCAGAAAATAATTGCAACAAAACTGTGTAAAAGACAACTAAATAAAAAAAGTTTTGAAAAAATAAATAATTACAATTCGAGATTGACTTCATCGCCTAAGTGGCTGCGTTTTATGCTGTTAATAGACACCATCTGTTTTCATTATACATACCATACTTACCACAACACTCAGAAAAAAATTTTTTTTGAAGGTCTACGCGCCAGTAACATCGGTACGGTGGCGTGAACACGAATGATATTTTTATCTGACAGTCTTGAAAATCTGGCGTATTTGAAGTAAAACCTCTTGAGGCTCATTTTCCCGCTCGATAGAAATGCTATGTGGTTTAGCAAGTTGAGTCGGCCCGAACAAAAGTTAACTCCCTTGTTTTGTGGGATATCAGTCACTGGCCTGTGGGCGCTGTTACCTCTCCCTTGTCGCTCTGTCAATTCGTGCATCAGCCAGAGTGTGGATGGAATGGGTGTACAGTTAGTTGATGTGAAAATGAAGAAAAGAAAGAAAAGAAATTTCTGAATGAAGAAATGAATTGAATAGAAAGAAATAAAAATGAGATGTCAGGACGGATGTTGTACGAAGGGGAATGACATGAGGGAGGGGGGACAGACGTATCAAACAGATTCTACATCAGGGTTTCTACATTGATGGATTCCAGTGTAATGGAATCAGCAGTGACTGGTATAAAAAGTGTGCAGGCCATGTGTGTAAATCGACTACATAAAATCATGAGGAGCTGTTCGAACAGAGCTAAGCAAACCTTACTGCTTAAATTCCACAAATTCCACAGCACACACATATCTGTTGGGTGGGTATCTGAGATGACGGCGCCTCATCAAGCAGTCCTGTACCGCAGTCATGTTACCCACAGAGCCCCATTCCGATTTGATTTTGATATGTGGACGTTATGGGAAGTCACGAACGCTGACGGCATCACCCCGGCCTATACACACAAAACCTCATACTGATTTGACTTTCATATGTAGGCGGCATTTGAAGTCACGTACGCTGAGGGTATCACCTCAGCCTATATACGCAAAACCCCATACTGATTTGACTTGACATGTGAACAATATGTGAATTCATGAACGCTGACAGCACCACACCAGCCTATGTTTGGTGGGGGGATTAGTTTGTATTGGCGTTTTCCGTCCCACTGGGGCGATGCACACCAGACAGAGCTTGAGGTTGTTAGCATTCTAGAAGTTACATTAGTGAGTTACAAAAAAAAAGAAAAGAAAAAAATGTATGGTGAGGTGTCTAGAATCTATGACATCGAGTTAGGACGTTAGCCACTGTCTGGAATGTCCTATTATGATGTTTCGTAGGGCTCAGTACAGTAACTTCGTTAAAGCGGCGGGTGCCAAGGAGGCGTCGTTCTGCGTACATAATATGACGGGAATGGTGGGGAATACTATCCTGCACCAAACATTCCTCTCAGAGTCCTGTATCATGGAGACCAAATCTGTTCAAGTATAGATTGGGGGATAGGTGACCAGATAAGAATGGAAATACTAGTATTTCTTCTTGGCGACACCTAAGCGACAGGTCATAGCGTAAGGTAACTAGTGAGTTGTGTTCATGGAAAAATCTCTCTTTGTCGGAGTTATCCCATTCGTTCTGCCACATGTCTATGAACTTTTGCTTTACTGAGTTTATTGCTTGTTTTAGCGATAGAGGAACACTGAGCGTTATTTCAGACAGCATAAGAGCTTGTTTAGCCAATTGATCAGCCTGTTCATTACTAGGAATACCGATATGAGTCGGCAATCAAACGATATGGAGACGCCACGGTAGTCAAGTGTGGTGCATAGGTAGAGTATTACTTTATGACTTTAGAGGACTTGTTCCACGAAAAATTCAGCAGAGCCGGTAGAGAAGAGAGAGAGTCAGTAAAAATAACATCCCGTATAGGCCGAAGTTCCATCAGAAACTGGAGGGCACAGATAATTGCAGTGAGTGCAGCTAGAGAGTCAGACAGCCTAAAGGTATATTTAATTTCTGGCACGCAAAATGACGCTCCCACCACACTGGCCAGCCAGTATGTTTACATACGGCGTCATGATTTCATATGTGGACGATATACAGACAATGCAGATTATATATCCAGCATTCGCGTTATACACTAACCCTTATTGTGATTTGACTTTTATATACGGACAATATACGGACAATATAAACGCACAGCACCTTATAAACCGCGATGTTTTCATTCTTTAGTGTATTATATACTTCCACCTTTGCAGGTGATTTCCCTACCATCCTGATTAAACCACTGGTTGCCCCAGTCTTGGGGAATAGCACAACTGACCCCACGTACGAAGATTTACGTTTCGAGTGTAGATTTACCTCCCCTGACCCGAGTTATTTCTACGACGTCGTGTGGAGAATAGACGGAGAAGAAGTGACCCGGATAATCCGGGTGTCCGGAGCCGACCTGCCCGAGGCCGCTCAGCTTCTCGAGACGGTGTGGACTGGCCAGTACAAGCTTGGCATGAATGTAAGATGACCTTGTAGATCCTGCATAGAAATAATAAAAAATAACATTGGTATTTTACGAGTTTGGGGCTGAATCTTATCAAAAATGGTGAATGAATGCATGATCATGGCTTAACGCCCCTAACGACAATATTGCAGCCATACCGTAGCGAGAACACGTTTACACCAGAAAGTAGGAAAATATTACTTTAACTGACAATTGATTACAGAAGTTTCTGTGTTTTTCAAGCTCGAGTTTGGAATCTCCACAGTTTAAGCCTTTCGACATTCATGGACCTACTATAAATTTCTGGTGGCGCCGTTTCGCCGAGGTTTTTGTCATTCTAATTTTATTTGTATTTTAATGGTATGGAAGGGCACTTTCATTGATTAAATAACTTGCATGAATCATGTCCAGTATTCACCTGTTATTCTCCTGCTTACATAATCATTCCTCACTAGAAAATGTCTGTATAATTTCCAGAATTAATGAATTCTGCTTTAAAATGGTAAGAGGTACTCGGATTGAAATGTACACTATCTCGAAATCGTTATGCTAGAATGTAAAACCTGCAAGGATCGAATCATCATTTCACCAAAGCTAGATAAAATCAAGCACACAATAAGGTAGAGTTATACATGTAAGACTGTAGTGTTAATTAGGGCTTAAGCTGACTGGCATGTGTAACACAAGACTGTTCGATCTTCACCACAGATCCAGTGTTCGGTGAGAGTCAACGACTCAGCGCCAGGAGAACCCAGTCCGGAACACAACAGCCAGTATTTTTTTGCCGGACTGAAGGTAAGTTTCACAAACACCCTAGCTTGACAAGTAAAGAGATAGCCTGTCCCAAGGTCATCTATTCACGGCTCAAGTAATAGCCTACCTGTCCTGACCACTACAGCTAACAGTTCTTCATCGGATTGATGGTAAGCTTCAGAGTGTCAAGGTCATTGATTCACGGCCCACGTGTAGCCCAGTCAGGAACACCACTGCGGCAACAATTTTTCGCCGAACAGAAGGAAAGTTTCAAAAACACGCCAGTGGGACAAAGTCACAAAGTCATCGATGTGCAGTCCACGAGTTGTCCAGTCTGGGCATCTGCTTAATAAGTTTATGAAAATGTACCTGCTTAAAATAGTATGTCAAGCATGAGAAAAGCATTCGAAATTGTATATGGTGAAAGGCAAGATAACAGTTTTGAGAGCTCAAGATGAGGATGTGAGGGAAAGAAAACCATACATGGCTGGTCTGTACCCATGATTAAGCAATGTTACCCTCGTCTCAGTCTTCGCACAATTTATTTGATTTATTTATTTGATTGACATTTTACGCTGTATTCAAGAATGTTTCTTATTAAAAGCGCCAGCGGGCAGCATTCTGGAGGGTGAAACCTTCGCTCAAAGCTGGGCAGCTTTTGTGCAATTTGTAAATTTATCTTTGTTGCCCTAGGAACCGATTTTCAAGTCAAAAACGTTTGAAAACAAAACGGGAATTTAACCGAAGGGATCTCTCTTGCCGAAAGGTGTTGCGTGCTACCGCAGCAAAATGAACCAGGAGTCTCTCTCCAGCTCATGATGGCTTCCTGAACCGTACGTGGGAAGGTCTGCCCACAAGAAGCGGATGGTCGTGGTTTTCCCCCACAATAATGCTGACCGGCGTCGTATAAGTAAAACATTCTTCAGTAGGGTGTAAAACTCCAAAACACAATGAAAATGATCTTGGGATTTCGCCAAAATCGATAATGCTGTGGCATTGCCGGAATTAGCAATGTGCTTTTGTTAATCCCATGTATGACCCGTTGTGTGCTTGTTACACACATACAGCATTTAATGACAAGTAAGAAAAAATTCTTGTTTTGAGCAGGTACTGAACGCATCCGTCAATCTGATTGAGGGAGATTCCACCAGTATTCTGTTCCAATCCACCGTGCCTGTTCCCTGTCCGATAAACACTCCTTGTTCTGTCCGCTTTATTGGCCTGAGAGCTGATGCAAATAATGGGTGCAACACAACGGAGAAGGGAAACTGTGGATTTGATGTGTCATCGGAAAACTGGATGGCCATTCATGAACTGGAAGTAACAGCGAAGTTCGACAGCATGTTTGGTAGTCGGATAAGTCAACTGTTCCTGTCCTCAACACCCCCTGCCTTCAGCTCTCCAAAACACGTGTGGGTTGACGTGAAGCCCCAACCTGTTGTTGTGAGTAAGCTCAATAAGGAGCCGTGATTTTTACGTGTCTTCAGAGATTAGGTCAACAAATCGTGTGCTTTGCAATCCACATAGCTCGGGCTGTTTACGCTCCTCTAATAATGCATAACGGTGTTTGGGGGATGGGGGGTGGGGGGACTAAGTCCAGTTGGTAAGCACATCGATTGTGCATTTTGCAATGAAAGTATGAAACTTTGCACACATCTACTACTTATCTGTTAAATTCTGATATAGTGCTAAGCTGGATGTGCCCTTCGGGGGGGGGATTCACCCCCTCTTTAGTAATTCTTATTACAAGTAAATGAATGTTATAGGTAAGGGAAGAAGTACATAGACTTAGCGCAAATGCTCGAAATGCATCCCGAGTATTTGTTATGAAATTACAATGGAGTTTTGAGGGCATGGTTTAGTTCTATGAAAATAAATATAATTATTATAATAATAATAGATGAATGTTATGTCAGCGTTGTTTAACTTAAGAAGTTTACCCATTCTGCATATGTCATTTACTCACATTATTTTTATAAAGGTCTAGTTTTAGATAACAATAATTTATTATCTGGACTTAAAATATAAGGTTTTATAACTAAAATCTTTCAGGAACTGATCAAGCAACTGCCCCCCTCGCCGGTGAAATTTGTAGCCAGTACTCTGGCATCTTTATTCCCCCTCCCGCGAAAACAAAACGCTTGATTTGTAATGCTAGTGCTTTTAGTGATCTTTTCAATCCCCGGAATAAACAGCAGTACAAGGATTATGTTGTGTACCCAGTTGTATTTAGACAGGGACCAACTGTGTAGTATACAAAAAACCTGCGATGTAAAGATGTAGCAATTTTAATATTGTTGGTATGTAAAAGGTTTCCCAATAATGTCTTGTACCCGAAATCATTTTCAGGATAGCCGATCATGGTGCATTTATTTTGCCAAATCTTTTAAATATGCGGTACAAATGATCAGTAAGTTGTATTTGAGTGATGGATGCTTTCGTTTTTGTCAGTAGTATGCGATTTTTGCAATCATTTAAGTGATTTTTGCAATCGATGATGCAACCTTTGCTGTCACTAATTTGTTTCAGGCTAAATTTTTGTTCTGGTCCAAACGATCAAAACAATCGAACTACATTTTGTTCAGTTGTACCAACTACCACATTTGATAAAGAGAAAAGTGTTTCTGTGCATAAGTCCGATTACTTTAGCCAGTTAATCAAAAGAGATATGTAAGTCTAATATCATGAAGGCTGTGTGCGGCTATATATATAAATTTGCCAATGAAAAAAAAGTGTTTAGTGTTTCACGCTGTATTCAAGAATATTTCACCTATACGGCGGCGGCCAGAATTAAGGTGGGAGGAAACCGGGCAGAGTACTGGAGAAACCCACGAGCATCCGCAGGTTGCTGACAGGCCTTCCCACGTATGCGATTAATCATTACTATGTGTAAAACCATTGTGTGTTAAATAACGATGGACAGAAACAAAGAGATCCTCATTAGTAAGGCCACAAAAACGTGAATCTAAAATATATGTAAATTCAATTGTGAAAAGCACTGAGCAACGCCATTGTTCATCCAGGATTTTATATCATAATCATAAATTGTAATGATTATATTGTGTTTAGTACTATTTTCGTCATAGTTATCTTTATTGTATTTTTGCCACAGATAAACATCGTCGATAAGGACGTTCTGACTTCTGGATCCTACTGCACAATACAAAACGACCCACATTTTAGGTCATTTGACGGAAGGTAAACTTTCTGGCTTCCTAATCAAATACTGTTTTTCATTTTACGAGAATGGCTGCTCGCTCGGAGTTATTGTAAGAGTTCGATGATCACTAGGATTATGATTTCTCAATCACAAAGAATGGGGCCTCTGTGACTCAGTTGGTTAACGCGCTAGCGAAGCGTAATGACCCATAAGCCTCTCACCAATGCGGTCGCTGTGAGTTCAAATCCAGCTCATGCTGCCAGTAACCTGTGGATGGTCGTGGGTTTCCCCCGGGCTCTGCCGGGTTTCCTCCCACCATAATGTTGGCCTTCGTCGCACAGGTGAAATATTCTCGAGTATGGCATAAAACACCATCCAGTAAATCAAATCAAATCAATCACAAAGAAATACATGGCAACTGCACAGGGTTGTATACCACTGTAAATATTCACAATCGGGCCAACATGTTGTGTCTTACTGACAGCAAACAACTCAAGTAACCCTCTCATGTTTAATTCGGTTTCGTAGGATATGAAAGTATCGAAATTGTTTGAGAAGGATATTTTGAGGTCGTCATTATGCGATATCTCATTCATGAATGGCGGTAAGAATCAATGTATAGACTGTATGATAGGTTTACATTTAGTAAGGGGTGTAATATTTTGTTTGTTACACAGAAAATTTGATGTGCAGCTGGCCGGGGAATTTGTTTTGTACCGTCACAAGACCTTGCCCATAGAGGTAAGCAAGTACTATACGGTATTATCGTGTATGGTTTGTAGCTACATGTTGTTGAAGCCTTGGGCAGTGACATTGTCAGATGCTTTCATTATCATACATATATTTATAACCTGACAATCATGATGTTCTCTTCAGGTGCGTGGGTTCTTCCAGCCGTGTGGGACCATCCCACGTTGTATCTGTGGCGCGGCTGTGCGATCCGGTGAACAGATTTTTGTATTCTCAACGTGTAAAGATAACCTGGCTTATCATACAACCCGGGTGCGGGTGTATGGTTGCAACAGGAAGCAGATGAGAGTCACTACACCAGACAAAGGCGTCAACTACAAGGTATATGTGATCACTTTGCTTTCCTCTTTTTGACATGACGTGTCAGGGACAAAAGCCATGAACAGATTTTATGTTGCATTAAATAGAGACAAGTGTTTGTGATTTGTGTGTGGAGATTAAAGTTAGAACCTCTGCTGAGTCTAAATCTGACAGAACATAAAGTCTGTTCACGGTTTTACACTTCAGGTCACTTAAGGTCCCCCGTTTGAGTTCTGCTTGGCCCATCGATATCTTGTTATTGTCATTCCAGTTGATCTATCTTGGTGCAGCCGAACAATTTCGATATTTGGTCATTGCCATTCCAACTGCTCCCAGTGCAGTCCAAAGATCACGATATCTGGCCTTTGCCGTCCCAGGTGCTCCTAGTGCATTCCAAGGGTCACGATATCTGGTCATTGCCATTCCAGCTGCTCCTAGTGCAGTCCAAGGGTCACGATATCTGGTCATTGCCGTTCCAGCTGCTCCCAGTGTAGTCCAAGGGTCACGATATCTGGTCATTGCCGTTACAGTTGCCTCTATCATAGTGCAGTCTAACGGTCACTGCTCTTTGCTGTTCCAGTTAGTTTAAAGCAGTCATCGTGTGCTTGTATTGTAATGAATTTACACGAAGTGTTATTTCAGCCTTGCCATTTTAATGATCTCGACTCAACAGCCAAATTTGGGTGTATGAGGTAGTTTGGAACGCACCTGGGGACTTTGGATGAATGGTAAACCAGTTTTAATATTTTTGTCAAGATTTCTGTAATGAGATGGAACATTGTTGAGAATGGCAGACTGGAGAAATATCCGGGTTTATAATAAGGAGGTTGGTGTATGCTGCTATAGGCTTAACCCGCATAATCACGTCACCGTGGGGAAAACTCGGCCGCGAAGACGCCATTTTTGTCTTGTTATCTGGCAGGGGCTGTTTAAAGTTTGATGCTAGCATGCCACAGGTTAACTGCTGTATGCCAAACTGTGTATCGGCAATTTTAAGGACTCCTTTGTTAACATAGCAACTAAACATGAGCCAGGCTTTAAAGACACTGCCCTGCAACAAGCAATCAATGACATGCTTAGATGTTTGGTTATATAATGGTGTTGTTTACGTTTTGCAGGTAGATCTGCCTACTGGTGTGGTAGTTGAGATCAGGAACGGATTCGTTAAGATTATCCCCTCCCCGGCTGACGTGGGACAGGTGATGGGGCTGTGTGGGAACTTCAATGGGAACAAGGAGGACGAGTACATCGATTCGAATGGGACCCAGCACAGCAATAACTGCGACTTCCTTTACCGTAGAGCATATTGTGTGGTGAATAAATACGGAAAGACTTGGAAGTAAGTAAAATTTGATTTGACACCAAGTACATGCCAGATGCCTATGATTTGCACTTTTTTCAGTATTCCTGTATAATGGTTCTGTATAAAACTGGTATATGGTATATCTTGATTGTGGACCAGGTAAAATGGGTTCTTCAATTCAGTCACAACCCACTAATTAAAGGAAAAGTTCGGAGGAGATGATAAGGCCGCCTTCCAGAAAGACCGCAAAAACCCAGACATTCCATCCACGATTTCTACACTCCTTTGACTGAGCAGATGATTTTGTTCAATGACAATAATCCGTGCGCTGCCCCTGCTTAATTTTTTCTCTGAAATCGACCCAGGAATTCCGTAACATTGAAGGATAATTGTAATCGTTTAAAGTTTCACATATGTTTTGTAATAAGTCGTACTCACGAGAGAACTGACCAACAGAAACGCACAATTATCTCGTGAGCACGATTTAGTAATGATCTCGTGGGCACGACATAATAAAGATATCGAGGGCATGAGACAGTTGTTATGCGCATAAGATCTTTATTAACTCATGTTCACGTCATAATTGTGGGTATCTGTTGGTCAATTATCTCGAGAGTACGACTTAATTATTAAACCGCCTCACCTCCCACCATTTCTCATGTATGCGGAGCCAGAAAAGTGACTTGTTGCAAAAGAAAAATATTGGTAATAAAAAAATAAAAACACATCACAAATTAACGACAAATTATTATCGTTATTAGCAAGACGTTTTAATTAGAACTGTTGCGAAGGACGGTTCCTCAGAGGCCGCTCTCGAAGTTGATGACATTTTAATTGGGAATACCTTTCATAAAGCCAGATGGGGTTCAACTTAAATATATGGATCAAGTTGATAACATTTTGACCACTGAGTCATTGATCTGGTAGTACAGTTTCGTCCAAGTTCAGGCATCCAGCATCAAATATTTGGCTTTGTAAACAAAGTTGAAGTTTTGAACTTTAGCCCAAACTGACATTGTGATACAGATCCCAGCTCTAATCGCGGAGGTTGGTCAGGTACTTGAGGGTTTTCCTGAGCTCCCCACACGGTTTCCTCCACCTGTTAACTTGATATTCGTCGGCAAAACGACTACGACATGATATTTAAGCAAAAACAAGTTCTGCGAGAATAATTGTGATTATATTTAATATAAACCTTTTAAATCCTGATTTTCAGAATTCAAACCACAGAGGAGTCCTATTACGGCTATCCTGATATCGGCCTTAGTCCGGCTCCGGTGGGGCAGTGTTCTTGTACGAGTCTGTCCGGAGAGGTATCCCCTAACGTGACCTGTACCAATATATCACCCCAGCAGTGTGGTACCCTGGACCCCGATGTGACCGACGAATACTGTACACAGATTCCACCGTCATCCACCAGGCGTAAGAAGAGACAAGCGGATAACAGCGATGGCTTAATTGAGGACGACGCCAGGCCCGTTTTCCCGTTGTACAAGGACACTGAGTTTAAGGTAAGGACGGGCAAAAGGACCATGTGTAATCCCATTAGTTGACATAAATAAGATGAACAAAGCCGGACAGACAAACTCTGTATGTGGGCCTATTCAGACACATGGTGTCATTGATACAGAATAATTGCACTAGTACATGCTGATTCATGGATATGAAGTCATAGATACGGTATGGTCTTTGTGGACCTCTCTAGACAGATATCTTAGATACAGGAGAATTACACGAATGTAAACTTATTCATCGATACGAAGCCATGGATACAGTACGGTGTATGTGGTCCTATCGAAGCATGTGTCATCATAGACACACGGGAATTACAAGAATGTAGACTGATTTGTGGTTATGAAGTTACAGAAACGGTATGACGTAATTAGGCATATTTCGGCGCATACCTTGGCTTGACATGGCTTAGCGGTACAGCATATACACAAATGTTGATACAGTTTGACTGAAGCTACTTTCGGAAATGGTGTTAACTGTTGAGGTTGTCAGAATCTTGACAATCCAAAGTGTTCATTTGTTTACCGAATTCGCTGCCAGCTTGTGGGATAATTTCTGCAATTCAGAAAGAGCTCCATATAAACATAGACATTTACGGTTCAAGTAACACGATTTGCTTGTTGCTGAAGTTGTATGTCACATGGTTTGCATATCGGCTGTATCTGCTGTTGTCTGTCGTCCGACAGGTTCCAAAATGGAGCAGTGGGTGGGATGAACAGAAAGCTAGGCAGCATTGTGTGCGCTTCTTCCAACGGTCTCCTGCCTTTCAGCCTTGCTCAAAAGTCGGCAATGTGGAAATGGATCGGAACATCGACTTTTGTACCATCGACGTGCTGGTGAGTTTGATGCATACATAATTTGTATGAAACCATTTGACTGGCTGCAGAACGTGAGAAAAACAAAGTCGTACGCGTTACGTCACGCCAACTTAACGCACTTTTTTTACTACGAGACACAGTGTTGTTGTTCAAAACTGATACATGAGGGAGAGCAACAATTAGAAATGTATTCTCACAGTGAGCAGTTGGTGAAATATTACACTATTCAAAGTTATGGAACACTTCAATTTACCACTAGACCAGCTCCGCTGCGGAGAGATGAAACCGACGACAGAGGCCTTTTGGGGGCAGAGGATTTTTGCCGCTCAAACACCTTATTTTATTTAGCAGCAAACACAACGCCCTTCCCTTGCTTTAGGCAATCAGTTGCACGGCTAATGTGACAGGATCTCAGTGATGAAACGGCGATTACGTCCGCTGTTATCTCTGTTATCTCATGAAACAAACGTCTCACTGACCATATGAGATGACAGGCAAAGTTCTCGTAAATATCTTCAATCTGGTGTATGAACTGAATGACAACTTGTGACTTACACCAAGCCCAAAATTGCAAATTTAAGGCCACAAAAACGTCATACCGATTAACACTTACAGTCGCATAAACGGCCATCAGCACAAAGGGTTGTCAGTAATTGAATGGAATTTCTCCGTCAACTTCGAAATGAAAACGAAACCGAAGCTCTGTGTCCTGTAAATCAAGGTCAAATCTGTAACTTTTTTAGTGCAAGATCGTTTCCCGCGAGACGTTTACCCGGCGACATATATGCGAATAATTCTTCTAATTCACCATTTAAAACGATTCCTTCTTAAATACCTCAACATATTCTAACTCTGATTATGTATATAAAATATATCCCCTAGATACATTAATATTTTTCGTTGAGCTGGTTTACCGTTGCGGAGGCATGCCTTCGCTGCGGAAATAGTGATGGGGCACATGAACGGGCTACCTGTCCTGTCGTGATATTTATCCAGAAGTAATGTGATCATTTTGTTGTTGTTTTTTGGTAAATTTCCCGATCCAGTTATGTGATAAAGAAAATCTCAGACTTGTGGTCATCACATTTGAAAGTTATGAAACCCGTTGATTAAATTTACTCAACTCAAGTTTCATAACTTTCATATGCGATGTCCACTCGTGGATTAAATTTTATCTTTGTTGCTCTCTAAATATTCTCAAAATTTACTCCACGAGTTCCGTAACTTTCATATAAGATGACCACTCATGTGAGTTCCTCTGTCTATTACTAACGTATCAGAGAAAAAAATCGCAAATTGGGAAAGTTCTTTTAGACTCGAATCTCACCTATAGACCAGACTCTTTTAAACTATCTCCGAAACCTCACAGATGTAGACAGTTTTTCTAGACTGTTCTAGGCTCTCTTCAAGCACAGATTAGCGAACTAATGTTTTAAGCCCGCCAACAAACTTTACCTGTGGATTTATTCTTTAGCATTGCAAGCGAATTTTCTTAAAGCTCACTGGAACATCTGTTATCTGTTTACGTGTAAAACGTAATTTCACGCAGAAAGAAATTCCATCCCATATTAGGGACTCTGGTAAATCCATCAGCGTTTTGTCCTCCTCAGCTTTCTGGCACCACAGAATGGACCTTGTCCTCCTTGGAATTCTTCAAACACAACTGTAGATCTGAGGTCCGGAGGAATACAACGCTGTGGATGTCGGAAGGAGGAGCAGCGTCCATACTTGATCAAGTGATGGAGACTAGTTGCCCAAACGAATGTTCTTTCCACGGAAAATGTGTTAAGGGTAGGGTTTTTTACTTTCCTTTTTGCAAGGTTCAAATCTCACAGCCGAAATTCCATCAAGTTTTGTTCATCCGCCCATCATTTTTTAACATCTTATGAACTAAACAAAAACCTTGACATCTGGCATACGTGTGTATCTTATAAATGACCAACAGCCGCTGGAAAACGGTGATTCATACCAGGAATTATCATCCATGATTACATGTTAACAAGTCACAGAATGTTTCCAAAAAGCTGCTACTGATACTCTGGTTAAAGACAAGGTTTAAAATGTCATGATATTCTAAATGATAAAATGATACAGGATCTTAAATGTTTCAAAAATGCAACTCTAAAAAACACCTAAAAGTGGCAATTTGACGTTAAAGTCGTGGAACATAGCAATATTTTTCTAGAATTTTAATCTGATGATGTAAATGCTTTCTGCCCGCCATAAATGTTGGAATTTTCAGTATTACACGTATGTAGCATTTAAGTTTTGAGAGTGAAGTATTTAGGCCTGACGTGACGTGCCCCTGTAACATACTGTGTCATCTCTCAGGTAAATGCCGATGTAACGCAGGCTGGATCGGGGACGACTGCTCTGTTGACATCAACACACCCCCGAAAGTTCTGGGCTTGCCGAGAGGAGGATTATGTGATCTCAAGTACCGGACGTGCGACCGAACTGTGGTGTACGGGATGCAGTTTGTTTCCTCCGAACACCTCACTTGCAAATTTGTACCAGTCTCTGTAAGTATGAACGATGATCAAAAGTCTACCTTACTTCTATGGAGTCTTACGTGATACACGAGTAGTGTAACTCCGAAAAACGATGGCTTCATTATGACTCAATATTTCGGCATTTTATTCTGCCATCATCAGGAGAGTGATCAGAATGAACAAGCAACAATATATTTACATTGTAAAGGGGTATGAGTTGTTACAGTTAAAGTTATTAAAGATCAAAAACTGTGATTTTATGGCATATTGTCAAGGACATATAAACAGGAATAACAGAGAGTCATAAAGTCATAAATCACCAGTTAGATAACCCAGTGACTACTAAAGGGTTAACAAACCAAAAACAGAACACGCCTGCAGTTGGGGAATACTGTGAATGGCTGTGATAAGAGAAGTCGGGGATGGTGAGTGGAGCGGGATATATATAGGGTTTTATTGACCACAACCACATGCATGTACAGGTTTCACTGCAGGGTCCTTCAGAATATCAGAGGTAATGACTATCGGAAGAGGAGTAGTTCTTTTGAGGCTAGGAAACCTTGATTTAAAACAGGCCTATACCTACGTATCCACAAAGCTTTATTGAATAGGAAGTCTGACCAGTGATAAGATTGGTCTATGACCTTTGTATTACATAAAACAATACCACACAGACCAGGAGAATCAGTGTTGTTGAGACAGTTTGGTAGGTATAATAGATTTGCAAGGTATTAAGATTCAGTTCATTGAGATATGTGATTACATACTTCACTTTGCCTGAGGACACTGCTGTATTCCTTGATTCCAGAGAGGAGGCACCTGTCTCTTTCGCCTATGTATTCAGAAAATCATCCTGGGCATCAGGACTTGTATACACCAAAGCTTTTGAATTCCTTAGGGGTCAGATCGTTTGTGTTTAGGTAGAAGCTAGATTTGGTAGTTTAGCCAGAGAAAGACAAACGTAAAAGGTTTGCTCAAGAAGTTACGAATTTTAGATTTTTGCCAGGTACTTCCCTTCTTTACCAGTGTAAGGAAGACGCATCCAAATTTTCTTCGGCTTTTCTTCAGATGGTGTATTCTTAGGCCTAAACTTATCAGTCAGATGTTTACATATGTGTTGTGTGTAGCCTGTCCAGGAGAGAAATTGGGCAATTTTATTCAATTCAGCCGTAAAGGTGGTTTGACCTGACCATATTTTGAAAGCCCTCGACACAAAAGATCTGGCCCAGGGCATTTTTCTACACCATGGTTCAAAACTATAAAAGTGAACACATTAACCAGTGTTCGTAGGTTTCCTACACACAGTTGTGGAGGAGGAGCCTAATGAAGCGTCTGAACAATGAACAGGATTATCGTCTACAAATTCTTCCTTCGTGAAAACAATCGATTTGGATAGGAATTGACCTCCTGGATCTTATCGAAATCCTCTGGTTTAGCGAGGACTAATGTATCATCTACATATCTAACATAAAATTTGATAATACCTTCGACGGTAACCTTGTTTATTATCTGCTTTTCCAGTTCAGTAAGAATAATATTAGCAAGGAAAGGGACCAAGTGAGGAGCCCATTGCTACATCATCAGTTTGTAGGTAGACATCTTGATTAGCCAAGAAAGGTGTCCTGGTGCAGGTGTCGTTGATCAGCTTCTTTAAAGTACTTTTCTTCAGTTTAGTTGTCTTCAGTGGCACTACAGGATCTATGGAGCCTGTAATCCATCCATTCGTTACAAACACGTGAGTTTGTGGTGTATAATTTGGACACAGCGTCAGTGCAGATAATTTTGTCCTGTTGGTTGGGATTTTCTCAAGCTGGAAATGAGAGACTGTATAATCGAGTGACTCTGCCTTTAGTCTCTTTGCTGTCGACGTTGTTGTATCAATCTCATCTAACAGCAATCTGTTTTAATATGGTCTTCTTGCAACCCACGCGGAAACTTGTTTGTTCTTCCAGACTGAATGCGTAAGGTCAAAGTTTGGTCTGTTTTAAATGCTTCTTCAGAAAATCGGCATTAGAAGTAACCATGACAATTACTTTGCTTTATTCGGCTGCAGTGAATATTGTATTCTGGTTTGTACAGCTGCAGTGATTATTGTTTTCTGCTTTACACAGCCACAGTGATTATTGTATTCTGGTTTGTACAACCACAGTGATTATTGTATTCTGGTGTGTACAGCCACAGTGATTATTGTATTCTGGTTTGTACAGCCACAGTGAATATTGTATTCTGGTTTGTACAGCTGCAGTGATTATTGTTTTCTGCTTTACACAACCACAGTGATTATTGTATTCTGGTTTGTACAACCACATTGATTATTGCATTCTGGTGTGTACAGCCACAGTGATTATTGTATTCTGGTTTGTACAGCCACAGTGATTATTGTATTCTGGTTTGTACAGCCACAGTGATTATTGTATTCTGGTTTGTACAGCTGCAGTGATTATTGTTTTCTGCTTTACACAGCCACAGTGATTATTGTATTCTGGTTTGTACAGCTGCAGTGATTATTGTTTTCTGCTTTACACAGCCACAGTGATTCATACAGCTACAGTGATTACTGTTTTCTGTTTGCACAGCCCGCAGTGATTATTGTGTTCTGATTTGGGCCTCGCTGGCTGTCATGCCAATGAAAACGCGTGTTCTAATCCAGCTCTCGCTGCATCCACATCTGCTTGGAGTTCGGAAGTTTGTCAGGTGACTATTGACGGGCGCTGGTTTACTCTGGGCACTCAGGCTTCCTCCACCTATAAATGTTACCTTCTCATATATGTGAGAAATTCTTGTGTAGAGATTTAAATCCCAATCAAATAACTAAATTATATTGTGATTGCAGGAAGACAAGGAAACTGCGAGGGAGAATACCACGGCTTACCTTTCAGAGCCAGTCTTCCGCCACTCTGGAGAAGTTGTGTGTATCCTGCCACCATACCTACGGCGCGCGTATCCTGCACCCTCGAGTGAGCCGAGGGGGTATTACATCTCTGTCTCCAACGACAATGGCGTGTTCAGTGAGCCTAGGCTCTTCCTTCCTTTCGACTCCTATGATTTCATCTGCTACATATACGGGTTGAACTTCACTTGTGTGAATTTGAAGGTATTTTTCCTTGTTTATCTTTATTTTCAAATCATCCTCTTGTGTGAATGGTAACCTGTTACGTGCGCACTTGGCACCGGGAGATTGGGAATATGAAATTAACTGTAGATCTATGTACTGGATGCCCAGCAGATATTTAAGGTAAAATCCAAAATGTACTTGTGCCAGTCAAACAACCATTATTAACTCTGGGTAGATTTGTGTTACAAAACCAGTGTGATGTTGCGTGAATATTGCATACACAACATTGTAAGCATACAAGCTGCCGAGTTTGTTTATGTATAAGGTATACACAAGTGGCATGCACGTGCTCGAAAGCACAGATTGATCCTTGTTTGTTTCTTGACAAATGACAAGAATATGCAAAAATTATGTACTTAAAGTAAGGCAGATATCAACATACAGCAACCATGTCTGTAATCAATCTACGTCAGCTAGAGACCAGGAACAACAGAAATGAGTTGGTAGATCTCAACCAATACCCACCTGAAACCATTTAGAATGAATGGTTTTGGCGTAACGCCACATTGGCAATATCTCAGCCATATCGTGGCGAAGAAGCCATTTAGAAAATGGACCCACAAGCATTATCCACCTGAAGACAGGTAGATATGCGACTCACAACCAGAACCGACCTGAAGCCATTCAGAAAACAGACACACAATCATTATCCAGCTGAAGACAGGTGGATATGCGACCCACAACCAGTGCCCACCTGAAGCCATTCAGAAAACAGAAACACGACCATTATCCAATTGAAGACAGCTGGATATGCGACTCACAACCATTATCCATCCGAAGCCAGGAAGATCTCAGACACACAACATTACACACTTGCCACACTTGCCACGCTTCCGCGCCCACGCACGAAGTCAATTTGTATGAATCACTTGTTGTTGAATCGTTGTCATTGAATTTCCAGTCCTAACAGATCTCATTAAAATAAATTTTGATGAGATTTACCTGTATATGTCAATGCGAAATTGTTACTTAAGAGTAGAACTTCAAGCGACAGTAGAACGGCAAACTTTCTTCTCTCTCCCGTTCTAATCCGGCCAGTTTGGCTGGTTCTCCTCAGATTCTGATGCTATTCTCGCCTGATTCTCGTCAGAATTTCGGCCACGGTGGTCACGGTCACAGCAAAATTTCTGAAAGCAACTGGTAAATGTTGTTTCCCTTCCTTGTGTTCTTTTTATTCTATTTACCCGAGTAATTTAATAATTTAACTTCAGAACGACACCTCTGCCCACTTGCTTGTGATTCCAAACTTCGGGAAGGTCCTCCTCTGCAGGTAAGTCATCAGTCTTGTTAGATGTTTCCGCGTTTCGGTTGGTTTTTCTCGTTACATCTTTTAATTGTTCATATCTGTACCTTAGAAGCTTTAAATGGCTAAACGCATCAGGTTAAAAACATGAGACGGAGATGACTATCTTTGATATAATCTCCCAACAGCAAGTGATTTCCTTTTAAATGGACAATGGTTTGGTTTAATCTGACAGGGGATGCCTGGGTAGTGGCTTAAGTTTGCTGTGTTGTCAAGGTTTACATTTCCTTTAACTTCACGGGTAACGTTCTGTTTAACGAAGGGCTGAGGACTCCTTGGGTTTATGCATCTCGAAATGGCTACATAGATAGATTAAATGAACGTCAGACAGCATATGACATCATTAACGGACGACGATTGGAAGGGAATATTGGACGAATGTACAGGGGAGGTAAATCTTCCAGATACAGTGTGCGCATGTACAACCTGCACCAAGTGCTTTGTGAGCCTTGGTGGGTAAGCGGTCTTCCTGGTTTCATTTCTCACCGCTAGCCGCTATGTGGTGTGCCCTAATTCTGTCCTCACCAGTTCGGCAACAGATTTCACGTCGGCAGGTTTATTGTGTAACTGTGGAAATGCGGAGTTTCCTAGGCTTCCTCTACTGATACGTCTGACTATGAATTATCCTTGAACCCTTTTGTGAAAGATCAATAGAATAAATAAAATAACTCTACAATCTTGTCAGCTCTCTTTCTATCTATGGTTATTGTAATATTTTACAGGAACGGCGAATCCGTCAGAATTTTTCGACTTCCTTCTGAAGGAGGGTCGAGTTATGATGGCTACTGTTCTCGAGCCGATCAAGTGGGCGTCGAAGTGCTTCAGGAACTGGAACCGAGTAACTTCCCAACGATTGGCCAAATCGTCCAGTCCACTATGGCGTCAGTAGTGTATTAAGTTGTAGACCTTCTACTGATGATTCTTCAAGCGCCAGAATTATATAATCGTTACGTTCCATGGGGCTCAGACATCTAAGCCTGTCTCTGTAAAGTGCCTAATGAAGTAAATATGACAGCTGGTATCAGAACTTGTCTCCGCATTTCCTTGTGTCTTTTTTTTAAATCATGGTCGGTGTGCTTTAAGTTGTACAACTTTCATGACTACGACTTCATGCTTCAATTCTGTATCAGCCTTAAACATAGTTGTTACTTCTATGGAAGACAATTTTAACATTTATCGCTGTAAGGAGCCGTATTGAATGAATGTGATACCTTGTATCAGAACTTTTCCTCGCATTTCTTTATATTGCCGCTGTGCTTTGAATGTTGTATAACTCCAGTGTCAGTCTTAATGTATTCGTTACTGTGCAGGTAATGGATGTAGACTTGCCCTTGTCAATTAAATGAAGTTATGGTCAGTGAAAAACTGTCTAGGTGCAGTGTCCAGGGAGTACTGGTAGACGGCAGCGTCCGTAATCAAGAGCAGGCGATGTATATTTCCACAGGCTTGACACAACGTCTTCTCCAGTGTAAACTGGGATGAAAAATATGTAACCGCACACAGAGACAATGAGCGAGGCAATCTCCAAAATAACGTCTCAGGCAAAATACCAACTGACGAAACACAAGTTCATAAAGCGCTACGTACAGACAAATGCAGTACGAAATGACGAATGTCGAATGTTTCGAAGGGCTATTTCCAATAATAAATTCCAGAAATGCTCTCAAGTGAACGTAAGTAAATATGACTCCGCAATTTATAACTTTGTCGCTCATATTTAAAGACTAACGTAAAGAAAATTCCAGACAGTTTGATTATACACATATTTACAACACGGGTACATCTTTCTAGAATGTACGCTCAATGTACAATGACAAGAAACACATAAACATAATAGCTTCGAGAAACTTCAGTGCAGGGGATGACATACACAAAAGTCAAGATCTAGGTAAGACACCGAGCCGTAAAAAAAAAAAATATATAATTCAATATTTTAAAGACGGGGTTCACAATTAATGAAATAAACATGACAGCTTGCATCAAGCCTTCTTCTTCCATTTTCTTGTGTTTTTAAATCACTACCTCTGTGCCTCCTAGCCATATTTCTCTGGAGTACAATGTTAAGGCCATAGTAAAGTGCTCAAATTTTCCAGCCCACCCGTTTTGAGAGGTGTCTCACACAGAAAAATAAAAGAAACCAACCCCAATTTAATTACACGGCTAGCTTCCTTATCCACTATAAACATGATATATATCAACTTTGGTGTGAAAAAGTATCATTTGGATGCATTTACCTTATGTAGATGTAAACCACACTGCCGCTATCTCAACAGTTAACGATTAAAAACTGACTTGAAAAATTTCTTTGAATCATAATCTGTGCCATAGACCAGTATCTTTTTAATTTACAGCCCTCAACTACCACAATAAAACTTTAAAAAATCAGGGTAGATTTGAAATTGTGCTGGAAGTCCGCTTACTTTTTTAAGTGAAATGTAAAATCACAACCCGTCAAAAAACCGAAAAGACGTATCTGATAAATAAAATAAGAGAGACAAGAAACGTGGGCCAGTCAGCCTGAGATAGAACGACAGTTTTTATGACAATAAAAATACCATATGGATCCAACTTTGTCAGATTAAAAGATTTACAGAGTGAAACATTTCCGAGAGCGAAGTCCATTCTGCTTTTAGCATTACCCGTTAGCAGACAACATTCATCTTGCAATTTCAGCGAATCTTGGCCTACAAAACTCTCTTGTCCTTATTTACAAAAGTCTCCATTTCTCTGTTATTACTGATAAATGATGCACAGTATAATCATGAAAACTTTTAAATTCAACTCGCCTTTCAAAGTCGCCTTATGACTATATAAAGTGCAGATTTGTTACCATTTATGTTCATCTGTCAACTGCGTGTGCTCGACCTGCTTTTCCCGCGTTATTTTTTCTCAATCCACTTTGGCAAATATTACTAAATGTTCTTGTCACTAAATTTACAAGAAACTACTCTGATACGTTCATGGACCCATTTATAAATTCTAAGATCGATAATAACACCGAAAGAAAGTAAAATAGTAAAATAGAATAGTAAAATTTGACAACGATTTGAACCCATGTAAAAACTGTGTGGAGTTTCTACAAAGGCATACTTCATGTACGTCGCACATCCAGCGAAACGTTTTTCAGATTTTATAAGGCCGTGTAAGAAAGGCACATGAGGTGATTGTCGTGACACTTCTGTCAAAATAGTTGCAACAATTCTGTAATTACGTCGTTGCATTTTCAGGTAAATCAGATAATTCAATCAGCTGTTGCGACAAGTTACTCGTTGTGTTTTTGGGTGACGTGCAATTTTGTGACAAAATGGCGTCCTCACGTGTACATGGTCTTTACAAAAACTCTAATGCTTTAATTTGAGAGGCCTAAATTAAAAAAGTAACTCGCCTATGGCACAGATTATGATTCAGATAGTTTTTTGAAGAGACTTTTTGTAATCGTTAACTATTGAGAAAGCGGCTGTGTGGTGGCTGGCGGTTTTACATCTACATGGTAGGTAATTGCATTCAAACGATACTTTTTCACACCAAAGTTGATGTATATCATGTTTGTAGTGGATAAGGAAGCTAGCGGTGTTGTTAAATGGTGGGTAGTTTCTTTTTGTCGTTCTGTTTCAGACACTTCTCAAAATGGGTAGGCTGGAAAAATTGAGCACTTTAGTATGGCCTTAAAGACAGTATTGGACTCTTGTCCAAGCTCGGACAAATCCGGAACTTGCTCACATCTGTTCTATTCTCTCTTCGGAGTCATAAAATTCCTTTTCGGAACACTATCGCCATGCTCAAAATTTTTCACTCGTACGATGGCGGCAGTTTATGGTTGGAAACGGTCGTAGTTACCGGTGTAAAACGCCAAGTATTAACAAGTTGCTGACAAACTCCTAGATTACATTCTTGGACCCCACCAAAGCAGAGAGGAGATTTAAAATGAAATTGCTCAATTTTTAGCCGACACCGGAAGATTTTGTCAGCGAATATACATTTTTATTCCCTCACGGGGAAGAAATTACACTCCCTGAATAGAGTGACGTCAAAACGCATTTTGTTTGAGTTAGCGGATTTAATTTCTTTATTCTCTATTCTCGACGACAGAAATTTTATTTACTAAATACATTTTCACGGGAAAAGTAAAAGTAAAATTTCACCGTAACGCATGTTAAACACTAAAACCAAAGTGCAATAATAGGAACTGACCTCAACACCTTACATCATATTTATTTCTTTTCATTTTACCAAAATATGACTGAATGGCCCAACATGATACTTCGTAATAACTTGTAAGTCTCTATACCAAATATGCACGAACAGTTTGTTTCACCTACATCCCCCAGGAAAACGCCTTAAAATAGCGAAATCCGCATTTGATCTTTGTTTTTGTCCGAGTCCGCAACACAGACGGGATTTCGTGAGAATTGGAATGGCTACATCTTCTTTTTGGCTCACTATGGAAGGCGGATGCGGGCACTCGGGTTTTCGCAGTTTCGACCTTTTAAATAAAAGGTCGAAAACGCGGGAACGTGAAAGAACGAAGGTGGAAAATGCGAAAAGACGAAAGGGAGGAGGGAGAAAACGCGAAAAGGCGCAGAACGAAAATACGCATGTGCGAGATGAAAACATGAAAACGCGAGGCGACAACACGAAAGTACGAAGTTGGTACAGCTTTTATCCTTTTCCTCAGTTGAAAATGCGAAGTTACCCTCGCTGTTTTTGCCCTCTTTGACAGGCCGAGAGCAAAGTTAACTTCGCGTTTTCGCCCTTCGGTTTCTCTCTTCAAGAACTTCAGGTCCAGACAATTGATCCTAGCCTAGGGAAATATGAACATTAGACATACTTACAACTGGAGAGGCTTAACAAATAAACCCACGTGGTTGAGACTTGTCCAGGCGGACGTAAACCTACAATATCCTCGCCAACAGCCTCAGTTAGATATCTGTAGCTTGAGCAGATAAATATTTAAGCATCTTGCCCCCCGGCCAAGTTTAATTATGCATAATACCATAAGGCTCTATACATCATCTGATTTAATATGCGACGCAAAATATTGATGATGCATGCAACTGATATTTTAACCAATAATTAATAACTAATATTAATCTAAGCCAAATGAGGTCGTTAAGGTAGATAACCACGCATGGAACCATGTATGTGAGCTACACAAGTAGTTAGGCGTAATTAGTGCACGTCATTTACTGTCACTCATGCACTAATCGTGGTTTGGAAATAGACTTACTGATTGCTAACCAATTCATAAAAGAAAAGCACCACAAGTATCCATGCAAGAGTCGTGTTTTTGTATTGGAACAAGTTGCGCATCACTTATATGAGTGAACTGTATTCACAATACACACAAGCTAGATTGGAGTAATCGACTACATGTCTTTAATTTAAATTTTAGTTAAAAGGTCAATATTGCGAGAACGCGAGTGGCCGGCTTCTTCTACTTGAGTGATCTACACATAGGTCCAGCAGACGACTGAACCAGGGTTGTTAAACTCGAGTCAAAAGTTTTGCTTGTTTCCCGCCAGAGGCTCGTTGGAGACGCTCTGTTTGTTCACTTAGTTGATCTTCGAGATAAGCCTATACCAGTAATTTTTTTCATCAAATAGAAACGTATCTTGTCGGGTAATAATTTCGTCATTAAGATTTTACTCTCGCGTGTGATACACTCTAACATCAGGGAATGGAACTTAAATCTGAGACATATTTCTTTTCTCCCACTTTGGCATTCAGAAATAATGTGAAACACAAACTGATGGCCATCTCTTAGCCAGTCGGTCCCATGCTTTACAGGTTGAAGAATCAAGAACTGTGTATCTTTTCACGGTCAGCTAAAAACGTATGCATGTATGTATTTGTGTATGTAGTCTAGGGGTTTTACGTCGTGCACAATAATTTTTCAGTCATATGACGACGTAGAGTCATTACAATGTATATATGCTGTGTCTTCTTGTGGCAGGACGAGTCCATGCCGTCAAAGGGCTGCGGCGACTGGAACATCATGTCGAAGAAACCAGACATGACGACCCAGCCAGTCACATTATACTGACACCGGGCAGATCGGTCCTGTTTCCTGGCTTTAATGTCTCAGTGCTGAGCGCCGAGCAAGGCAGCAATAAGTCTTTGGCGGGGATTGATCCCGGATCTCCCCAGCTCGAGGCGGGCGCTCTAACCACCAGGAGGTGTATATTCAGTTCATCAGCAGCCAGCGGATGACACTGGTTTCCCCCAGGCACTGTCCGATATCCCCCCTCCTTAATGCTGACCGAGAACTATTTTTGAGTCCGGCGTAAATCACCAGTCAAGTCAAATCAAATGGATTAAGTCAAAAGTGTTCCAAAAACGCTGCAGATGATACACTTTAAAAGAAAGAGTTAAAATATCAAGATTTTTCTGAGCGACGAAATGCTACAAGACCTTAAATGTTGCAAAAGTACAAGTGTCAACATCTGAAAATGTTGTACCGTGTAATAATTATTTATTTGGATACTTTTAGTATTTATACTGCGAAATACATCATAAAGGCGGGTAGCACAACACTTAAAAATGGTAATTTGACATTAAGACCGTGTTTTTGTTATGAGCCAATTCGTGATTGGTCCCGGATATCCCGACCTTGAGACGGACGTTGTAACCACTGGTACACAAAGGCGGTCATCTGCATAGTGCTTTGGACGAAGGAATCAGTGACTCACATCGCTTCGCCCGGTAATTTCTCTGTCTGACCTTTACCTGCAAGCAGATGATTCAATAGTGACTGACACAACAGGTGGATTTGATATGACTTTCACAGGTAGTAATGCGATTTTAGATTTGTGTGATTCGACAAAAGTATTTGCTGGACTGTGACCACGCCCTGCATGCCAACCATGTGAAACAACAGTTGTCGCAGAGCTGTGGAAAAGTAAAGTAATTGTAGTTCGGTCTTCCGGCTGATTTGTTGATCTCGGGCTGATGTGGAGTATGACATGAAAATGTCCATGTCTTAACCTTTCAAGTTCTGACATGCTCAGCTGCTTTCCCGGTGTTGTCACGAACTGTACAGTTGGGATTCTTGTGATAGTTGGAAAACGGTCAGCCGTAACCCCTTGATATCCGTCCTCTTATCAGTTTATACCCCTCGGCAGATACTGGCTAAGAGGCACTGTTAAAGCGGACGGCGTCTGTCAGTCCGTCTGTCCGCCTGTCTGTTCATATTCTTGGAAACGCCCTGTCTTTAGAACGGTTTAGCTCAAGTTCACCAAACTTACACCACATTTAGACTTGGCATGTGAAAGAACTGTATTGATTTTCAGCGACCTTAACCTTTTTCTTCAAAGTCATTAGGGTCATTTAAGGTAAATTTTATGAAATGCCTGTAAACACGATTTCTCTAGAACGATTTATCCTAAGTTCACCATACTTACGTCACAATTACACATTGGCACGAGTAATAACCCTATTGACTTTCAGTGACCTTGTCCGTTTTATCGCCTGGGTCATGACCGTCATTTAAGTTAAATGTTATAAAAGGCTTTTAATCTCCAGAACGGTTTAGCCCAAGTTCACCAGACTTCCATCACACGTGCACAATGGCACGAGGAAGAACCGGAACGCTATTGATTCTCATCTTAATTTTATTAAAGGATTGTGAATTCTCTGTTTCTTGAACAGTTTGTCAAAAGTTCACCAACCTTATACCACAGTTACACTCCGGCATGATTAACCCTTTTCAAAATCATTGAAGTCATTTAAGTTAAGTTCTATGAATGACTGGTAATATACATAATATCTCTTGGAATTTTATCTATTCATTACATTGCATGTGCGCTTAATGCCGAAGGGTTTGAAGTGCAATGCACGGTATTTTCTAATCCGGTAACTCCGAATTATTCCACCCATAAATGACACCCATGGTATGAGTGAAAAAAATCTTGATCAGGGTGTTAGTGTTCAGAAAGGGTATTTTATGGCTCTGAAGAGCCCCGGACTTCTCCGAGCCTGAGCGGGAGTCGAGTACCGCAGTTAACATTGTAGTCACGAGAAATGCAACCTCTATCCACAGAGGCAGTGATTTAAAAACACAAGGAAATGCAAGGATAAAGGTCTGATGCAAGTTATGACGTTTATTTGATCAGGCAATTGACAAAGACAAGTCTACATTTACTGTCTTCCATGCACAGTAACGAATTGACAATTTAGCAAAAATCTTACGCAGGAAAGTTACATGCAGAGACAATGTTTTTAACCACAAAGAAATGCAAGGAAAAGTTCTGATGCCAGGCATCACGTTCATTTATAAAGGCTTTTTACAAACAGAAAGGTTAACATTGATTTTCTTCAACGGAAGTAACGATTATTTTAAAGGCTGATACTGAAGTTAAGCATAAAATGGTAGTCCTGAAAGTTATGCAACTCCGAAGCGCAGAGGCAATCAATTAAAACCACAAGGAAATGCGAGAAAAAGTTCTGGTGTAGGTTGTCATGTTTAATTGATTAGTCAGTTGGGAAAGTTTCCATTGTTTGTGTTTCATGGAACACAACGGTTATGTCATGCTGGCGTTTGAAGAACCATCAATAGATGCTCTTCAGCTTAATACTCCATTGACGCCACAGTGTACTGGACGATTTGGGCAATCGTTGGGAAGTTCCTCGGTTCCAGTTCCTGAAGCACGTTGAAGCCCACTTGAAGCCTATCAGCCCGAGAGCAGTAGCCATCATACCTCGGCCGTCCTTCAGAAGGAAGGCGAAAAAATCTTACGACTTCGCCATTCCTGTCAAATATTGCAATAAGCATATATAAAGATGTGATAAGTTTGTACTGCTTATATTCAGTATTTTTCTTTGATTGATTTTTCATCAAAATGTTCAAGAATAATTCATAGAAAGTAGTCAGTGAGGAAGGGGGCCTCCGTGGCTCAGTCGGTTAGCGCGCTATCGCAGAACAACGACCCGAAGACTCCCATCAAAGCGGTCGCTGTGAGTTCAAGACCAGCTCATGCTGGCTTCCTCTCGTGGGAAGGTCAGCCAGCAACCTCTGGGCTCTGCCCGGTTTCCTCCCACCATAATGCTGGTCGCCGTCGTATAAGTGAAATATTCTTGAGTACGGCGTAAAACACCAATCAAATAAATAAATAAAATAAATAAATCAGTGAGGAAGCCTGGCAAACTCCGCATTTCCTTAGTTACCCCATAAACCTTCTGACGTGAAGTCTCCTGTCAAACCGCTATGGACTGGAATCGGACAATACAGTTTATTGGTGAAAGGCTAGCGATGAGAAGTGAAGTAAGGAAAATCACTCGACGAAGCTACTTGGAGAAGCATAAACCAATGAGAGCTCAGGCCTTAGTTAAACTGACAATTACCCAGGAAGTTAAAGGAAATATTTAAACGTTGACAACACAGCAACTTCAACGACTACCTGGACATCCACTCTCAGATTAAACCAAATCATAACCCATAAAAAGTGAATTGCTTCCTGTTGGAAGATAAGACAGTCATTCCCGTCTCATGCTTTCAGCCTGATTCGCTGAGAAAACTAAATTTTGTATTTCAGTGGGGCCATTATACGAAGTATGCCATCTCTGGTGACAGATGAACTCTTATATTACTGTTTTACAGCTTCTAAGGTGCAGATATGAACAATTAAAAGATGTAAAAAAAACAAAAAAAAAACAACAAAAAAAAAACAGAAACGAAACGCCAAAGTATCTTACCCGACTGATAACTTACCTGCATAGAAGGACCTTCCCGACGTTTGGAATCACAAGGAGGTGGGAAGAGGTGTCGTTCTGAAGTTTAATTATACCGATTCTCGGGTAAATAGAGCAAAACAACACCAGGAAAGGTAACAGCGTTTACCAGTTGCTTTCAGAACTCTGGGTGTAACCTTAATCAATAGGCCGACAATGTCACGAGAATCTGGCGAGAATCACATCAGAATCTGACGAGAACCAGGGAAATTGGCCAAATCTGGACGGGACAGAGAAGTAAGTTTGCCGTCCTACTCTCGCTTGTCGTTCTGCGCTCACGTAACAATTTTACACTGACATCTACAGGTAAATCTCATCAAAATTCCGTCCTCTCGTAGGCTAGGCTTAGGGCAGGGCTAACATATTTATTCGCGAAGACAAAACTGAGAACAGAAAACCCCTGTATACTGCGAAATCTAATCGATAGCCTGTCCAACTTTTACTGAGATCTGTTTTACAAATGGAGATTCAGCGAGAACGCTAGCTAGATTCAGCAACAAGCGATTCATATAAATTGACTTAAGTGATGGGGGTTGGGGTGGTTATGTAATGGTTGTAGGTGTGACATCTACCTGCCTTCAATTGGTTAATGGCTGTGTGTCTATTTTCTGAATGGCTTCAGGTAGGTACAGGTTGTGGGTCGCATATCTACCTGCCCTCAGTTGGTTAATGGTTGTGTGTCTGTTTTCTGAATGGCTTCAGGTAGGTACTGGTTGTGGGTCGCATATCTACCTGCCCTCAGTTGGTTAATGGTTGTGTGTCTGCTTTCTGAATGACTTCAGGTGGGTACTGGTTGTGGGTTGCATATCTACCAGTTCATTTCCGTTGTTCCTGATATCTGGTTCACGTCGACTGACAACACACAGAATTGCTGTATGATATCTGCCTTGGTATTAAGTGCACTTTTCTTGCATGTTTCTGACATTTGTTAGGTAACAAACCAAGATAAATCTGTGGTTGCGAGCACATACATGGCAGTTATTATTGACTTGCTATATATGTAATATTCACGCGACAGAACACTGGTTTTGTAACACACAACTACCCAGAAAAGGGTTGATACTGGGTGTCTGCCTGGTATAAGTGTATTTTGGGTTTTACCTTAAATGTCTGCCGGGCATCTAATGCACAGATCTATACTTAATTTCACATTAATAATTTCCCGACGTCAAGTGCACATGTGATAGATCTACGTCTACACACGTGATTTGAGAATAAAGGTAACAACAAGCATAAATACCTGCAAATCCACACAAGTGAAGTTCAAGCCGTTTACGTCGCAGTTAAATTCATCGGAATCGAAAAGCAGGAAGAGTCTAGGCTCACTGAACACGCCATTGTCGTTGGAGACAGAGATGTAATACCCCCTGGGCTGGCTCGTGTCATTCCGTAGGTCTTGTGGCAGGATACACACAATTTCGCCAGAATGGCGAAAGGTTGGCTTTGAAAAGTAAGCTGCGGTTTCGTTACCTTCCTGAAATCAGAGGATGAAGAGTCTCAGCGAACCTGAGCTTTAATCACCATAGCCAGCGCGGCCCTAACTCAGTATACACTAATCACTGCTGAATAAACCAGATTACAATAATTACCGTAGCTCAATTAACCAGAATACAATAATCACTGCAGCTGAATAAAGCAGAATACAATACTCACTGCAGCTGGATAAACCAGAATACAATACTCACTGCAGCTGGATAAACCAGAATACAATAATGATTGTAGCTGAATAAACAAAAATACAACAATCACTGCAACTGAATAAACCAGAATACAATAATCACTGCAGCTGTGGAAAACAGAATACAATAATAACTGTAGCTGTATAAATCAGAATACAATAATCACTGCAGCTGTGTAAAGCAAAATACTATAATCACTGTAGCTGTAAAAATCAGGATACAGTAATCACTGCAGCTGAACAAGCTAGAATATAATAATAACTGTAGCCGTATAAATCAGAATATATTAATCATTATTGCTGAATAAACCAGAATACAATAATCACCGCAGTTGGATAGAGCAGCATGCAATAATCACTGTAGCTGAATAAATCAGAATATAATAATCATTGTAGCTGAACAAACCAGAATACAATAACCGTTATTGATGAATAAATCAGAATACAATAATCATTACTTTTGAACAAACCACAATACAATAATGAATATTGCTAAATAAACCAGAATAGTTATCATGGTTATTTTCTCAGTTTTCTTTTCTCCAAGTTCGAGTATTCAACATTTGTGTTTCGTGTTGCTTTTGGGTCTGACAATATGGACCTGTCGGATAAAACTATTCACTTTCAAATAGTCCATACATATCCCCTGGTATTCAAAAGGTTCAACCTACCTGTCTGTTATAGTTTCATTAGTAGTCAGTTATCTCCATTTTTCAAAATTACATACTACTTTTATTACAAGTGCATTCGCAGTATTGTTCAGTCAGGGTTTTGTTATTATTACTCTTATTATCACTATACTTTGTACCACTGTGCATATTTAGCGCGATTTGTATTTTTCATCATTTATTGAATTCAGCAAGTACACATTAGGCCAGAGGCTTATACTGTGTACATTTTCATGGTGCATTTTCCGCAAAACACATGGCAAATTTGTTTGTATTTAATGGCAAGTAAACACAGTGTGAATGATCGCCGGGTTCCCGTTAGTATGACTGGACTGCCGGAGGGTATACCACACGTGGTCTTGGCGGCATGAGCTTGATAGAGAGAAATAAAACAATTAAGAAGACAGAGTAATCCAATAATCATATGTTCCTAACACGCTCGCCTGGAACAATTAATTATCGCTTCCTTTTTGACAAAAGAATGCCCCTAGCAGACCGAAAAATGTGACAATTCAAAAAAGAAAAATGTTTTGCTAATACTGTTGTTCTTCTTATTCCCTGTTCACTTTGATAGCATATTGAAAATAAAATAGGTTTTAAATAATGCGTTTACATGAAATTATGAAATCACACACAGCATTTGTTACCAATTTATTTATTTTTTCATTTACGTTAAATGAACCATACAAAATAATTGTAGTAGAAATATCCTCATTATCTCTTATTTTTGCAAACATTGCCTGTTTCTCGGCAACATAATGCTTGCATTCCAAAAATAGTGGTGGGCAGTTTGGGCTGGGGCGCCGCAGCTACGGTCAGAGACAAAGTTGTTGAATAAATCATCATATATTGCAGCCATTTCGTAAGCCACATAAACATATGTTCGAAAGTCAATTGCCTGAATAATACCAGGTTAAGGGTTTCACTTTCGAGTATAACTTCAAAAGTTGATTTTCGAATTCATTATTCTCGGTTATCTGACAGGCTCAGGTAAGGTATTCCAATGATAGTTGCAGGTGGTTCTGTGGTTCTGCTCATATAAGAAGTGAAACGGTCCGGGTAAGGGTTTCTCGAGGAGGCTGTTTGGGGTAGGATACGGTGAAGAGAAGAACTTGGTTAAACGCAGATAATTTTATTGAAGAAAACTAGACGATGCATTCGAGGATGTTGCCCTTGTTCCAGGAAACCAGACTCTTCATATAACAACCTAGTCGAGGCACTCTTTGTAAGACAGTTATTATTCTGAGACAGTCTTTCTGCAGAGATTCGATAGCAGCAACTTGATGCTCATTGGACTGCCCTACACCACATCTGCGTATTCTAGATTATGGCGGATGAAAGGTTTTTACATAATTTCTAAATTTTTGAGGGCAAGACAATATTTTATACGACGAAACATTGACATTTTCTCCATGGCTTTGGATATTAGGTTATATGTGTGGGCGTTCCTGTTCGCCTGTGCGTTAAAGATTACACCCAGATGTTGATGTGATGTACAAGATTCAGTATAATTTCCCCAGAAAGATAATCTCATTTGGGCAGGTTGTCGATGCCGTGAACACAGTAAGGATTTTGTTTTGGACCGACTAAAGTTTACAAGCCAAGACTCGGACCATTGTTCTGTTGAGTTCAAGTCAGATAGTATTGACTGTTTCAAGCAGTCCTGGAGAATGTTTTCAGAGATTACATAACGACATATGTCGTCTGTAAATAGCTTAACATTATTAATTAAGCCACTGGGCAGATTATGTATGTTTATGAGAAAAAAGACGGGTCTCAAAACGGAGCCCTGTGGAACCCCGGCCGAAACCTTTAACACGTCAGACTGCAGTCCATGAATTATTACTCGCTGTTGCCTATTTTCGAGGTAACTGGTGAACCAGTCGAGCAGTTTTCGGTCTATAACCCAGAAATGTAGTTTTGCGATAAGTCCAATAATAACGGTTCCGAACTCAAACGGTATCGAAAGCTTTCGAAATATCAAAGAATATAAAAAGTACCGCTTTTCCTTCATTAAGGGTTTTTATCAGATCAAAATAAATTTAAATAATTGTGTAACAGTAGACCTATCTGGCAAAAATCCATGCTGGTACAGGATAATTCAGGTCTGTAAAAAATAAAATACTGGTGTGAAAACCACACGCTCAGAAACCTTGATCATACAGCCGAGCTGGTCTGTAGTTTCTGACATTTGATACCTCCCCAGACCTGAAAAGGGCTGTCACATTGGCCGTTTTCCAGGCAGAAGGAAAACTACTCATTTGTAGCGAAAGGTTGAAAAGGCAGGAGAGTACTGGGGCAATTTCGTTCATGCCTTCGTACAGGATCTTGGGACTGATTCCACGTGGACCTACAGCTTTGTTAGTGTCTAAAGAGTTCAGTATGGTCACTACCCTAGAAGCTTCTCTACTTATAATGGACAGATTCGGGCGGTCTTCATTAAGTAGGCGTGGGGGCTCAACATTTGTGTCGTTTATGTTGCAGATGGAAGAAAAGTATTAATTTAGAGGGTTTGCTTTTTAATTTTGTCATATTCAAAGTTGTTAGTTTGAATATCTAGGATAGGAGGGATGGTATTAAAATCAGAATTATCATGTTTGGGAAAGAACTGGCACAACTTTTACCAAAACTTGTTTTCCGCATTACCAGAGTTTATTTTATTTTATTATTATTTTTTTTTGTCGTTATACTCCTGCTTTGCTTTTCTTATTAGTGAATCAATTTGATACCGCTTGTGCTTGTATGCTTTTACATTACTTTCTGTGGGATTTCTACGAGATCTTTTAAAAAGTTTCTCCCTTTCTTTCGTTTATATTTTGGTAATCTAAGTTATCGATATCCATTATACAGTCTCAATCAGCAGAGCTCAGCGTTTCTCTGAAAGCGTCCCAATCTGCTCTATTACAGTACCGATTATTTCTTCTGTATTTGGAAAGTCTCACTATATTAGACTTTGTAATGGCAAATACAGGATAATGGTCGTTGCAAAAGTTACTCAATATTGCACATAGTTCGACGTAGCATTGTATTTGTATTTCTTTTCGTAGTTGTTCTGTTGAGGAGAGACGCTGGTGGCCTTTGGCTGTGGGTAACGTCAGTAAATAAAGAAAACATTAAATTAAATTAAGTTAAATTAATTCTGATACCGATTTTCCGGAAGAGCAATTATGATTATGATTAAGTAAGGCAGACTTTTATTCATCGTTCATACTTACAGAGACTGGTACAAATTTGCAAGAGAGGAATCGGGAGGAAACAAACTGCGACCCATACACCACAGTTCGGTCACACTTCTGGTTCTTGAGATCACATAGACCCCTTCTTGGCAAGGCCAGAACTTCCGGTGGCGTGTTGCTATCAACAGAGCAGTCGTCCCCGATCCAGCCTGCGTTGCATCGGCATTTACCTGAGGGAGGGCACAACACGTTACAGGGGTACGTCACATTACCCACACTAGCTCCTAGCTCCAGCCAGAAATATTACACGCTTAAAACTGAAACACTACATGCAAAATTTAATACTGACAGATCCCACATTTGTGGAGGATAGAATGCATTTATATATTCATATTAAGTTTTTTGAGGTGTTAGGAATGTAATACTTAACAAAAGTGTAGGCAACTGCTGTTATGTAAAATTATTTTAATGCGAAATTTCCACTTTTAGGTATTGTGCTAACCGCGTTTATGACAAGTATCGCAGTATAAATACTGCAAGCATCTTTTCAAACAAGGGGTAAATAATTATTACACGGTAAAGCATTCTGTGACGTTCACACCTACATTTTTGTAACATTTAAGATCTTCTATCATTTTATTGCTTTGAAAATTTGGAAATTTTAACTCTTACGTTTAAAGACAGTTGGAACTTTTTGGAAACGTTTTTCACTTGTTCGTGTGTAATCATATAGGTTATAACTCTTAATTGCTGCGGATGGTCTTGAGTTTCCTCTGGGCTCTACCCATTTTCCTCCCACTATAATGCCGGCCGCCGTCGTATAAATGAGATATACTTGAGTACGAGGAAAAACACCAATCAAATAAATAAATTAAAAAGTAAATCTTAATTGATCTGATTTTGATTGGAGATTGGCCATACTCAAGAATATTTCACTTACTCGACGACGGCCAGCATTAAGGTGGGAGGAAATCGGACAGAGCCTGGGGAAAACCCACGACTATCAACAGGTTGCTAATTCTTAATTGAGTACACTGGTCATTTTTAAGATAGATATGTATGCCAGACGTCAAGGGTTTCATTTAGTTGATAAAATATCAAGAAATGATGGGCAGACGTACGAACAAGAGCCAGGAGAACAAAACTTGATGGAATTTCGACTTTAAGATTTAAACCTTGACAGGAGGAAAAGTTTAATACCCTACCATTAATACACTTTCCGTGGAAAGAACATTCGTTTGGGCAACTAGTCTCCATCACTTGATCAAGTATGGACGGTGCTCCTCCTTCCGACATCCACAGCGTTGTATTCCTCCGTACCTCAGACCTACAGTTGTGTTTAAAGAATTCCAAGGAGGACAAGGTCCATTCTGTTGTGCCAGAAAGCTGAGGAGAACAAAACACAAATGGAGATACCAAGGTGGTTATAATATGCTAAAACATTTCTTTCTACACAGTATCAAGTTTTGAATGTATACAGATAAAAGCCTATTCGCTGGCTTTTTTAAAATTTTTAAACAAAAATTCTCAGATAAGTTCATTGGCGGGCTGTGAAACATTGGTTCGCTAGTCTTTCTTCAAAACAGACTAGAACAGTTACATATGTGATTTCTTGGAGAAGGTTTAGAAGAATGTATGTGACATTTGGAGACAGCCTAGAAGAACCTCCTCCATTTGCGAGTGTTACGCTGATACGTCAACAAATATTGGTATACCAACAGTTTCATACACACTCATTTAATTCATTATGTATACATCAAACTCACGAGCACGTCTATGGTACAAAAGTCGATGTTCCGATCCATTTCCACATTGGCCACTTTTGAACAAGGTTGAAAGGCAGGAGACCGTTGGAAGAAGCGCACACAATGCTGCCTAGCTTTCTGTTCATCCCACCCACTGCTCCATTTTGGAACCTGTCGGACGACAGACAACAGCAGATACAGCCAATATGCAAACCATGTAACATACAACTTCAGCAACAAACAAATTATATTACTTGAACAGAAAATGCCTATATATGTATCAAACTATCCCTTGGTCGTGGATTAAATTTAATTCACTACACCATTATGTCTTTTTCTGAATTGCAAAAGACTCAAGCCGTTTGTGAGTTGGCCAAAAAGGAGGGAAAACGTTGGATTGTGAAGATTCGTATAATTCTCAACGGCTAACACCGTTTCCGAAAGCAGCTTCAGCTGAACTCTACAGACATTTGTGTATTTCCTCTCTATCTACGCCAAGTCATGCTCAGGCAGGCGGCTCAATATAGGCCTGGTTATATCACACATAAACCATGACTCCATAGTCATAAATCCGTCTACATTGTTGTAATTCCCGTGTGTCTAAGATGACCTGTGCCTGATTGCATTGTGTCTATGACTTCATAACCATAAACAGGCCTACACTGGTGTAATTCGTCATTATATGTATATCAGATAACATGTGCCTCGATAGAACCAAAAACATCGCACTGTATCCATGGCTACATATCCATGAATAAGTCTACATTGGTGTAATTCTTCAATACCTAAGATATCTGCTTTAAGGGGTCTTCACATATCATACCGTATCTATGACTTCATATCCATAGAAGCTTACAGTGGTACAATTCTTCTGTATCATTGATACCATGTGTCTGAATAGGCCCACATACACCGTTCGGTAATTGTAGAGTCACATTGTGTTTCTCTTATCTCCTAGAGATTGGATTGCATCTGAAACACGGTTTCAGACGGTCACGTGACATCGCACGTATTCCTATGATATGTGGATACCAATATCATATCCTTGGCGAAGTTCCGTCCCCCTTCCACCCACTCAGTATATCTCTCTTATAGATCCCATTTCATATCTCCTTCGGCGCTTACACTATCAGTAGTCAGTGGGAAGTTTCCTACTGAACTCAGCTGACTGAACTCAGCTGACAGAGCGCTTAACAGCTATGAATTCTGGTGTAACTCACAGAGTAAATCCTTCAACCGTTACACATCCTACATGAATCGCATTGTACACCCTCGCATCGCCTTGAACACACTTACATCGCCTTGCACACCCCTACATCGGATTACACATCCCTACATCGCCTCATACACCCCTATATCGCCTTGCAGGCCCTACATCACATTGCACAACTCTACATCACAATGCTACATTGCAATGCAGACCATTATATCTCCTTGCACACCCCTACATCGAATAGCACACAATTAATCGCGTTACTACTACGTAGAATTGTAGCATTATGTCCCCTAACACACGGTCCTTTCGTCCGTCCTTACCTTAAACTCGGCGTCCTTGTACGACGGGAAAACGGGCCTAATGTCATCTTCATTCAGTCCATCGCTGTTATCGGCTTGTCTCTTCCTGCGCCTGGTCGATGACTCTGGAATCTGTGTACAGTACTCGTCGGTCACCTCGGGGTCCAGGGTACCACACTGCTGGGGTGATATCCTGGTACAGCTTACGTCAGAGGATACCTGTCCGGTCTGACTCGTACAAGAACACTGCCCTACCGGAGCCGGATCAAGGTCGATATCCGGATAGCCGTAATAGGACTCCTCTTTGGTCTGAATTCTGAAAATCGAGAATAAAAATCCACATGAACGGCAATCACTATTATTCTATCAGAGCTTGTGGCTTAATTGAAGTGTCACACCGTAATCGTCTTGACGATGACTACCACGTTAATAGGTGGAAGAAACCGTGTGGATAGCCCATGAAAACCATCAAGTACCTGACCAACCTCTGCGATTAGAGTTGGGATCTGTATCACAATGTCAGTTTGGGCTAAAGTTCAAAACTTCAACTTTGTTTACAAAGCCAGATATTTGATGTTGGATGCTCAAACTTGCCCGAATGAAATTGCATTATCACAGCATCAAAAAATTATCAATTTGCATATTGATAATAAGACTTTAATTTGAATAATTTTAAGCTAAAACGCGATTCCGCTTTAAGAATTAAAGATGTTCCTAACTTCGACATTGGTCAAATTGGTCAAAGGCGTATGATATCAGCGGACTGGCACGAATACAGTATGCGAAAACCTAATGCTAAGGAGAGCGTTTCAAAATACTGTGAAAACCACCACGCAGTGAAAATGTTTTAATTCTCAAGATGCAAGGGCTAAACACTGAATGTGACAAGGACTCAATTTCTCAGCGCAGGACCTAGTCCACCCATTCGGCAAGAGGTAGGAGACGACTGGATCACCATACTCGTCTCTAGACTCGCCTTACAAAGCTGAACCCCTTCAAAGTAACCAAAGCTTACTAAACGGTATGCAAGGAAGATTGTTAAACACTATTACAACTAACCCTTAGAATGTAATACGGAATTCCAGAGTCACATTCTGAGAAAAATCCAAGCAGAGACAACGCACGGTTTATTCTGATTGGAAAAAAGACAAAGGACGTATAGAAATCGTAGACCAAATGCGGCTTCCTAAAATGTCAGCATTTGAATCTAAATAACTATGTATGCCAAAGGAGACACATTACACACTGGCCATTTTGAATTTCTGAAACATTAGTCTTTCTGCGAGATGGATTTATCATGTTCTGCCGGCTCTTCCTTTAATCAGTAGGCTGTGGCTGAAAAACCCCTTTAATCTCTGGTCCATAGTCAAGATACACCAAATACTAGTTTGTAAGGGAGTTCAACAACTGTACAGAAATATTGGAAAGCTGCTAATCAAATAATATGAAATAGGCAAAGCCCAGATGCGAACGAAGTGGATTATTTTGGTTACATTTGTCAGGAGTCTGATATTTTATGCATGACTATATCTTTGTTCAAACACTAACTGAATACTTTCTTATGCTTAAAAGTTTAAGGGTGTTGTAGGCTAAAACATGCACAACGTATTGCATTTCCCACTCATACTGACTCAGAATGTGTCTAAAGGCAAGTCTTCAGGGTACCATCCAAACATCTTTGGCAGTTTTTGATCATAACCTATTTCGTCTAATTTTTGGGACATCAGGTCGGCACTTCAGCCAATACTGCAGTACATTTGGCAAGCTAATGATGAATTTAAGGGTTCTGCATATGTGACATTCGGCAGAAAATTTTCAATGTGTGCATTACTCTATATTCGTGTTTTACACACTACAACAACACAACCTATGGAACCAACTTATGAAAATAATAAGATTAGATATAGTATATCAGACGTATATATAAGCCAAGTAAAGCATTTCTAATACCGGCTTATTATCTTGTAAGACAGTTACATTGTCTGGAACAGATAGGACATCTGTGTAACTTTCCACTTAACATCTCAAACTAAGAAACAAAGTCTTATATATCCTACTATGATACCCGAAGGCTGCCCGCATTTGTAGGAATATCTGACAATAGCTGAATCAGATGAATCGTTTAAAGATTATTGTTTATGTCAGTTACTTGACTTGAGCTGTTCAGTGTTATAAACAATATTTTCCAAAAATGCGTGTACCGTGCCCTAGATTGAAACATGAAAGTTTATTGTAGAGGATAGTTTATATATGTATGAAAAATGCTCTGCATGCTTTTCCCCAGGTCATGCAGGTAACTGTCATAGGACATAATTAGGTCAACATCAGGTGCTAATAATGTTATATATATTGAGTATAGTTGGTGTTTGATAAGAATTGCTTTTAGTCTTTCATTGCTGTGCTATGTTTAATATAAATATATATATATATGTTCGAATACAATTGCAAATATTGGACATCAGGAGACCCTAAGTTGATTCCCATTGGTGACGTGTACACATATGCACACAATACTGGTGTAAGACGAGTGGTCTTCAACAAACATTAGGCTGTGTTGACCATTTTAATATTATCACCAAGGTTCATGTTCAAGACTGGTATTGAACACCCACTTCCTGTGTCCTAGAAATTGAAACCACTCAGCCATGACACACTCCCAATCCACTTACTGGTTTGATGACAGAGATTGAAAACACTCAGCCATGACACACTCCCAATCCACTTACTGGTTTGATGACAGAGATTGAAACCACTCAGCCATGACACACTCCCAATCCACTTACTTGTTATATGACAGAGATTGAAACCACTCAGCCATGACACACTCCCAGTCCACCTACAGGTTAGATGACAGAGATTGAAACCACTCAGCCATGACACACTCCCAATCCACTTACTGGTTTGATGACAGAGATTGAAACCACTCAGCCATGACACACTCCCAATCCACTTACTGGTTAGATGACAGAGATTGAAACCACTCAGCCATGGCACACTCCCAGTCCACCTACTGGTTAGATGACAGAGATTGAAACCACTCAGCCATGACACACTCCCAGTCCACTTACTGGTTATTTGACAGAGATTGAAACCACTCAGCCATGACACACTCCCAGTCCACCTACTGGTTAGATGACAGAGATTGACACCACTCAGCCTTGACACACTCCCAGTCCAATTACTGGTTTGATGACAGAGATTGAAACCACTCAGCCATGACACACTCCCAGCCCATTTACTGGTTTGATGATTCAGATTCAAAACAAACATGTGTGGCAATGAAAGACATTTCATCTGAAGAATCCACAGCAGGAGCGAATTAATTGCCCAAGACATCAGTTTTCTCGGTTATTATCATCTGTGCTAAGTTTTAATTACCTAGATTGCGTTGATTAAGCTTCTGGTTAGGAAACTAAGACCAGATGTCATTGACATTTTTATTCTTAAATATCTTGCTCTTTCTTAAATTATTAGGAGTGAGGGGAATTGTTTGACGGAATATAAGTGATAGGCCTGCAGAATGAAATTCCGATTTCGCTTACATTCATGTTTTCCATTCGCAGTTAAAATACTTTTCTTAGCATACATTTGCTATTTCTTTAAATTTCTTAACCCAGAACAAGCATTTTTCTTCAACCAAGATCACAGAATGATAAATTAAAGTAGCATGCATACTCATAAACATGTCCCAAAGTTAGGCGTTATAGCTTTTTCTATAGCTTAACATCATGCTGGCTGTGATTTTTGTGAATTTCAAAAAAATAAGTTTTCCTCGGAAACAAGAAAATCTCAAATTTATCCATCTACTGATCCAGCATGATTTTTGTTTTGTACACAAAGTTCTTTAAAATTAAATCTACATAGTATTTCAGTTCTATACATGGTATTTAGCTCTCTATGCAAAGAAAACTCAAAACATTTGTCTTCTTTCACAGTACACTTGAAACATTTAACTTCTGTGGTATGCAGTATTGAAATATCAGTGATTTTCCTCAACTTCAAACTTTAAAATTTCTAATTAATTTTATTTATTAAGATTGTGTTGGATTTTGATATGCCTCTGGTTAGGAAACTAACATCGTATCTTATTGACATATTTATTTTTAAATATCTTGCTATTTCTTAAATTTGTCAGAACCCAAATTTGTTCGATGGAATATAAGTGATAGGCCTACAGCCGGAAATGCTGACTTCTCTTGCAGTCATGTTTTCATAATTATTCCGTTCGCAGTTAAAATATTTTTCTTAGCACATATTTACTTTTTCTTTAAATTTCTCAATCCAGAAAATACATTTTCCTTCAGCCGAGATCACAGGAAGATAAATTATAGTAGGCCCCATATACTCATAAAAAGAGTCCAGAGTTAGCGATTACTTTTTTGTACAGCTTATCATCATAATGGCTGTGATTTTTCTGAATTTCCAAAAAACATTTTTTTTTCTTAAATTAGAAAATGTCAGAAATTTTAGTTTAGCCATCGACCGATCTATAATGAATTATTCTTTCATTTGGTACCAGACAAATGTCATTAAAATGAAATCATCATGGTATTCCAGGTCAATGTATGGTTTTATGTAGCTCTGTGAAGAGAAAACTCCAAACATTTAACCTTTTGTAATATTATGTAATATTAAAATATCAGTAATTTTTCTCCATTTCAATCCTTTGAACTTTGCATCTTGTTCCGCTACTCAGCCGTTTTAGATCTCCCGGTCAAATAGCAGCAGGAACAAAGCATTCATTCGAAGTTTGTAGATAACAGTCCTACTGTTATTGAATTCGGGTGACTCTTGACTGAGGTGTAAACTGATGTCTTTCTCATTTACTTAATTAATTTCGTGTGTGGATGATGTTTCTGCCTTGTCACAGAAACAAGTCGCGTAGGGACAGAATCATATTTGTTGTTGTTGTTGTATCTACATATTGCGTAGACACCCGACGCAATCAAAGTGACCAAACAAGATGTAATTAAATAAAATACGCAACCTGCGCATACGGGAAAAGTATCATACCATTCACCACTTCCAACACACACATGATGCAAGTTAAGTTGTCATGCATTTGTTTGCAACTGTTCAAAGCCTATTTCAATACCGTACACCACCGATGTTACCGACGGAGGCTTAGGACTTTGTTTGCGTTACGTGATTGACTAGGATGGTTGAGCGAGAGAACATCTACTTTCTCACATGTACATGTGTGTTGCCTAAAATGCTCACTTCGTTCGTTATAAAAAGACTACAGCACAGAGAGTAAAAGCATTTGGCATTCTGTCATATAAAGCTTTACTTACTTCCACGTCTCCCCGTACTTGTTTACAACACAAAGTCCGGGAACATTGAAGAGGAAAAAGTCGCAGTCATTGCTGTGCTGGACCCCATTCGGATCGATGTACTCGTCCTCCTTATTCCCGTTGAAGTTCCCACAGAGCCCCGTCACCTGTCCCACGTCAGCCGGGGAGGGGATGATCTTGACGTATCCGTTCCTGATCTCAACTACCACACCAGTAGGCAGATCTACCTAAGGAATGTAACCAACGTCATTATATATCCCTAGCGTCTAATCACATCATCGTTAGCTTGTTCCATAGCAGCGCTATTAAAGGAAGAGTCAGCAAATCTATAATACGCGGTATTAAAAGAAAGCCCGAGACTTTTGTTTCTTAATGACATAAAATTCAAATTTTTCTGTCATGTTTGTTGCTAGATAAACACGTTTACACTTACGCGTTAAACAAAAAACAGATCTTCCATTTCGACGCAACCAGTTTTTGAGGCCGTGTCACCATTAGCCAATCAAAACGCTTTTTACACAGGGCCCTTGAAAAATCGGTGAGGTTTAGGACGCACCATAGCCTTTTTTCTCAATGCAAACAAATGTTAGTACTACAGTTGCTTTTTATTGATTTCTAACTAATGAAAGGCGTACAAATTAATATTCAGGAGTAAACATTTGACATTAAAGTTACTTTATTTGATTAATAGCAAATATTAAGTTTTTCACTTTTTGTCTGTCTTTAAAATAACATTCTATCACATCGGTAAAACTAAGAAGCCTCAGCTTTTCTTTAGGTATAATAAGTGGCTGCCGACTTTAGACAAGTGGTGTTCATCTCGTGTTCCGCATTTGTTGAACACCACTTCTCTCGAGCTCACAATTTCTCATAGACAATCCCACGACATGCACTATCCGTACAACGTTCCATGTGAAACAAACTAATTCAAATAAAGGTTGAGCAGGTAGATGTCAAACATATCCTGTGTCACAAAATATCAAGTTTAATGCAAAAGTTCATACGATCAAAATCAATATTAGGTGACCTCTTCGGACGTATCTATTGTACGAGGTTGAGAGAAAGGGACAAAGTTTCATGCTTTCAGGTAGGACTTCATAAAATCTGAAATTTTTTGTGATCGCCTGTGGCCCTTCTTGTGCTTACAATGGTAGGACGCATTAGAAAAACGCTGGACTGGTACAACATGACGAAGTTGAGGGGGTTATAGCTCCATTATTTTACCAAATAACCAGGTAAAATGTATGTATATTAACGTTTTCCCTTAAATTTCTGGTGTGTTTGTAAGGGAATAAAAAAGTTTGATAGTTTTGCGAAAATGCCATAGACATATGCAATACAAACGGCTTGGCCGCCTGTTTGAGATCTCGGCCTGCGACCTCGTCCTCAAACAGTAGGTTCGTACCGGTTTTTTTTTTGGGGGGGGGGTTTCTTTTCTTTGCACATTTGCAAAATAGCGCTGTGAGCAGTTTGAAGAGAGTAGTGGACTCCGTGCCACTTCAGATCGTAAAGAACCCCCCCCAAAAAAGAAAGTAAAATGGTCACACATACCTTGTAGTTGACGCCTTTGTCTGGTGTAGTGACTCTCATCTGCTTCCTGTTGCAGCCATACACCCGCACCCGGGTTGTCTGATAAGCCAGGTTATCTTTACAGGTTGAGAAAACAAAAATCTGTTCGCCGGATCGCACAGCCGCGCCACAGATACAACGTGGGATGGTCCCACACGGCTGGAAGAACCCACGCACCTGAAGAGAACATAATGATGTGGTATTGTCAGGTTATAAATTTATGTATGATAATGAAAGCATCTGACAATGTCACTGACCAAGGCTTCTACAACATGTAGCTACAAACCATACACGATAATACCGTATAGTATTTGCTTACCTCTATAGGTAAGGTCTTGTGACGGTACAACACAAACTCCCCGGGCAGCTGCACATCAAATGATCTGTGTAACAAATAAATATGACATCCCTTAGCAAACGTAGTAAATGTAGACCTATCATGCAGTCTATACACTTTTTCTTACCTCCATTCTTGAATGAGATATTGCATGAAGATGGGCTGAAAATATCCTGCTCAAACGATTTCATTACGTGTATATCTTACGAAACCGCATCAAGTATGACAGGTCGGGTGAGTGGTTTGCTGTCGGTAAGACACAAAATGTCTGCCCGATTGTGTACAACCTTATGCAGTTGCTATGTATTTCTAGGTGATTGAGAAGATAGCGAATGCCAGTCGAAGTTCAGATCATAATGTTAGTGATCACAACTCTTACAATCATTAACGGGCGAGCAGCCACTATTGTAAAATTAAAAACATTATTTGATTGGAAAGTCAGAAAGTTTACCTTCCGTCAAATGACCTACAATGTGGGTCGTTGTATATTGTGCAGTAGGATCCAGAAGTCAGAACGTCCGCATCGACGATATTTATCTGTGAAAAAACACAATAAAGAGGAATATAACTCAAAAAATATGATATGATTATGATATAAAACCAGGGATAAACAATGGCGTTGCTTAGTCCTTTTGACAACTGGATTTACATATATTATACATTCACGTTTTCGTGTTCTTTCTAATGATGATCTCTTCGTTTTTGTCTATCCTCATTTAACACGACAACAGAACTTCTACACACGATCTACAGATTCCATCAACGATGTCATATTTGTCAATGAAGCATTTCTTCTTCTAAGATATTTATGACGCCAAAAGGCATCGAGGAGAAGATATTTCTGTCATAATCGTTATAACACAGATCACAAAAAAATTTATAATCTAAACTGCAAAAACCTTGAATTTCGCTACTCACAAAGATCTCACCGTACATGCATCTCGTAATCTTATGTTTTTAATATCTTTATCATTATCCCAGTTCTTTATAGATTATATTCTTTACGAAGTGATAATTAATCTTTTTTCTTTTCCTTAGCATATTCATACATAACCACAGACAGCCCTTATGATATTTGACTTACATATCTCATTTTCATTAAGTGGATGAGGTAGTCACAACCGAACACAAATGGGGTTTTCGGGACATTAAGCCTCAGACAATTATGTAAATAGGCCTACCAATGGGGTTTTCGGGATATTAAGCCTCAGGCAAAAGTGTAAATAGACCTACCAATGGGGTTTTTGGGACAATAAGCCTCAGGCAATCATGTAAATAGACCTACCCATGGGGTTTCCTGCCTACAATATAGTCAATCAGCTTGGCTGTTGTTTTTTGGTGGCAAGAGGCTCCCGTCTCATTTCGATGCGGTATGGGAAGCAATTTTTTCCTATAACTGACTAACAGCTCATAGGGGTACAGATCACTAAATGATACGGCAGTGAACCCTGATTTATCACTAGTTTTGCCTAGTATGGATCCACGTTTTATGGAAAACACACAAATATTCACCTCGAAAAAAACCTTAAAATCTGTCAAACCAAATGATAACACCTAACAAGCTGAAAAAAAAAATGAAAAAAGCAACCTAAAGGAACCAAAAGAATATGTAAAAATTGCAGGCAAATATATTCGTATAAGCATTATTAGTGGACCGAAGGCAACACCACTGGCCACGAATGCCCCTCGCAACTGTGAGGGTCGATCTGGGATTCTAAGCGCACGATTTGGTGACATTATAACTGAAGACACGTAAAAAAGACGGCTCCTTATTGAGCTTACTCACAACAACAGGTTGGGGCTTCACGTCAACCCACACGTGTTTTGGAGAGCTGAAGGCAGGGGGTGTTGAGGTCAGGAACAGTTGACTTATCCGACTACCAAACATGTTGTCGAACTTCGTTGTTACTTCCAGTTCATGAATCGCCATCCAGTTTTCCGCGGACAAATCAAATCCACAGTTTCCCTTCTCCGTTGTCTTGCACCCGTTATTTGCGTCCGTTCTCAGGCCAATGAAGCGGACAGAACACGGGAGGTTTATCGGACAGGGAACAGGCACGGTGGATTGGAACCGAATGCTGGTGGATTCTCCCTCTTTCAGACTGACGGCTGGATTCAATACCTGCACAAAACAAACTCTCTTTCTGAATGGGCATCACATTTTTTATTTCTGTAACAAATCTGATTGCTCTTTGGAGTCGTGCATCGAAATGGTCGAAAATGGTCACTATGACGTAAACATCTTTGGCAAGGGAGGTTTCTTCGGTTAAGATACAGTTGGTCAGAAGTTTTGAAAATCAGCTGGAATCCAAATACAGTTTCTAGGGGCACATTAATTTACAAACTCCCTGACATTTGTCCAGTTTTGTGCGAACGTTGAGACGAGCCTAACACTGCTTTAACAGGAGTAAGACCAGTCTTGTGTACTTCTCTTTTCCCTCGTCATAAGCTGTCAAAGCTGCTATCTTGCTTTTCACCATATACAATTTCGAAAGTCTATTTCACGCTTGATAAATTTTAAGCAGGTAAATTTACATAAACTTATAAAGCAAATTTCCTTGTTGTTAGAGTTATAGCGTTACGTCACCATGGGTAACACATAATATTCAAGCACGGATTCTTATGTCGTAAATCGATGGTCTTTGGGTTGACTCTGATCTTGTCACATTATCGTGTTTACGAAGATTACCTTCAGTCCGGCGAAGAACTGTTGGCTGTGGTGTTCCGGACTGGGTACTCCTCGGGCTGAGTTACGGACTCTCACCGAACACTGGACCTGTGGTGAAGATCAAATAACCTGGTGTTACTCGCGGCAGGGAGCTCAATGCCTTATTAACAATACAACCCCACGTGTATAACTGTACGTGATGGTGCGCTTCACTTTATCCAAATTTTTAGTGACAAATTTAAAGGCGCGGTAAAATGATGATTCGATGATTGTAGCTTTATAACTATCTTGCGTGATGATTTCGAGAAAGCTTACCACCTCACCACTTTAAAGCAGAATTCAGAAATTGCGGAAATCCTTAAGACATTTCCTCGTGTGAGGAATGATTATGTAAGTAGGAGATTATCCTGTTAATACTGAACATAATTCATGTCAGTTATTAAATCAATTACGGTATTCTTGCATAGCATTATATAACAAATAAAATTAGAGTACGAAACCTCGGCGAAGCGGCGCGACGAGAAATTTATAGCAGGGCTTGTACTCTAGGTTATGAATATCGAGCACAGCCCACTGAGAATGAACAGTTGAACTTGAAAACACAGAAACTGTTAGGTGAAATGCGTCAGCTGTTGAGATCACACACGCGAGCTTGAAACACAAAAACTGCTCGGTGAAAGGCTGAAGCTGTTGAGAGTCCACGGACGAGTTTGAAAAACACAGAAACTGTTAAGTGAAATGCTTAAACTGTTGAGATTCCATAGGCCAGCTTGAAAAACACAGAATCAAAGATGTCAGTTAAAGTGTCATTTTGCTGCTTCCTGGTGTAGACATTTTCTGCAGTATTGTCGTTAGTGACATTTAGCCAGAATCAGTTATTCATTCATAGTCTTATAAAAGATTCACCCCTAAACTTCGTAAAATACTAATATTACAGGTTTATTATTATTTTCTACGATCTTCATGGTTAACTTACGTTCATGCCAAGCTTGTACTGGCCAGTCCACACCGTCTCGAGAAGCTGAGCGGCCCCGGGCAGGTCGGCTCCGGACACCCGGATTATCCTGGTCACTTCAACTCCGTTTATTCTCCACACGACGTCGTAGAAATATCTCGGGTCAGGGGAGATAAATCTACACTCGAAACGTAAATCTTCGAACGTGGGGTCAGTTGTACTTTTCCCCAAGATTGGGGCGACCTGTGGTTTAATTTGGATGGTAGGGAAATCACCTGCAAAGGTGGAAATATGTAGTACACTAAAAAAATGAAAATATCGCATGTTTATCAGGTGCTGTGTGTTTATATTGTCGGGATATTGTCCACATATCGAAGTCAAATCATACGCGACTGCGGGATATGTGCTGGAGGCGTGAGGTCAGGATTCATGTATTCACATACATGCATTGTCTGTATATTGTCCACATATCAAATCAGTATGTGGTTTAGAGTATATAGGCTGGGGAGGAGCCGTCAGCGTTCATGACTTCACAATTCGTCCACATATCAAAGTCAAATCAGTATTTGGTTTGCGTAGGCCTGTATAGGCTGGTGGGTGCTGTCAGCGTTCATGGCTTCAAAATTCGTCCACATATCAAAGTCAAATCAGTGTATGGTTTAGTGTAGGCATGACTTCACATTACGTCCACATATCAAAGTCAAATCAGTGTATGGTTTAGTGTAGGCATGACTTCACAATACGTCCACATATCAAAGTCAAATCAGTGTGTGGTTTAGTGTAGACATGACTTCACAATACGTCCACATATCAAAGTCAAATCAGTGTGTGGTTTAGTGTAGACATGACTTCACAATACGTCCACATATCAAAGTCAAATCAGTGTGTGGTTTAGTGTAGACATGACTTCACAATACGTCCACATATCAAAGTCAAATCAGTGTGTGGTTTAGTGTAGACATGACTTCACAGTTCGTCCACATTCAGGATTTATATCGGGATTCAGTGATAATTATGACTACAACGAATATGCCGTGGAAGATTCTTCCCGTCTCCTCAGTCTCATCATATACTTTTTATTAAAGCTACTTTTGGAACCTTAAAATCCAGATATTTCTAAAAACTCTTCCGAGTAATGTCGGCCGTCGTGCACTACCCGGCATCATGCTCACAAACTGGTGCGCGCCCTTGCAGTCTATTCTAAATATAGCTCGTTTCAACAGAACTGATCACAGCAGTGAATGGAAAAAAACGTGGAGAAGAAAACAAAAGGGAAAACGAAAAACATCCTTCACCAGAAACGGTGGAAATATAACGGATACAACATCATGTAAGTATAGGTGGGTTTTATAAACCTTTTTTCAACATAGTCGCTATCTGAAAACACGTGTAACTTAAAAACATAATCTCTGAGCTGACAAGTGACATTTTGATATTGAGTATAGCAGCTGTATAGCGCTCTAAAAATAGTTCAGCGACTAACTTTAGAAGTGAAGAAGTAATTCATTACATGATGATGACAAAAAGCCTCTGAAAGTTCATGAACGAGAATGTGATCGGGGAAGTTATTGGGGAACTGAACCTTGCAAAAACTCAGCTTGAGAGGTGTAACAGGGGAAGTTACTCGGTTACATTTTTGTGTTGCTCTTCTTTTACAGTTATCTGCTTTAGCCTTTGTTTTCTCTCTGGGCCGCACTCACTGCAGAGATAATTATTTTTATTCAAGTTTGTTCAGGTTAACAGTAAGACTAAAATGTTTATTTTAGTTAAAGAGTGTCATTGTTGCTAAACTGGTAGGAGTGGGTATTCCGTCTGTCATAGACATAGGAGAGTGACTTGACATCTTTATGAGAAATCCGGCCAAAACTTGATTCAGGGATTGTTCCAAAGTGGTAAATTGCCACGATTTTTATTATTGTTCTTAAATGACAGTCATTACAAGGTGGTATAAAGTGTTGTCAAGACTGAAGACCAGCGTGTGTTGCTGCATGAGTAATCAAATACTGTAAAATCTTAAGACACGGTGAATAGCACAGGGTTGGAGTACTACGCCATGTGACCGCGGTACATTTGAAATGATGTGGCTCATTTTCTGGGAATGCCACGCAATTGTTGCATGTATAAATAATCACTCTCGCTAGTATGAAAAGCGAAAGTGTTATTATTTATACATGGAGCAGTGCGATGAATTCTCGTGCCTAGTGATTTGCATATTAGTGGTGGGTGCTATGTGTAAGCCAACATGAAGAGGATTTGTCAAACAAATATGGTAGGTGCGACCATCTGCACAAAAGATAAACACTGAATTGACTGCAAATTGTTTCATCCTGAACGGGCGGAAATGCATGTTTGGCTTCACACCAGTCCTAGTGAGAGTGCCCCGCTCGATTGTTGTACATCACATTTTACGGTCACGTCATCCCCGTGTAATTTTTCGATTTTCTTCTCCCCTACGAATTTATTAACCATATTTTGTTGACTAGTGCACACGGACTGTGATTCCTTATGACCTTATTTTCCATTCAATATGTGTTCCTTGTTTTCTGTGGACGTCGTGTATACGTCGCCGTATCAATGTGTTTTGGCAATGTCTGTGCGTATCCGTCGCAGTATCAGTGTTGATAATGTCGCGGTGTCAGTGCGTTAATGTCGTGTCCATATGTATACATTGCGGTGTCAGTATGTTATTGTGGTGTCCGTGTGCATACGTTGCTGTGTCAGTGTGTTAATGTTATGTTCGTGTGCATATAAACTCACGTGAACATGGCGTGTTGCCAGTCTCAGAAGATGTACCAGGTGGACATGGGGCCTTCAAATCTGTAACGTGAATAACGAAATATATCAGTTTACATATGTAGTCACCTTCCAATCACCTGGGTGACAGTTATTCTACACACCTGCTAACCACAATACTACTATGCTGAAATTATGATGATTTGTGTTAAGCATCAATAGGTGATATCTTCCCAGTAATCAGTCATGAACAAAGGCTAGGAGCAAACAGGCTACCCTTGGAGGGAACTAGTGCCTTTACGATTCCCGGACTCACAGAAACACTAACACCTACCATTTACGGACACCAGTAAACACTAACATGGACAGGTGGATACTGATTACTCACACCAGCAAACACTCCTGTCTACTTGGTGAAATGTGTATATATTTAACTCACATAGATTTTGGGTTTTCCTTTGAGTCATATATCCGACGAAAGACTTTGTTCTATCGGACAGACATCTGCCCACCCCATAATCTTTTGGTCCACACTGTCCGCCATTTTGTATTTGACACAGTTCTAAACTACTTTATACACTTAACTCAAGCCGATTGATTATATGAATTCAATCTGCCTCAGCTGACATTATTATTATTATTATTATTATTATTATTATTATTATTATTATTGTTATTATTGTTATTATTATTATTATTATTATCATCATCATCATCATCGTCATCATCATCATCATCATCATCATTATTATTATTATTATTATTTAGTTTTCTGAATATTTTATATTTTCGCTCTAATATTTTTACCTCTTCCTATTTCACTTCATTCCTTCATTCAGTCGACATCAACTACCTGTATACCCATTCCATCTACACTGTATCTGGGGTATCAACTCATCACTTACCGAAGCAGTACGCAGACGAACAGAACGGCGCTGGTTGTAATTCGTACACTCGATAATCACCACAGTTCTTTACTTTGAGTGAAAGGCTACTTCGGCATGAGTTGAGTGGCGACGCAATGCACGCTCTCGTCGCTCTCTGTTGGTTCAGAACCAATGGCACCTCCCCTGAAACACATCGCATTGAAATAATTACTACGTTCTTTGGAAATAGCTTCAACTGAACTGTTGGTCGAGCGATTGGCGCGCTAGCGCAGCACTGTAACTCCAGAGACTCTGAGCAGTGTACTCCTGTGAGTTCACTGCTGCACATGCTAGCTTGCTCTCTAGTTGTACGTGGAAAAGGTTTGCCAACAACTGTGGATGGTCGTGGGTCTCCAGTGCGCTCTGCCCGGTTTCCTCCCACCAGCAGGCATGGGAATTTTTCTCGAGTTTGCTGATTTAAGACTTTTTTGTTTCAGATTTGAAAATCAAAGGGCAACTGATTTTATGAGAACAGGAGGTTGCCAATGTAATTTGGATATAGGGTATCATGTTTTCAGACTTGCTTCTGAGCACGTCTTTCCATGCTGCTCGTCATGGAATAAGTAAAATACTTTGAAGTACACCATAAAACCCCAATAAAAACATAAGTAAATAAATAAGTAAATAAGTCACTGTTACATACAGCACTGTGATTGTAAAGTAGCTAACCATTCATCCAGATTGGAAACTTGGTATTACAGGCGCCCGGACTAGGAGCAGAAGTGGCCAGGTCGACGTCGTTACTGCCCACCTTGAGCCGGAACCAGCCCGCCTTGAGGGAGATGTCACAGAAGGCATTTCTGATCTGATCCGGTTTCTGTACGTGATCCGATCCTCTACTGCTGTCGCTCAACAACACAGTATTCGAAAAACACGGATCTGCAATAACAAACACAAAAAAAAGAAAAAAAGAAAGAAATTCATGACTGAGGTTATATGTTTTTCTTTAAATTATTTAATTCAGTAATGTTTCATGTACAGTACAAGGGAAAACAAGACAACAAAAGGCTTGTAAATTCGGGAAGCATTACAAATTCATGTGTAAGGTTTCGCTAGATAGAGAATGACGACAATATGAATGCTGGCTATTTCCACTCATATACAGGTGCACCAAACATCCTATCCCATGTCTTATGCTCAACACTGGTTTGTATAGAACGCATATTGGTCAGTCTCTACCTCCTTAGGCTCTACTAGTCACGTTTTCCCTGATATTAAAGCTGTTTGGACACACTGCAATCTAACCTGAACGCACATCTGTACTAGCTTGAAGCATCTGAGACAACTGCAAAACCGCCTAAAAATCGATTGGTGTAGAAGCCATCATTAAACAAGTGAATATAAGCAATGAATATAAAAACACGTTTATAACTTTCCATGTAAATTTCAGAAGGCCAGGCTTGATGACGCTAATTCAAACCAAAACAGGGCTGTAGTTGTTACAAACCTTGAAGCCATGCCGGAGTAAAGCTGAGGCAGACAGTCAGTACAGGCAGAAGTAACTCAACCATGCTGCGGACAATGCGAGCAGCCCCGATGAGTGAAGATGTCCGCGCGACAGCCTGGAATATAAATAATCTCAAGTCACGTGGATCATTGCATCCTTTATAATATTTATTATTATCTCTGTACTTAAGGTATAGGCGATGACTTCTCAGAATTCGATGACAGGTCAACCAACCGGATACCCACAACCAATTAATCAAAATACTCCCTGATTTGGGACTAATTAAAATTTATCAAAATGAAGATCCTTTATAGGTATGTAGTCCAAGACAGAGGCTGCAGGTGAACAAAGGGAGGCAGGTAAACTGATGACTCAAGTAAACAGGGGTAGCAGGTACATAGGGGGTACAGGTGAACGTGGGCTGGAGGTAAACAGGGAGTGTTGGTAAACGGGGTGAGCAGGTAAACAGGGTGTGGAAGTGAACAGGGGTACAGGTAAACAGGGCGTGGAAGTAAACGCGATGGGTGGATGGGTAGGTGATCAAGGGGTAAAGCCAGGGTACAGGTAAAGAGAGGGAGCAAGTAATCAGGCAAACAGAGGGTGGAGATAAACTGAGGGTGCGGATAAACAGATATTGCATGGAAACACACAGAAAGCAGTTAAACAGAGGGTACAAGTAAATTGAGGTACAGGTAACAATCGCTGCAGGTACATCATGGGTGAGAGTAAACGGGAGGTGGGTGGGTGGGTAGTAAACGGAGGGAGCAAATAAATAGGGGATGACGGTAAATAGAGAGCGCAGGTAAACACGGTCAAGATGTCCGATAAGTAACATTCCAGTATAGACTGCTGTCCAACCCAGGATCATCAAATAACATCATTTCAAGTCGCAATCCTTAACACACTGTGGTACAATACAGCTGGTGGCTCATTATGGGCGAATTCCAGAAAAGCAAAGTATTGTTCATGTATAGTGTTCAGATAAGATGTTAGGATAACTGCTATATTCCGGATTTGTTGTTTGGTGTTGGAGTACTTAAGAACATATTACCAGTACGCCAGTGTTATAGTGTTTGGTGAAAGATATCCCGCACCTGATCCAAAGCTTATAATTCTGCGTGGTGTCGCAGCCGAGTTAACTGACGACTTCACTAAAATCTCTCTGGTCAGGGGCTTGTCGCCCATGAGCTATTAAATTAAACGACGACCGCCGTAACTCATTATCACAAAAACTGTGATTTTTTATTCTACCACATCATATGTTAACACCTCAATTGTGGGTTACGGTTGCTAGTTGCATAACCCAGTGTGAAAGCTTTTTTTCATAAGCTGAAACTGCAGCTCCTGTTTTACTGCCTATTTATCTGAGCGACTTGAACGCAGACCTTGGGAAGTACATCATACATGTTACGTAACGCTTCACTTAACATATCTTAACTGTTAGCGTATTCGATGTGATATTCGAAATAATCGAATAGACAGGGCCGACCATTTTGCCTCATTCAACAGAAAGGACCGCAGGCATTCGGGATTAGTCGATATTGGCTACACAAACTCGGGTTTTTTCGAATTTTGATACACATATATACATATAGAGTATAGCAGCTTAAACAGCACTAGGAAACTTTAGCTATAATTTTCTCATTAAACTATGAGTCAGAAACGTGTGTCTGTCCGACGTTTAACACCACCACAGCAACATTTGTACCCAACTATCGAGACCACCAATTGTAACTCTTGACATGCTTGTCAACCTTGTGAAGTCTTTTCTACGCCTCTTTTTGGCCGATACTGTTACGAGAGAGCCGTAAGTCTCTTCTTTTACGCGTGTCATCAACCATGTTTGTTTACATATGAAGTTTTCCCAGTGTTGTAGGCATGCTCCATTTCCACTGAATCCCCAGCCTCTCATTTAAATATTCTGACAGACTTCTTAGTTTTCAAGGTTTTTGGTATTTTAAACATTCACTTAACGCACAATGCTGGTGTGGGTATTAACGAAAAGCTTGCAAGTTTTATTTCTTGAGAAAAATGCTAATTATCGACAAAGTATTACTAGCTTACTACTAAAGTTCATAACAAATAATAGCCTGCATAGTCTGTTTGTGAACATGCAGAAGTCTCCAGATACACCATCTACTATTGCACTAAGATCAAGCCTCAAAACACCATACCGAATCGAAAGTGAAACCAGAATAGCGAGGGAAGTGATGACATAAATATCCACACGTAACTTGTCAAATTTTATCTCTGGTCAATGCACCTCGGCTACGAAACGAGCAATATTTATCAGAGAAGAAGGATCGGTGTAAATCGAAGTTTGACATATAAAATCTGTTGTCTGAACAATGTTTTCGTACACAAAGTCGTGATACTGCACGAAAAGATTTTGATTACAAGGACTACACCTGGAGTGTCCGACAAAAAGTCATGGTGCTACACGTCAAGATCTTGAATACAATTGCTACACCTGGAGTGTCCGACAAAAAGTCATGGTGCTACACGTCAAGATCTTGAATACAATTGCTACACCTGGAGTGTCCAACAAAAAGTCATGGTGGCACACGTCAAGATCTTAATTACACCAAAAATTAGGCCTTGGTTTTGACATGCTTATCTAGTATTTGATGGATAAAAGCGATAGTCCTGGAACTCCTGCAAATGATCTGGACGTATCTTGTTCAGTTGTCTATCATAGATGGAGCACATATGTGGACATAAGACGTGTGGTAATTTGCAGAATTTTCATCTGTTTTCTCCTAACCTTGACCTTGGATCCGTATGCACTGTCTATACGATCCACGAAATACCGGCACACCCCGATTCACCCACAAGCACCCCTGTTCCCACACAGTGAGAATATGTATAGAAACTGATAATTTTCTCTCTAAAAAGGCCATGTACTAAGGGCGCATGGGTTAAATTAATTACGCTGTTAATTAAGGCATAAGGCACATAAGCTCGAATGCATGTAGAGCACGTGATTTAGATTCTGCAAAAGGCACGATGCTTGCATAAAACCTATATATTGTGCTGAAGCGAGCCTACGTGATACATCATAAACTTGTCGTTAATTATACCACAGATTTATCAGTGTGCAACAAACCACGGAAAAACAGCATCCTTTACGTAACCAAAGTTTAGACTGAATTTAGTAGAGGTAAGTATTTGAAATTCTCAATAGTAAATTAGCTTGTGTTGGGCAAATGGGTAACATGGACAAGGTACCCTTTTCATGAGTGTCATTGATAGATTTAACATAATTATTTCATGTTTATATTTGCCGAAGTTTAATGCTGTTGAATGTGCATTCTACTTGCTTTAGTTCTTGCCTAATCCGGAATTTTTCTTTAAAAATTTTATGTAAATGATCCTAGTTGTCTTATGATATTAAAACCCGGACAAAGTTGTCTCATGGCATTACAACCAGGACAACACGTTTTACGCTAACAGTGATAAAAATGAAAATTTTGGACAAGTTTTGTAAAAATCTTCAAATAACGTTACAAAATGGGCAATACCTGCAGGACCGGAATTGACACGGCTATATTCGAGGCATACTTGGCCATCGGCTAAATGTCACGGAACTTCATTCAGCCAATCAGTAGCCGGGATGTTGCGTTCTATTCAGCCAAACAACCACACTGTATTTCAAATGAATGCATTCGGTTACGCCATGGCGTTTATGCCGACGGAAATAGACACGGCTCATTTAACACACCGCGTCAAAACAACACATCCTGTTCACACCCTGGTTCACTTTCATTTGTTTTCTTAGCTTTTTATTAGATTATCGTTTTCCCCGCTTCGTCGTCAGTCCCCTTCACATCCACCCCTGGGGCCTGTTAGCGGTGGAACCAATCATATGTGCTGGCGTGCTCTCCGGCCCTACGTGAGAAGGTCCGCCAGCAACATGGCGGTACAGCCTTTCGTCGGATATATGACTCAAAGGAAAACCTGTGTGCCAGCAATGGTCGCGGATGGTCGTGGGTTTCCACCCGCGCTCTGCCCGGTTTCCTTCCACCATTATGCTGGCCGCCGCCGTACATGTGAAACATTCTTGAGTGAGGCGAAAATCACCACAGAAATAAAAAAAAACAACAAATAACCAATCATATGGGTTGTGTTGTTATTATCCATAACGACACACTTACACTGTGAGGAATTGGCCAATCTTCATCCCGCTGCTAACAAAGAGGCCCACACTGTACTCTCTTCTTCGTTCCTGGTGTAGGGCCAACGTCACACACACGTCACACTTTTCAGTGCGCGTGGGCTCATTAAACACAAACAGTGCAACTGTGCATAAATTTTGACCTCTTTGTCAAGTTTTGAAGCTTGTTGGTATATGAAGTGATATATATTGGCGACGCTTTCTTGGTGAACAGGACCGTTATCGTTAGTAGTGTGGCGTCGGACACATCATGCCATCAGGCTACTGTTATATGTTGCTATGCAGTTTAAGACGGATGAGTCTGTTTTACCGTGTGACAGGCTTGTGTATATTTTGTTCTTGTGTGACAAAAGAGTCGAGAGTGCATCGGGAGCCAGTTGCCGAATGGTTTCGAGGCGTTCTGTGTACACGCATCATTTGCTGCCATCGCGTACAAGGTCTTCGTGGCCATGAGTGATCAAAGTCTTGGTGTTACATGAAGTTATCAGGAGGCCCCTTATGTCCCACCATTATGACGTGTGTTACTTGTGGAAAAGCTCGCTTCTGGCTTGTCACATATGTGACATATCTCACCACTGTTTTCTTCGACACACAAAACTGTTCCATGTGCAAACGTCTGAAGCGTAGCGTTAATTAACAATAAAATACAAATAAAACCTTATTCTGATGCCCCATGATACATACATGCTTGTGTACAGCTTTGTTACAGGTCAGTGTAAGTGTGATGAAACTGTTATGTTCTGTGACACACATCCTTGTGTACAGCTTTGTTACAGGTCAGTGTAAGTGTGATGAAACTATTATGCCCTGTGACACACATCCTTGTGTACAGCTTTGTTACAGGTCAGTGTAAGTGTGATGAACCTGTTATGTTCTGTGACACTCATCCTTGTGTACAGCTTTGTTACAGGCCAGTGTAAATGTGAAGAAACTATTATGTTCTGTTACATACATGCTTGTGTACGGCTCTGTTACAGGTCAGTGTAAGTGTGATTAACCTGTTATGTTCTGTGACATACATCCTTGTGTACAGCTTTGTTACACGTCAGTGTAAGTGTGATGAACATCTTATGTTCTGTTACATACATGCTTGTGTACGGCTTTGTTACAGGTCAGTGTGAATGTGAAGAAACTATTATGCCCTATGATATGTGACCGTGTACAGCTTTATCAAAGGTCAACGTAAGTGTGATGAAACCGTTATGCCTTGTGATGTGTTTGTGTGCAGGTTTGGTACTCGCCAGTGTAAGAGTGACTAAGCTGAACAAAAACTTTAGACGGGGGTGGAGTGGGGGTGGAGATTTAGCTTTTCTCAACACGATAAAAAACGTGTTTTTTTAAAGTAGTCAAGTAAGAAATAACGATATATCATATGTGATGACTCACTGAGCAGATGACATGCCAGACTGAAACCTTGGTCAAACCTTCCACGATAAATCAACATGATACAGAAAAACAAACAAACAAAATTATTTCTGCAAACTCAGACAATTTTAGTAGCCTTTTGCATATCACACATGTCGGAAATTTTCGGCTGTTTTCATTATGAATTTGATCGGTCGTGAGTTCTCATCCCATGTCGACTTTGCCGACACACTCCCTCCTGGTGCATCAGTGTTACATCAGCCTCTCTTTGCCAATGCCAACCAGCGCGCGAGGGAACACCACCAGCTTTTCACTTTCCTGTTCCATCCTATTCCACGATGGGTGCTTAATATATTTTTCTTTCTGAAATTAAATATAGGTATACTTTTACACTGTTACCATTATTTGAAACACAGAAAATTGCACAATAAAATCAAAACTGTATGATCGCAAAAATAGTTTAAAACAAAACGGATTCGGAACACAATATCCTTACACTGCGAATTGAAAGATGGCTTTAAAACTGAACGGTTATTGGGGCTATCGGAGAGTTCTGAAATAGGTGAGTTTCGAGTTCAAACTCATTTATATCTGGAGGTAAAATAAGCACTACTGTACCACGTGACCCATCAAAAATGTTATCCAATTAGTTTTGTTACATGTTAGTTACTATAACATGAGCGTAGGGAAAAAAGTTTTAAAAAGCTATTTAGAGAAGAAGTACTGTGGAGAAACTTTAGGAAATCAATTTTTATGAACCTAAGACGTTTTTGAAGGAAAACGATTTTAATTGTCTCTCCGGAACAAGGTGAAACGGGTTATCAGTGAATTATTTTCATCAAAAATTGCCTAATATTTCTGACAATAAGACACATGGCACGGTAGAACTTTCTTCACCTCCAGCAATAAAAGAGTTCGAAATCGAAACTCCACTATTCAAATGAAGGAGATGGATTTTTTCCTAGATGTGAAATCGTTTAATTTTCACATGGAAAAACCGAAACTGTGTTTCACCCTACACCTAGGTACCACAGCGCAGCAAAATACAATGTTTTACCACGCAAAGAAAGGTGGAGTGCAGAATTGGGTCCATGCCATCTGGTAATCTTGCATAAGAAAAATATTAATGGTTAGTTCTATGCTGATTTAGTTTAATAATAAATGTGCAACTGACAAACAATGAGAAATGATACACGCATTGAGTGATGGATAGTTTGGAGGCGGAATGAAAGGTCAGAACTTGACCTCTAGTGCTCACCCACATCCTCTGGCCACCCATGTCAGATAGGGTACGGCAGACTTGGGCTTTTTGGTCCTGGGTTTCTTGACCCTCGGTTTCTTGACCTGCGCAGGAGAGAGCAATATACATGCCTTTACATGTGGCTTTGCGTTCACTTCACGAGCGTCATTTGGACAGGTTTGTTTGCTTGCATACAAAGGTATGTTGGTAAAGTTAAAGGTGGCTTTAATCATTATTTGTGTTCTGTCGTAACGGTGACTTTGTACTGGAGCTTTACAACCTTGAAACTGTTGACATTCATTTGTAATATTTTCCAGGAAGACGATATCTGTGACACATAGACTATATGCGGTAAAAAGTAACGTGAACCCAGACACAAACACATAAAACGTACAAAATATTAAGCCCCCACCCCCACACCCACCCCCATTCCCCACGATCCACCTACCCCCGAGAATGTGCTACATGACTGGGACAAAATTATGGTTGTAAACAGAGCATTCACGTGTTTTGCCTGCAGCAATAGTTTTAGTCCCCCACAGGCAGGTATTCACAGAGGATACTTTTCTGCTAGAGCCATTGAACTATGTACTATTTTCGTAAATAGAGTGGGTTTCTGATATAGCATTGCATTCATTTTGCCCTTAAGTAATACATGTCGCTTCATGTGCACCGAAAAGAAAGGGGCCAACTTTCACAAAACTTCGTAAATCAGTTTCCCGTCACTTTTCTCGTAAGTCACGTCACCTTCTGACACTTTAATGTAGGAGGCGTCTTTTACGAGAAAAGTTAAAGGAATATAAGTTTCGAAGTTTGTAAACGTGGCCCCTGATTGACATAGCCTGCAACAACAGCCGGAAAGTACTACTATTGGGAACACAACGAACATTCCGAGCGTTGTCCCAGGCAATACATTATATATGAACTACGAGATTTCAACAAACCGTCACCTTTCTACAACTTGCACAGGAGTCAAAGATTCTACAGTTGAACTTATCAGAGTTGAAAGGCAGGAATATCTGTGCTTCTCCATACGAGCCGTTGTTGTTGCTCACAGACACATAATAACCGAAAGGAACCCCCTTCTGGTTCGTGCCAATTGGAGCACTCCGGGGCAATGAGCACACAATCTCACCGGGATGGCGGAAGGAGGCCTTTGTGATGAACGTATTCTCTTTAACCAACACCGTCCTTCTGTTCTTAAACTTAAAAACGACGACATAGATTCTTTTAATGCAAAATTAAAGGCTTTTTCTCTATGTCTTTAAAAGAGAGTATATTCTGGTGAAAATATAATTTATCAGTAGCGTCAGTTAATGCGCAACATGACAAAAGCTTACGTGGGATAATTACGTTCACACGATCATGTAGATTTCCTTTATCATTTATACAGTAAACGTGCCTACTTTAACATGAAGAAACATATACACATCTTCAAACGCTGGCTTAATGCCACGTCACCTACCATGTGCATCTTGCACTTTTCTCCACAACATAAGCGAAAATTCAACATGGTATTACTTTCATCTTGCAAAACTATTGAATGGTGCTGGAAATGAAATATTTCATTAATACGCTCAGTAACCTCCACCAGGAACTGTAAAACTGGCAAAAGTTTGTCAGTTCTTAAAACCATACACATAAGTTTGACATATTTTGGCTGGTTAACAAGACAAATGGGCGCAGAAATCTATGATATTATGGCGGTTTGCAATGCCTGTGCGGTAGTAAGAATCAATCCGTGCTGCATCACCGTTCAGTTAGGAGGTAATTTTGCGGGCTGTCTTTCTCGTATCAAATAGAGAACCATTTACACGAAATAGAGGATTACTTACAAAGGCCTGCACAAATTTGCAGGTAAGGGCATCAGAGCGAGCAAACTGGGTGCCGAACACCAGAGTCCTGTCACATTTCCGGTTGCGAAGATCACACAGGCCCCTTCTGGGCAGACCCGTCACTGCTGGTGGGATGTTCACGTCAATGGAACAGTCGTCCCCGATCCAGCCTGCTTCACATCGGCATTCACCTGACATCAACACAACATTGATATTCAACGGCTCATAGTTTAACTTCATAGAAACAATACCAAAGAATTTTGGACAAGAAAAAAAACGATCAGCAATAATCCAAACAAATTTTTACTATTCTTTTAGAGCCCAACTATTTCCTTCTCACAACATTAGCCTCGTCTGTGTATGTGTTACCATTCAAACTCGGAAATAAAGCTTGTAAAATATATAATGTACACCGCTTGTAACTTTTTACACCTAAGGATCATATGAACACTATAAAGAGTACAGGTCGAAGTAGTTTGCGCTAAACAGAGAAAATTTGATTACATCAGTGATATCATCATTTTTCTTACAAAAATCTCCAATACAACCTCTGTAAGCTGGGCCGTTTCCTATTTTCGTTAATCACTTGTAGGTATTTCATAATACAACGCTGGGTAGCTTTAAAACAGAAAGTGATACTTCTAAAAGTTGAAGTGTCTTCGTAATGAAGTTATGACTTATCCGCATATAAAAAATGCATATATCCTCATCACTGAAATCAACCAGAGCGTATTTGATTAAGTTGCCCTGTTAAACGCCTACATATGCTATGAATCATACCCTGCACACAGGAGCCCTGGAAGGAACATTCGTTTGGACAGACGGCATGCATCACTTGGTCACGCAAGGACAGCTGACCGTCTTCAGTTGTCCATAAAGCTGTGTTTCTGCGGACCTCGACGGTACATTGTAGCTTGTACAATTCTAGTGCAGAGATGGCCCAATCAGTAGTGCCGGAAAGCTGCAGAAAACAGTGTCGAGTGATATAAATATAATAAAGTATGTAAATTTCATAAAGTGGAGAGCATCATGATCACTACTGTTAGTTTCAGCAGTATTATATGATTCGCCTTCCTTTTTTGATGAGAAAACACTTTTGAAACGTTCAGTTTACAGAAAGGACCACATGCAACTATGTAGGTGGGAATTCGTTTCACGATGGTGTCAGCCTAGTAGTGAGGTGTCATTATTTCACGCCTAGAAAGAGGGGAAAATTAACTGAGTCAGAAGTTCCATCACTGTATGGCATATTTGTGACCAGTGATGTGACAAGACAAACGCAAAGCCCATAGCAGATTTTGCGATTTTAAGGCGTTTTTCGACGAGATTTCCCTTCATAATAAAAACAATTATTACCTTAACCAAAATTGTTTGTGTGTATCTGATATCAAGCAAGAGAGTTCTAATCTACTGCGAAGCATCATGTTGGTTCACGCAATTATTTTTATCATTCTAAAAGAATGAAATATTTTTAGGGTCATTGAAAGTGTACAGAAACCATAATGGTTCACTGCTCGTGTTTTCATTTGTTCGCCGTAGTCCAGAGGTAACTCGCGCGACTAACAATCTAAACGGCACTGCATTTCAGGAGTTGGGTTCCTATTTTGCTTACACTTTTACAGTATCATGAGTTATGGAGAAAATGATTAAACCAGGCAAAAACAAATCTTATTTGTTTATATTGTGTAAATCTATATGTTAGGTATGTTTCCAACATATAAATGTGCATGAATAGTATTTCCAACGAACGTTCAATGCAGCCCAAATTATATAAGTGGTGCACACGTTGTCAGTCCCGCACAAACTGCCACGAGTTAGATGTGAACATATGGAAAAGTTACATTGTTTATCAATCCACCTTAATGGATGTCCGACAAAAGTCATACATTCATCATATAATTCGAACAAGACAAAACTTGTTTAAAATCCAACTTCTCATAAGTTTAACGAGAAGAAATATTATAGCGCACCTGTTTTTTATATAAAAAACAAAGCACGACAATTTGTAGGCCCTTGGTTAGTAAGGAACATTTTATTGTTGGCCTGTTACAACGGCAAGATCTGTTATAACAATCTCAACCACATACCCGGGAAGCCGTTGCGTCATTCTGCAGTAGATCGTTCACTGTGAGCAGGTTGGCAATCGGTCTGAGCGGCGGCGGTGAGATTTAACACCTAGTTGCAAGGGGTCTTTTACTGAGAGCATTTTATTTAACAAAACGGAGTTAACTCAGTGAGGAAGCTTCAACAAATCAGCGAGATAATTGATGGAAAACAAAGTTTTCGGTGAAATCTTAAAATATTCACCCGCCGTGATTAATTGAATTATAATTAAGAGGTACAATTATATAACGTCATAATTTTCATACCAGAATGTCGGAGACACAGAATTCTAACAAGCCGTCGAGATCCAGGTTGTCGACATTGGAGCAGGGAATAAATGCGGGCGATTTGCGAAAAAACTGCGAACAGAAATCCCTAGCTTTGTCAAGATCCCAACCATTGGTCCACTCCAGGTTCTGAAAGTAACAATGCCAAAATTCAAAGAAAGTATGAATTTCAAGAACATCATAAGTTGGTAAAACAAAAGTCAATCTTAACATGGCTGCAGGCTTCCAGCTGTTACATGTATACTACATACTCACCGAAAATTCACCATCTGGATATGTAGGTAGGATGTGCTTGACATCGTCAGTATTCAGAGCGTCATCAAATTCTGCCTGTCTCCTTCTTCGTCCGGCTAGGGAATCAGAAAGCTGTGTACAATACTGGTCAGTCACTTCGGGATCCAGGGTACCACACTGGGGAGGCGGCACGTTAGTGCAATCCACGTTCCGAGTTGGGAGGCCTGTGACAGGTGAGGTACATGAGCAGCGGCCGATGGGATTCGGTCCCAGATCGAGGTCAGGGTAGTTGTAGTATGACTCGGTCTCGTTATTGATCCTTCAAACAAGGAAGGGGATAGGGACCTCAGTAACAGAGAAAAGTACCGAATGAAAGGGTTTGGGGGAGGATTGAGTTGTGTTGCATTTGAACCAGTCGTAGTTGTTCATGTGAATGTCGACAAGCCAATCCATATAACATTTCTGTAATGTTTGCTTAAAAGTTGTAATCTCTTCCATGATTTTGTTATCTTTTCATGCTTTCGTTCTTCTTCCTTGCATCCACTGCGATATTTCCAGGAAAGCAGGGTATGCTCTGATCAACCTGTAAATGAGTGCACTGATCAAAACCGATTTTCTTGTAATGAATAAGTAGTTCCTATCGGCGCATAGTCGCACGGTACGGCGCAGTACCGCACAGTTACCGGACAGTACCGTGATGTAGTCGCAACGTCACTGCAAAAGCAGTCGTACGGTACCACGCAGTGGCGCACAATTACTGGACAGTAACGCACAGTCGCACAGTTATCAAAGACACACCGCACATCAATCGGAAAGTTATCAAAGTGTACCATGCAATCTTTGCACAGTTACCGGATAACAGCGACACAGTATTTCACATTTACTGGACTGTGCAACAACCGCATGGTTACAGGACAACAGTCGCACAGTTACCAACATTACCTTGCAACCGCTGCACAGTTACCGGACAGTCACCGAACAACAGCGACACAGTATTACACTGGCACTGGACGGTGTAATAGCCGCACTGTTACCTGACAGTTACCGAACAGTGCTGTACAGCAGCCCCACACTATACCGGACAGTCACCGGACATCAGTCGAAAAGTATGGCCCAGCGCAGCACAGTTACAATAAGTAATAGCTGCACAGCGCTCAGGACTGCGAGGTAGAGCAAGCAAACACGACTAGTTGCATGTCAGTATAATGTGACTTGGTGAGGTGTCATGTCTGGTGTCTTCGGCATGATGTTCCAGTGGCGGCAGCACTTTGGCGGCATGGACTCGCCCTTCTTCAAGAAGAGGCAGCATATATACATAGTATGGACTCCTCGTCGTCATATGACTGAAACATTGTCTGACGTTGAACCCATGCATACATACATATATACCGAGCAGTTACGGGGCAATTACCTGACCACAGAGGCACAGTTACGGGCTAGCAGCACAGTTACCGGACAACAGGGGCACAGTTAAGGGTATCACAATTACGGGTCAATAGCAAAGTCTCCGGATAACAGAGACACAGTTACTCGACATTTACCGGACAACAGAGGCACAGTTACGGGTCAGTAGCTCGGTTACCGGACAATTACCGGACAACAGCGGCACAGTATCACACAGTTCACATGTTTCGGACATGTGACCCTTATATACGTCAAACCCAATAGGGGTTGGAACAGAACTATCACAAATTAAAACTAAATTCCTAAACGTATTTTTTGTTCCAAACGATAATGTTAAGGTGTTACGAAAAAGAAGTGACGTTAGTTGGGGGTGCGAGACAGGGGTTTGTGGGGAGTAAACATATCCATGAAATGCCAGGTTTTCACTTTTACTTACCTCCACGTCTCCCCGTACTTGTTGACAACACAAAGGCTGGGAGCATTGAAGAGGAAAAAGTCGCAGTCATTACTGTGCTGGGTCCCATTCGGATCGATGTACTCGTCCTCCTTATTCCCGTTGAAGTTCCCACAGAGCCCCATCACCTGTCCCACATCAGCTGGGGATGGGTTAATGTAAATCCATGAGCCAATGTTGACCCTCATGCCGTTCGGTAGATCAATCTGTTTAATGTAAAGTTGAAAACGGGGTTGATTAAATCCACTGGACGATTTCTACAGCCATTTTCTCCCCCGTCTGGCTCAATTCGGCCAGGTGATCTTATTTACCCTGGGTAAGCGATAGCGAACTTCCTAACCTGCTAAACTGATGCTATAATAATCGTTAATGTTACTTCAGAAAAATCATAAATTGTTTCCGCTTTGATGATGGTGTCATGCAAAGTGCTTTATCTATTTATTTATTTATCTGACTGGTGTTTTACGCCGTACTGACTTATACGACGGCGGCCAGCAGTAAGGTTGGAGGAACCGGACAAAGCCCGGGTTCAAAGTGTTATGGGAAAATAAAGAACCGAAAAAGATTTCAATCGTTTCATTGTTATTCTATCAATATTCCATTTTCTTCAATACAAAATTACACAAACAATCTAGCCGATAAGAGACGGTCACGTGTAGTACGTGGGATTACAATCAAAATCGTCAAACATTGCACCAGTGGTGTTGCTCAAAAGTTTTTTTTCATAAATCTATTATAAATAATTAAACAATATTGAAGAGACGTCAGACGAATGCTTAAAGAATTTTTACGTTCAAAATATTTTCAGGTTTCCTTTTTTCATGAAGACAAAGAGTAGAGCAGACATAGAGTAAATCCAGGCATTGCCAGGCAGGGTATAGAAATGTGCGCCAATAAAAAGCAAAATGAGTGAGTGAATGAGTGAGTACTTGGGGTTTAACGTCGTACTTAACAATGTTTCAGTCATATGACGACGAGGAATCCTTACAATGTATATATACTGTGTCTTTTTGTAGCAGGGGGAGTCCATGTCGCCAAAGTGCTGTCGCCATTGGAACATCTTGCCGAAGACACCAGACATGGCACCTCACCAAGTCACATTATGCTGGCATGCAACTAATCGTGAACATCATTGGGTTGAAATGTGTTCCTCCACGTATACGCTGAACCACCATCTAAGTGTTACAAACTGCTCACTTTGTCTTGTGCCTCCTTGTTGCCTTGTGCGGTAGTAAACTTACATAATGTGCCGCCGTAGCGTACTTTACGAGTCAGTACAAGAGATTTTACCAGATATTCACTTCAAGCGATTCGAGCTGAACTTTTTGTATTTGTCCTCCAATGGCCGATTATATTGCATCGTTTAGAAAATGTCATGCTAGGTATCATGCGAGTTTCTGGTTTCGACGCAATAATCAGTTTTTAATAGTCCAAATCCTACTCTATTTATGAAAGTCGGTGTGTGCATGCAAATTTTATGACCATTACCCTTCGGTAAAATTCGGTCAAAATGAATGCATAAGACGCTCGGCGTCCAACTGTCCCTTGTCGTGACAACGCTACTTTTCATTTCATCCCAGGCCGCTGAAGTATGACGCCATGAAAGATTGGGGACATAGGCCACTTGTTTTCATTTACAAACCGTTTGGAAAGGCTGCTTCTATGTGATCTGGCCAAAGGTGGAATATCCATGACTCCAGATGACATTATCGCCGTTCATTTCGTAGAAAAATGCAGAGAAACGTAATTATCTCACCTAATGTCGACTTCAAATACTGTTTATGTAGCATACAAAGCTGTTTTGTTAATATAAGATATATACACAAGCCACAACATCGACATCCTCCAAGATATACGTTAAAGCACTGATGCAGCCTACCTGGAACTGGCGTCCATTCTGGAGTGACGTCACCCTCATCTGCCTCTGGTTACAGCCAAACACCCGGACACGAGTAGTTTGGTAGGCCACATTATCTCTACAGAATGAATAGACGAAGAGTTGAGTCCCTGATCGTACAGCGCCACCACAGACACAGCGGGCTGGTGAAGTACCCCCACAAGGCTGGAAAAACCCGCGTACCTGATTAGAAAAAAAACAAACAAAATGTCACTTCTGTCCTTACGTTTTTTATTCCTGTAAAATTAAGTACGCTCACTTACTGTTAAAAAAGTAAAGGATATATTTCTCCATTAACACTTATAACCTTTGGGGCCGTTAATAATTCTAATACATGTACAGGTCCTTACTGGATAGCATTCACTAAATTAGGTAAAAGACAAGATAACGAGTTCACCATGGTACCTCCAAGGGTAGTGTCTTGTGGCGATAAAGGACAAACTCTCCTGGCAGCTGCACATCGAAGAACCTGGGAAAAGGGAAACGGCCTTAACAACGAAGAAATGCTGTTCTTGACGTACCGTTTCATTAATATCCTGTGTAAACAATTGTAGCACAGTAATGGCGTTAACCATGTAAGTGGCGATCTGTAAGACTTTTGCGGTTAAAGGTTGAATAATACAATGGTCCTCGGTGGTTTCTATTTCTTAATATACATTACAAAATCTCACATAAAATTCATACACATTAAAGTTCAATGAAGCTTCTCCGCTTTCTTACTACAGCTTTCGTAAGATCCCAGCGCATGCATCTAAACATTAAAAGCCATAATGTTTGTATTAAGCTCAGCCAATGGTAGGTAGGGCACTGCATGGGGCCTTTCTAATTGCCCTTAAATTTTCTTCGACCTGGTCATATAAGGCTAACACCAGTGACACAAAACATGAATCAGCATCCTACGGCGGAAATTTGTGTTTGAAAGGCCACTGAAGACATACAGAAATGACGGATTTATTTCCACCGAACGACCTTTGACACAGCTTTCCCTGACAAAGATCATTACCAACTTGCATTTACCGGTAACAGCACCAAGCAGAATCGGGTAAAACGTTTGCATTAGTATCAACTTTTATGTTCTCATAAAAAATAATCCATAGGTATTTGTAATGGTTTGCGTTGTTAATGCGCCACTATCTTAAAGTGAAAACAATGTCGCTTCTTTAACGCTTCTTTTAGTTCTGACACAAAATCGCCACTGACAGCACAACTGACATATAATATCAAACAATTTCAGATCAGATTTATTCTTTGCCAAAATTACAATATCATCAGCGTTTACCGAAAATTCTAAGTCATTTGACAAAATTAAACCAATATCAATAATTTTCAATTCATCAATTAGTCCATTAATATTCAAGACAAACAATGTAGGTGATAAGGTGAGGAACCAATTGGTAATTTGATTTTAACTGCAGAAATACGTATACATTCGCATACATTCATTTAATTACAGTATAAATCAAGCCATTAACACCCACCTTCAGTAGCTTATAAAACATTAAATTTCTGCCAATAAAGCGTATGCCTTTGTCAAATCAATGAAACAGGCAAATGGGTCCAGTTTCATGGACATTCTGTTTTCAATAACTGTACTTAAGGAATATGTATGATCCACATGTTATCTACCGGGGCGAAATCAGCAAACGACACAAATTTGTGTAAATAATACCATTATGTATTTTGTAAACACATTACAAAAGGATCGTCAGCAGGCAAGAATCATCACTTGATAATCAAATGTTAAAAAGTGAGCATAACATATCTTTCACTGGACCAAATTATTAAATTTCCTTCGGGATACAGTCTAATCCAGTAGTTTCAATACTTTTTTCTCTCTTTATTTATCAGTTTCATCAATATTTATACATCTATTCAGTTCAGCTTCAGAATCCAGTCTGAGCAAATCTCACATAGAGGGAATCCTTAAAATTTATCAAAAACATATTAATATCTCCTACCATGTAACGTACATGTCCAGCAATTGAATGATTTGCCTTTATAGCATAATTCTGAGTTTTATAACAAGGGACGAATTTTTTCATTCCAGACATTAAAAAATTCACGATGTACATGCGACATTACGCTCTCACATCCGTAAGGCTGGTCATTGCAATGTTATACAATTAGAGACCTAAAATGTATATCTCTGTTTCAAGGTGGAATAAACGGTTCTTTAATTCAATCAGACGTTTTCAAGATGCCCGTCTTACTGTCAGACATCATGGAATAAACAGTAATGCAGTAGTAATATCATTTTAATATGGATGGTTTTCAGTACAATTCCCTTTTGCCCCTGTCATAATTGACCATACAAGCTGGTATTAAATGGGTTATTACCGCATGGCGTAGAGATCCAACTCTACTTCCCCCCCCCCCTAGTTTTCAGCCACGTCGGCTTCTCAAAGTTGAATCAAAAGTCATTCTATGCAAGCTGATTTGTTACCTTGCCTTAAGAGACATTTCCACGACTTGAGCTGGTCTAAAGGTCATGATAGCTGATGAAGAGTACAAACTCTACATTTTCCACCAGAATGTAGTTCCGTAAGTTATTTGTCAATTAAAGTCGTATCAGAGATCATTAGGTCACTTGGCTCTAGCCTTCAGTGACTTTAAATGACCTTTCTATCTTAATCTTGTCTTAAGTTTGTGATTCTTGCCATTTAGACCATACCTTGTAGGATCAGGTCACATATAGCTAAATTTGAGCGCGATTAGAAAGGAACTATCTGCCGCGCCCACCACTGGATGCACTTAAAAGAAAAGACACCACTTGACCAAATGTATATATGTATCTCTGATAAACCCCATTTAAAACGTCACTTTTTATTCTAATAACCGAGATATCGCAAAAACGCCCATGTAGTGCAAATCGAACGGGCAGACATGCCATCGATTTTAACTTATCAAGGGCTAGATGCCTCTATCACCCGAGAAGGCATCTGTTTCCGCTGTGACGTCGCCCGGTCCTAGTTCATCACTTTGCCGTGTAGAGGTAGTGTTAAATTAGCTGTTTTTCTCCTGATTACGAAACAATTCTGATATACTTCCGAGGCAATTTCAATGAGAAAGTGGTAGTGGTACGTGGAATACGTCTGGAGTTATTCCCTAAGGTATCAACCTGGAGGCCACAATGTGTGGCCTTTGGCTGTAGGCCTAATAATAATGGGGACCGTAACATCGCACGACAAAGGAGCGTCTCGCCTCTAATACTGAGGAGTGCAGTGTCCGGATGAAGCGACATCGAGTTTCCGGTTTGTCTAAAACGGCGAATCCCACGGCCTAGAAAGAATCCCAGATTAAAATGTGATTTATAGTGTTATCAAACACGTCACAAAATATTCCCGTTTATATCTGTATCGGCCAATCTTCTGAAATAACTTTGTTCATATTTTTTGTTGCCTTTTCTTTTAAGACAAGGGTGTATGTTGTCAGGTAGGTTACCTATACCCAAGCAAACAGTCACAGCTTTTGTACGTCTCCTGGCTAACATACCTCATCTTGCTCTTGGACTATAAGTGTCCTGTGGTCAACGGCTGTAGCTTTCCCAAAAACTATCTGGGTGGAAGAGTGCAATTGGAAGGGTGGAAGAGTCCAAATGGAAGGGTGGAAGAGGTCAGATGAGAGGGTAGAAGAATCTAGATGTAAGGGTGGAATTTAAGCTGGCCCTATGTTCCCAGTAAGTAAATCTATTGAGAGGATATAAAGATCTTCCATCAACCAGCGGATGGTCTTGGGTTTCCAGATCATCCCTTTTGTGATTATTAACCCGGAACGCCCATTTTGGTTGACTGGTGAACGAATGTAGCAATGTAGGTTGCCTCCTACCTTAATGCTGGTCGTCGTCGTATAATTTAGGTACTCGATCTTGAGTATCTTTTGAAACACTAATCCAAGAGATATGGTCGCCCAAAATTTGGATTAATAAACAAATTTTGATTGTGACGTCTTAACGAAGTTTTGAAGTTCGTTCATAAACTAAATCAGTCACGTTGAAATAAAAAATATTCATTGAGTATGTAGCTCGTACGAGCCTGGACAAGTTCTGTCGTTATTCGAAATCAGCACCAAGACAGCTGGCCATATTGGACGTTGTAACACCGCTACTATAACAATATTTGCACCCACCTATTAAGCACTGTAGTTTTGAGGCAACTGACCACCGATTACAACTCTAGACTTGCTTGTCAATCTGCTGAGCTCTCTTTTAAGCCTCTTCTTGGCCGATCCTGTTACGAGCGAGCCGTAAATCCTTATCTGTCATCAGCCACGTTTGTATAAAGTTTACCGAGCGCTGTGCACATGTTCCACTTCCAACGAATTGACAGCCTCTCATTTAAATATTCAAGCAGACTTTTCAGTTTTCAGGGGTTTTTTTGTTCTTGTTTTTTCTTTTTTATTGTTTAACTTCATTTATCGTACCCTGAGATTGGGATTAGCGAAAAGCTGGTAGCTTTTATTTCTTGAGAAAAATACCTAATACTCATGTCATTCTGTAATAACGCTAAAATACCTAATATTTGGGCGACCATCCTTTACGTCAGCTTCGTGTGAAGGTGCTTTCTTTCAAAGCAGTCTCGGAGAAAAGAGTAACATAACATACTGAAATGTCAAAAACTGAAATATACCGTCATGGTTTTAATATTTTACATAGGGTATGTGGTAACACTAGCTTACCTGCCGTCAAACGACCTAGTATGGGGGTCATTGTGTACTGTACAGCGGGAGCGGGAAAAGTCAGCAGTCAGGTCATGAATGTTTACCTGTGAAGAGGAAAAAAGCGTTTAGACCAATAAAGTGAGTAATATTCTGGTCTACCAAGAAGGCCATAATTTACACAGTAAATTATTTGTCAACTTTCTCACAGTGTGTGATCTCTAATGAAAACAGCTCAAAAATACACTTGGAATCGTGGCACATTCTGGCTAAGTTTTGATGGCAAGAATGCCTAGATTTACCCTTAAAAGAGAAGACCGGGAAGTACTGGGCAATTTGTGGTAAAAGAGTATGGATTGAAGATTTAAAACCGACCTTCATTTTTTTTTACAAATTTTTATAGTTCCGACACAACAAATTGGTAACACACACTCGTGGGTAATAAATCGCTCCCTGTAAAAGGGGACGTAACCGTGGTAATAATTTTGATTAATCAGAACGTAGGATCATGTAAAGCCCGATTAACGGATATGACATGAATCGGGCCCTCAAATCATTACCATTCTGTCTTTCGAATGTACATATCACGAGTCATATAGGCCCCACGGTTGTGAATTCAACTCGACTGCGGACGGTTGGCTGCTGTCCGTTGTTTTGTTAGTGAACAAACGATAACAAAGAGCTGACAGGATGCCACAGTGTGCAGACTTTGGCTGCACACACAGCACGTCGAATTACAGGCAGACTGGATTTCGCTAGAGAGCGCTGGGCCCGATTCACGTCGATCAGCTATCATCTTCTGACAGCTTTATGAGCTTACAGCGATGAAGCATACGTTTCTTAGAGAACGTCTAAAAATTATCGGAGGGTGTTTTTAAAAAAACCTTACTGCGATCACTACAATTTACATTACACATCGATGGTCTTTTCCTTTAAGGTGCTTTTCTCAACGAACGTATAGAGGTGATTTAGCCACAATTTTAACGTAGCAGATGAAATGCCGGGAAATTTACTTAAAAAAAAAAAACAAAAAAACAAACATTACATAATAAGTGCAGTTTAAACCTCGATTGTGATTGCTTACGTTGACAATTTGAGGAGTGACGTCCGCCCAAACGTTCAGTGGCCCGCCCAAGGTAGGGTTGATGGCTTTCAAGAAAATCTCTGCCAGGCGGTCACCATACATACCGTCATGCTCTGCCGTCACCTTCAGTTCGTGGATGGCGTCCCAGTTCGTGGACGAGACATCAAATCCACATTCACCTGGAATGGTTCTAGTACAGACCCCATTTATCTCATCATTTGACAAGTCTCTGAAAGCAAGGGCACATGGGAATTGTTTTCTACATGGGACGGGCACGGTGGCTTGGTACCGAACGACGGCTGTTTCTCCCTCGGTCAACTCAACAGCAGGGTCTAATACCTGCGAGAAACGAAAGTATCAAAGTAATTAGAACAAATAGTATTATGATGCAAAGAACCTTTGAGTATTAGGCAAAATAACACATATTCAAAAATTATTTGAATTTGATGTATTAAATAGCCATATCTCTCTGAGAAATAACATATAATAATAGAAATAAGCATTTCAACTACATCAATCACGTCCCTTAAAGAAGTGATACGGCCCACTTCACAACAAAACGTGTGGGTAGACAGTAAAAGAAATAAGCTCATTGACGAATGTATGAGTTTTCCCGGGGAAAGCGTGGACTATCACAGGCTGCCTGGATAACAATACTACTCATTTCAATACCAATACAAGAAGTAAATAGGAATAATCATACAACTAGTGATGTTATTCATGTGTTGCACAGGAAAAGAGCGGTTTTTTTTTCACGAGTTACAAGATTTGCCTCCCTTCGTTTATCATTGTCGACAAATCATTTATCGATATTGATTGCGAATAAGCTTCAGGGATAATTGTGCCAACTCTGAACCAATAGAATGCTTTATTCCAAAGAACGACATTTTGGATTGGATCACTACTAACAAGGGGGAAATAATTTCTCCTGGAAAAAATTCTCTTTGTGGTCGAAAAAGGGGAATAAAGAAACTAAATCCGTCAACATGGCGCAAAATAATTTCCCCCGACTTATTAGCCACGGCGAAGCTAATATTTAAAGTATCACCACTTTGACTGGTTGTACACCCAGCCCCCTTTACCATTGTTTTTTTTTATTCTCATTTTTTTTCCACGGCCAAAAATAAGAATTGAAAATGTATGTTCCTTTCGAGGTTGCGCACAATCCTGTTGGATCAGAATTACAGGCGGTGCCATATCTGTTCATAGACAAAAGAGGTAAGTACACAGAGAGATGGATCCAAGGCTTACCCGTAATCCAGCGAAAAATTCCTGGCTGTGATGCTCGGGGCTCGGGACCCCGTTCTCTGATGACCGAGCCCTGATAGAACATTGTACCTATCCAGGAAGAATGCACGCAAAGTAATCTTACTATCGGATTCCAATCAGTTTGTAATTTAAAAGTTAACCATGTGATCAACAAGCCGACTGGTAATTAGGCTTTCCTCCTTTACAGGCAAAGTAGCCTACCACCTCCCCTTCCCATCCCAAAAAGAAATACAGACAAGTACATTAAAATTAGAAGTACCTGGGAAGCTAAGGGATTAAAATACCTAGAAAGCTATAGGCATGTACCATGAAAACCAGAAAAGTGCCAAGCAAGAATTACGATTTTATCTTAGATAATTCCTAAATCATACTTGAACCAGGATCTCTCTCACAAGGACACTCTGACCTGCCGATCAAGTTTTAAGCTTAAGTTACATACAATCAGTTAATCAGATGCATGCGTAGCAGGAGCGATGCCTTTTTAATGTGAGTTTTGTAAAATGCGACTAGTGATGAAAGTGTGTGGTTACATCTTACATTCATGCCAAGCTTGTACTTATGCTTCCACTGGGTCTCTAGAAGCTGTCCGGACTCCGGCAAATCAGCGCCATTCTGTTTGGTGATTCGGATCACCTCGTCGCCATTGATTCTCCATACCACATCATAGAAATAAGCAGGGTCAAATGCAGGAGAAGGATTGCAGTTAAAGCGCAGGTCTTGGAAATTGACATCCTCTGTGCTCATTCCAAGGAGAGGAGTCACAACCGGTTTTATGGCAATGTCGGGAAAGGAGTCTGGAAATGATGTTTTAATATGACAATGAACATCTTTTGCAGTTTTTAAAAGAATGTGTTATCACATACACATAATACTACTGTCGTCTGCAGTAGTAGGCCCCTTCATGATCAACGCAACAATGAAAAACTCTTCTTTGGTGAGGAAAAACGAGAAAAAGGTCCATTACAAGGAGTTTCAAGACAACATGTCTTTTAATGTGATACGATCTTTGTATGGTTGAAATGTACACAGGCATCTATTGAAGAAAGGAATTTTGGCTTAAGACTGTTCGGAGTGAAGGTGAGGGATGCCTTACCTGAACATCCAGGCTCTAAGCCAGTTTCCGAAGAGGTGCCAGCAGGACAAGGTGCAATCAAATCTACAATATAAAGGTCATACATTTAAAACATCCATTAAGGCCAAGCCTTAATGCAATCATTGGCGTTTTATTTATGAGGCTGGTTTAGTGCGCACTTGCCGTCATGTACGCTAATGCCTATACCTTTCAAATTCAATATTAATGCTTGTAAATGCAAGATATTGTCAGAGCAATATATTGACGGAAGTTCTGTAAACTGAAGACCACTTAACTTACTAAACGGAGGCGTAGCTCATATGTGCAGAAAACCAGAAAGAGTCAGGACCTTTTAGCATAAGATACTGCATAATACCAGGCCCCCGTTTTAAGGGAACTGTTCTTTCCCTGAATGCTTCTCAAATAAGTCACGGTGCAACCAGTCAGGCGAATCCATCTTAATACAGAAGTATACTCAACTACAAGCGAGCGGTTTAAATTTAACAGATTTACAGGCTTGCAAAATATTACAAATATGCGTACACATATGAATGAACGTGACAAGGACTGATGATGAATGCTTGATGAACTTTAGCGTTAACGAAGTTCAACTTAATGCTTAACTAAGGGTCGGCTATAATCAGGCTCGTAAGCATCCATGGACCCGCATGAGCTGTTCTGGTGAAGGGTCAGTAGGATTTCCATATGTTCACTCATTATTGTTCCATTATTGCAATGCATTTTCAAGCTTTATATTGCGGGTGAAAACATTTGTATGGCCAACATACATGATCTACACAGTATGAAAATTACTTACCGAAACAGTATGCCGATGGACAGAGATTAGGCGGCTGTAAATGATAGACCCTGTAGGCGCCACAGTTTATGACTTTCACCTGAAGTTCAATTGCACATGGCACAACAGATGTGGCCACAATACAGGCCGTCACCGGAGTCTCTTGGTTTACAGTGAGTGGTATCTCACCTGAGACAATTAGAAGAGTATATGAGTGGATAACCAATACGGAGTCAACGAAATACTTAAAGGGAACCCGAAAACATGGACAACAGAGGTTGTTATGAGACAGCAAGAATAAAAACCGAAACACGTACTCTGAAATAGAAGTATATCAATACCAAGCATGTGCACAAGCCGAAATGGTAAGTATGCAGTTGGGCCAAACTTTGTTGAGTGTATACAGCCGGTATTTAATACGGAGTTATTGCTTGTCACCTTCGCCAAGAAGGTTATATCTTTTCCGGTGATTGCTTGTCCGTATGGCTGTATTACATGAACTTTATGGAGTTGATCATGCAGGGATTGGGGATGAAATGTTGTACACATACTGACATTGGGGTGAAGGACCATCACATTTATGGGATCGATATGCTCGAGATTTAAAATCGATTCTTCACAATTAACACACAGGAGAGATACGCAGATTAGTGTCGCTTTGTCCGTGGACCGCCATTTTATGCACCAAACTGAGGTGGGGGTTTCTAATCTCGAATTCTGCGCTGGTATTTGTTTATATTACGTAATACAGCTCGTCTTACCAGAGGAAGTGAGAAGATGTTAAGTATTACATCAATACTGCATGCCTGTTGTTCTTGGCAGGGAAGCTTGACGTGGCTGACGAGGCATGGGTTCAATCCCGGCAATGGCCAGGGAATTTCTAGATTCCCCCGCTGGTATAGTATTGTTTCCTGGACGCCTTCATCGAAAACCACTTGTCTGCCACCTTTACGGCGTGCAAGTCTACATGTTACACGTGATAAAGCTCGTACACAAGAAAAAAAAACCGGAATGCCTTCTTATAAATCAGTATTAAAAAGACCACTTCACTGGCCTGGTGGATAGATCTTCCGGCTCGGAGATACGGGATCAATCCCGGGTAGCGTCATACAAAAGACTTTAAAAGTGGTCCTTGTTGCTGCCTCTCTTGGCTCTCGGCACTGAAAGGTTAAAGCAACAGGACTGGTCGGCGCGGTGTCAGTATGTTTGGTGCCTTCGGCATGATGTTCCAGTGGCGGCAGCACTGGTGGCAAGGAATCGCCCTGCCACAAGGAGATACAGCATATCTACATTCTAAGGACTTCTCTTCGTCATATGATTGAAAAATTGTTCAGCATGACGTAAAACCCCAGCATACATACATACGTACAGTATTAAAGAGAAACTAATATATCTCTTTCGCTACGACTCCTATATAGCTAACAGCTGCTGACGTCCTATGCTCTCATAGGCTCGTTTATGTTACCACTGCTCCTTCTAACTGGTTTTTGCTACTTTAAATTAACGGTATTGTTGATTGGTAAACTTGTATTCTAAAGATCCATTACGAGCAAAGCATCCGGTATGACAGAGAATTAAATATTCCGTGGTTAGGGAGATGAGGAAAAGATTTAGGTGGCAAAGTGGAGCAATTTGCCTGGTCGCTGTGTTTCACCTGTTGGTATCGCTACAAACTTGTGTCTGGACGGCAGAAGCTTTCGCTCGTGACGTTCTCATGCGACCCCTTCAGGACAACTGTATTGCCTTCCAACCAGACCTATATTAATTACTGACGTTACCAGTCCATTACGCACACACCGCCTTCATGCATAATCCGTCCACCGAAATACGTACTCTGACACACAGCTATATCAATACCGAGCATATGCAAAAGCCAGAACTACAGTAATTACTGACGATACCAGTGTAATGCCCAATCGCCACCTTCAGGGTAGCAGTAATCCTTTGACCTTCATATGAGAACTGTAAAACTTACTGACGATACCAGTGTAATGCCCACTCGCCACCTTCAGGGTAGCAGTAATCCTTTGACCTTCATATGAGAACTGCAAAACTTACTGACGATACCAGTCTAATACTCACGCGCCATCTTCAGGGTAGCAGTAATCATTCGACATCCATAGAAGAACTACACTAATAACTGAAGATACTGGTTCATTACCCACATGCCACCAGTTAACACCATTTCATATGAAGTTTGCGCCATTTTTTCTTTACGCCACCATGACACGTTTAATCCACAAAAAGTTTTAACACAAGTAGAGGAAATCTATAATTCATCTTATCCAATTTCATCTTTGATCAATAAATCAGTAAACGATGAGAAAAATAATATTAATCGTACCATTTATCCAGATAGGATAGAATGTGTTACATGCTCCCGGGGGCGGGGCGGAAGTGACAAGGTCGGCATCGGCGTTGTCCACTTTCAGTCGGTACCACCCAGGCCTCAGGGAGCTGTCACAGAATGATACCTCTAAAGCACTGGTGTTCTGAACATTATTGGAACTTCGTGTCACAGGACCTGCCAAAATGGCTGGTGATGCGCATGGATCTGTGAGAGACAAAAGGTTAGGTGAGCCAACAGAATATCTGTAAATGTTATAAGTTTGTCATTAATTTAAATCTTTTGAAATACTGGCTTAGGGCCTACTTTTGCGTGACTTATATCAAAAAAGGCAAATACCTTGAAAAAGTGCTGGAACAGAACAGAGACAGATGGCCAAAGCACACAGCAGTAGCTTTGCCATGATGTCGTGGACCACGGCAAACTGAATAGTGGAACGCCTGGAACAGAGGGACTTAAATACCCTTCTGTCAATATCGACCACGACAATAAGTATTGCAATCTGTTACATGTCAATGGACAAAATAAGAGTCAAGTTATACACCAGTAACAAAAACCGGATTTTGCACACAGCCTAAAAATTCGGTGACCTTTGGAGTACTATAGTCTTTTTAAGTCATGCAAATATTATAACCTACTTCCTTGTACCAGTGCGCGCAGTGTTAAGGCATGATGACATCTCTTTCCATTACAAGAGGACTAAGCATGTCACCAAACGCACTATAAAATAAATGAAAATTAATACGTTAGTCCTCAAACAGAAGTAATGCGGGCAAAAGAAAACTGACCTTCCGCAAGAACACTTTGTAGCCAGTAAAGGGTATCATGTATAGGGTACATGGCCAGTGTTTAACATCCAAAAGCGGGTCGTGGTCGACTGGGGATGCCACTTGTCCTTCCATCTGTAAGACACTCCAGGAAGTCGTTCAGTACAATAATTCCAGTACGCCCACTGCTCCCGAGTCCATAGTAGCAACAAACATCCCGCGATTCTCGAGGGTACACTTGCACAATTTTAGTGCGGTTCTCGAGAGCACAGTTGCAGTTTTAGCACACCGCATGCTTGAGAGGACAATTGCAGTTTTAACATGGTTCAAGCGCGAACAATTGCACAGTTTTAGTTCGGCTCTTGAAGGGACAATTGAAAAGTTATAGGATGGTTACTGAGGGGATAATTCCACAGAGTTTAGCACGGTTATTGAGAGGACATTTGTTCAGTTTTAGCACGGTTATTGAGAGGACAGTTGTACAGTTTTAGCACGGTTATTGAGAGGACAGTTGTACAGTTTTAGCACGGTTCTTGCGGGTGCGGTTTTAGCGTATTAAACACGACTTTTCGTCAGCTATGGGCCAAAGGTTGGTGGTTTACCTTGACTGAACGCCACCGCATAGGTGAAACTTCCCTTAGTATAATCAAATAAATAAATAAATTTACATTGTAGCACCATGTGACTTCGTATTGCATCATACTACATCTTGTTTATACAAAGCAAGTCCATGTTTAGCTGAAGCAAAAAGTGAATAACCAGTCGATAAGATTATAGGTAGGTTATACTACCGAACTTATGAGGGAAGTTTCCAGTTCAAACTCAGTTATCGTTAAGGGTAAAATAAATCCTACCGAAGTAAAAGTCGTATAAACTGAAAAAATGTTAGGCAATTTCAAAAAAAGCTATTTAAAGTAGACAAGAAATGGGGAAAACTTAGGCGCTGAGCGCTTGTGAAGCTGCTGGCGAAAAAATTGTGGTTAGAGTGTCCTCCTCGAGATCCGGGGGCAAGGCTGGGTCGAGTCATACAAGTCCTTCATGAATTTCACCTTCGCTCCGATATTTAAGTGTCGCTATACCGGTCGAGCCATGCACCCTTCCATTTCATTTCCGGGGAGTAGACCCAGAGTTCTGCCCGCCTCGCAACTCAGCCACTTATCTTGTGTCTCCTGCCAATGTACAGATATTCGCAAACATGCGAGCTACAATTTCGGCGGTCTCACCTTCATTATTTAGGAGCTGACGGGTCTAGAAGCTCATCGCTCCATGTTAAAACAAAAACGACCCCATGTTTATGGCGGTACTTCCGTTTGTGGAGCAGAACCATAAAACATAGCGTCATTTTCGTTAGCACTGAAAGTTGTGCCAATTAAAGTGAATCAAACACACATCTGCTGTCTAAATAAATGGACGACTGATTATGATTTAAAGCCACTTCGGCTATATGGCGACCTAAGATATTCGTGTTTTTGCCCTGGTGAACATACAGGTCAATTTAAGGAAGCCTTGTGCTTTTTACAAACGACAGTACTATTTGAATCAGGATACTCTCGTATATTTACTTGTGCTTTGTTTAGAAATATGTCTTCTTGGTCATATTTTAATATTAGACTAGCATATGTGACAACAGAAAAAACGTCGAAATAAAAGTCTTTATTTGTTTACTGTCTCATTCGACATGATTTTGCAGAATTACTATGCAATAAATCGGAGGTATGGCACATTTTTTCCGATATGACATTTTCACAATATTGTTATGTTAATCCTGACCTATATGTTTCAATACCCGACAGATAAAGGCGTTTATATTGGACTACCAAACCAACATGGTCTCTCTCAAGTCTGACTGAAAAGACTAGGAAATATCTATGCGAACGTAACGCCCTTAAAAACAGATCTTGTCCCAAAACCGGTCCATCATTCCTAGGATACGAGTGCTAATTGTATAGAGAAATGTCACACATGCGCGTTCTTCAAAGAGCCGGTTTTATTTTCTTTGGTTCTTCGAGGTTTTTGTTGTTGAAGTCCTGGCTCTTCTCAAGGTTAAACCATTATTTGGTGGAAAATGACAGAATACCATCATTGTACCATTCATACAGCTCACTATTCAGCTTCATCCTGCCGCCATGCACGTGCTCAACTTTCTCAAATGGCCTTGACCCAGGTCTTAAATAACAATGATAAATCACCGCACACAGGCCCGCGGTGATGCCTAACAAACTGTAACAAGTGGTAACAGTGCATTTTTTACCAATTTCTGCTATTTCACGGGAAATAGAGGGTATTTAAATTGCTACTAGTTAAGCATTAACGTCAGCAGTTAGAATAAACTTCACTGAGGAAAACTGAGAGGTCAAACATCACCGGTTACGTCTACGTGTGAGTAATTATCAACTTTCACACTCCAGTTGCTGCGCAGGTTTCACTCCCGACGCCGTTGTCCTTTATATCACTGTCCCGTCAATAGTTCATCCCATGACTACGGTGTCAAAGTTGGGGTGATCTGATTGGTGATACTACATCATTTATGTACAACTACGGACCGAAGCCATAGTTCAAGGCTACACGTGTATGTCCTCTTATTCTCTCGGTAAAGATGCACTGAACACAAAAGATATGTGTCATTTGTCATTGTCAGTAGTATAAACTCGGTTTGTGCATTGAAATTATCTCAGCAAATAAGATTATAAAAGTACATTCTGAAGTACGATATGGTGCAGTTTACATCAGGATACGCAGTGACGGCAAAAAAATCATATGTTACATTAAAGACACAGTACACAGTGACAATACTGAACACGTTATACCTGTACACCGTGTTCTTATCCAAAGCACCTCCGCTTTGTTTTAAAATGGAGATGTTTTGAAGATGCTTCAAAACAAGTCGTGCGGTGTTTTCAAGCGATAAAGTCATTTTCGTTTTGTTGAAACTGCTACATGAGAGACACTTACATGCTTACTCTTTTGTTTCCATAGTTGTACCGGTACCACTATCAGAGAGGAAAAATGATAAACAAATGGCTTGTTCTACTCTCAGACAGCGATAGGCTTTCCACAAGATCAAACAAAGAAACACGAAGACGCTAGACTAAGTTCAATACATATATTGGAACAAAATAGACAAATAGTGCAACTGACAGTAATATACAAAATAATACAGATATATTACAAAAATGTATAGTTTCTTACCGGTTCAAATCGTGATGGAATATTCCGCCTTCCAGAGGCAAGTCTGTCTACGTAAATGTAGAATCCACAGTCGTTGGGATTTCTCAAATAGAAGGATGACAGTTCGGTAAGTGACAAACAGCAGAGGGCACGGTGCGCCGACTATGGTATATATCCAGCTCCCCGGCAAGGTGCAACTTTCCTGGGCAGACGGGTTGACAATAGCAGAGCTATCGATGTGTGTTTCAATCCTCGCAAATATACCCAAAGTAACTATTAGGGTAAACTGGGATAAAATATACGTAATCGCATAAAGAGACAATGAGCGATATAAGCTCCAATATAACGTCTCAATCAAAATAGGAAGTGGTTAAAGCTCACAAAAGTGCTACTTACGAAAATGGAACACAAAATGACGTATGTCGAATGGCTGTTACCATGTTACAAATGGTACTATCAGAAAAACTAAACCATCGCCTTTTGAAGCCAAGGTGCGTGTTACGAAATATGGTGAATATGCAAACATGTTTCAAAGTGTAACAGAAATGGTGTTTTCATGGTGTACAATATCAAAACATCTGTTTTTAGTGAATATAGAGCACGTGACACTTATGCCACTTGTTCACTTACTCTGATCCGCCAGTTTCATGCCGTGTTTGAATGTCTCGTTCAACATGTCAGTTCAAACCACAACAGAACGCTATGAGACGTATGACGATAAAGGAACGCAATCCTGTATCAAGCCGCCGTTATGCTTGCCGCAGGATTAACGCCGCAGAAAGTTGCCACCTGCAAGCCTTTTTCACCGAAACACGACTGCAGCACGTGACTGAGGTCAGAGAACGTTTGAGAATGTCCGGGCTCGTCTCCGCCCTGGACGTCCTTGGAGACACACGGTCTTAGACTAGTAAACTCTTCATTTCACCTTCAATCAATTATCGACCTTGACACCACGCAAGAGACGCGATATCAACGACATTTTTAGTCTTTTCATTAAAAATAATTTGCTCTTTGGCATTCAACAGAAAAAATGCAATAAATGCATTCATATGTAAGCAAAAATACATTTATATCCATGCAATTCTTTTGTTGACTTAGTAAGCGCTGTTTTCGCTGTCCTAGCTTTACTCTCCATGCTGCTTGCAACCTTCTATATTCACCAGTTATGTGTGAGCATTTGCCAACTATCGCATCATCGTGTACTGATGTAATGCAATGGCGAAAGGACAAGCCTTTCGAGTATTTAAAGTCACCGAAGGCTATTAAAACAGCACTTGCATGTATGTAGAAAGACAGAGTAAGACTGATTTCTTCCACAGCATTTATATTAACTTATTTATTTGATTGTTGTTTAACCCATACTCATATTTTAATTATGCGATAGGCGTTCTCCTTTATGGATGGTAAACACGTTTCTGACGAGCTTTCCCCGACCGCACATATAGATATGCACACTATATTGAGGAAAGGTAAGTGGTCTGTAACGAACATTAGACAGCGCATACGGCTACCTGTGTCTTCGCGTCGTCGACAGCTTATTGTCGTCAAGTCCCCAGCAGCAGTGAGCAGCAATGAGAGCCGGAAAATCTGCCAACTGCTTGACCCTTTGAGCCCGTGTCCTAACCATTAGAAATACATGCGCCTCTAACCACTAGAGCACGGTATGCTCCCTTCACAGTAAATAAAACGTTGACCAACAGCTGGTCATCCAGACGATGGGAAACGCTGTGAAACATTGTACTGATTGAAGAGTTTATGTCAGGACCACCAGCTAAGCTTGTACTCTTACAAAGGGTGTAGACAGATCACCTAAATACTAACGTCATAACTTGGTCTAAATTTGTATTTGTGTCTTCTGATTAGTGTGTCATGTATTCTGATTTATCTTGCCTGAGTCATTGTCTGACAAAGGCGTCACACGTTTCGCTATATCAGAAACCATATGTTAATTCATACCTTCAAGGTTGGCTCTGGCATTCTGGGATATTTGCTGGTTAATTCGAGTTTCGACTAGTAAATTGACTTAACAAGAGATACTGTGACCAATCAGAGTATCGCTCTTAAATGCGCGGCGCAGGCTTGAAGGTATAAAAAGAAAAAAAACAAACAAAAATGCCTTACTATTTATGTAGTAATTTCACACAGTACACCCACCCAAAATAGTATTCCCTAATTTTTGTTAGCCCAAATAACACATCCTGCCTAATAATTACATGCCTGGCCTACAACATATCCAACATATCATAGGTTGACCACCATTTTCTCAAAATAAATCTGCTGCATTCCAGGTACTAGCGTCCCCTCGTCATAGAAACTGGCTGTAGGGTCACTTGCTCATTGCATAAAATTTTTCTCTCTTTAATTCTGCCAACAAGTAATTGACTTTTTTTCAACCTTTATTTGTCATAGTTTTTACCTGCAAAATTACCGGGCAATGATTCGACACACTTCAGGAAATATAGCCAATCACTGTCCACCCCAACCGTTTTGTGTGTGTCTGAATCTTGGTTACAAAAGCGATTTAGTTTTTTTTATACCTGAACTAGATGTACGTGAAGGCTTGGGCTCAGAGATTTCATTGGATGACCTACTTTATCTCTAACTGGTTATAGCCTTCGCGAGAGGCCGGTCGGTCCTGCATGACCTGCTATGCCGTGAAGTATGCCTGAAGCCTGTATCATTCTTTATTGGAGTTTATACAGTGAGCCGTGGTCACATTCTCTGGAATCTGGGAAACGTATACACGGACTGCTAAAAAAGGAGTGTAGTTTTACAGCACAAACTTATGTAAATTGGAACAGTGCATTCAAGTGTAAAAATAATGTTGCAGTTTTGGGTGTTATTTTACAGTCTATTCCTGTAGGCTTATAAGGTATGGTGCAAATGTTCATCACAAGAAGACACACAGTATACACAGTGTATATACATTCTAAGGGCTCCTGGTCGTCATGTAATTGTAAAATTGCTGAGTACGACGTTAAACCCAATTACACATACATACATACATGCATACAAGCAGGGTGTAAGTTATGTGAAATGTAATTGTCATGACGACATATTGTTAAGAGATATGTCGCCATTGTAGTTACGCTTGACGAAATGGTACATCCTCTTCGTAAAACGGCCTCCTGAGACCTACTACATTATCATAATGGAAACAAACAGCTTTAGGTTCACAGTTACTGATGAATGTGATTAGTTAACCATACAGTCTATTTTTCATTCTCAACACAACATATGACAAGTTGATCCCTGTTTGATAAAACAGATACGTGTTAAAGTGGACAAACCTGATGATAAACTCTCAGTGCAATCTTTATTGATTTGTCATTAATTTTGTATTATCGCTAGTCGTAGTGAGTTTGGCATTTTTTAGTGAATGGGTGTTGCAATGACATTTCTTTAAATGCGGGTACCACTTAAGGAATTATTTTCGAATTATGACACTGAGAAATAAATTGAACCCTAAGAGAATTCTATTAGTAAGGGTTCCATTAGAGTTTCGTCCAGAAATCTAATTAGATAAAAGTCGGTCAGAAAACGAAGGTTGCACCAACACGCGACAGGATAATTTACACTTTCAAAGAGAGCCATGTGGAATGTAGGAGCGACGTAGTCCGATTGAATGTGCCCGTATATGTACCTATACGACGATGTACGTAGACTGTACTTATACGATCTACCCTCCCACAACAAAGCGGACCATCGACACTACCGCCAGACAATTATACACAGAGGCAATCAGAAGAACATACGCCACAAACAACATTAATTCGCTCCAAATTAGGACCAGCATCTTGCGAAAAAATGTCAGTATTATAATTCCAGGAATAAATCAGCATTAGCAATGTCGGAGCGCATGTGTCCAGCCAGTAATTGACCATGCTTCTCCTCGCAGGGGCTTCGGGTTTAGCTCACGTATATAACACAGCACTGTGAGATCAGCCTCATAATTCTGTCAGCAATCCTGACCCTCACAGGGGACATTTTACGCCAGGGCCGCTCATTGTTTACGCCGTTACAGGAAAACGTATAACCGTAAGTGGAACCTTATCCCTTGTAATAGGAATGCCACCTTATATGTAGATGTCTTCCTGATCTAACGTTATGATCTCTGCCACTTGCATTTAACAAGTTTTCAAAAAAGTTATTTAACTAGGTTAATTTATCTTTCTGTCAATTTCAGTGGAAACGGAATGAAGTGGTTTGAGCAGAAAAGTATTTTTTTTCTTTTTCTTTCAGAAGGGTGTAGGAGATTTGTTTAGCTTGGATAATTAGCATGACAGTTCGCAACTCATTTTCACACTAAAATAATGTTAGAGGACTAACAGAAAGGTAGTCAAGAGGTTTAACATTGTGTGAGCTCCATACCACCTAACGTTGTACTCCTTCCTCTTAATACTGCACTCCTTATCACTTAACGTTGTACTCCTTTCCTCTTAATACTGCACTCCTTATCACTTAACGTTGTACTCCTTTCCTCTTAATACTGCACTCCTTATCACTTAACGTTGTACTCCTTCCTCTTAATACTGCACTCCTTATCACTTAACGTTGTACTCCTTTTCTCTTAATACTGCACTCCATATCACTTAACGTTGTACTCCTTTCCTCTTAATACTGCACTCCTTATCACTTAACATGGTACTCATTTCCACTCATTACAGTCCTTACTACTTAACATATAAAGGTTTAGTTTCCCAATTCAAATTTGTCTACTATAAAGAAATTTTTAGTGTAGACTATTCCTATAAATTCAACATTGAAACTACGCCTTGTTAATGCTGCATTGGACTCCTGGAAAAGCAGAATTAGAGCAGACCAATGACAATGGCGATTTTATATCTTCAACATTTCACTTAAAGGGCTCTATCGTGGCGAACACCTAGAATAAGATACACATTTGCACACCATGCCCTTATAGATCTTCTCCATTCGGCAAAAAGACTCTATCTCTGTATGTCTTTAACTACATATAATGGCCCATATCTTTTGCGCAATTTTAGACTTTTCCTCTGAAAACAATTATGACGCTCACTTATAAGCTAGTGGAACAATACACCAGATTGAAAAGGTCTACAATCACCCGAATTCTACTGTATGACATTGTTTACTACGACTAGATAATTAACACAATCAAAAGGAACGTCATGTCTATTTCTGTGCCGTACATTGATATTAAGTAGATCGGAAGTGCAGATGACTTTTTTAGGAATATTTACTTAATCTGTAAAAGGGATACTATTTGTATAAGCCGTTCTGTCCATTAATACCAGTGAAGGGAATGCGTTTTATAAACTAGCCTTATTTTCACATTTTACCTGTCTGAAGTTTAAATGCGTTTATACGCACGCAATACTCTCTAAAGACTGTTGCGTACGAGTGGTACACATTATTGTTGCAGAAATGCACATCCACAAATTTTGTGTCCCAGCTGTGCATAACTTGTGTAATTTGTGTAATGCATCAGCCGTTGGATGTGCATATTTGTACACAGTCGTTTTACAGAGTGTTTAGAAACTGACCTTTGGAAAATGCCAATTCGTTTGTCTGTGTTAAAAAAAAAAGAGTTGCGCGCACATTACATGAACCCAGATGCATGGTACTCATTGCATTTCACGGCATAGCTGAATTAGTTGCATTTTCAGCTCAGAATTTACGTTGAGTCGGTTTTGAGAATTTCTTGGCATTAAGGATACGTATTAGTTTACTGACATCGCAGTATTTCGATGCCATTTTGTCAAATTAAGAAGAAAACTGGGAAAAAGAGATGCCTTTAAAACATTTCATTATTAACGAGAATTCCAGAGATGGCCGCCTAATACAGGTGAGCACAGGTGAGCCAACGGAAATATCGCTTACATCGTGGTCATCTACACAACGATGAAACCATGAAAGGAGCATGAATAGGCGGATTTTCATAATATCCACGTGCATGTAAGTACGAATAAAGGTGCGAACCGAAAGGTATATATACTACCCTATACATCAAGAAGTTGCTGTCAACAACATCTGTATCTCTCAAGACTCAGAAATGTTCTCATTTGATTGTGTTTCATTCGATTGCTGATCAAACGTGACCAAAACACAGTATTTAGAACAATTCGAGACCAATGCGGCCTAATAAACTGCAAATTACAGCACTATATATTTTTACCTAATTTTGCTTTCGCCATTCTAGGCCAAGTGTATGTTGTTACCATTTAGGCATTTAAATCAAAAGTTGGAATAAAATGCTAACCGAAGTAAAGTGAAAAGAGGCGATATTTGCCAATTATCAGTCATCGCTGCTCTGGTTTAATGCTTTCTGCTGTAGACTTTTATATTTATTTTGTATTTCGTGCCCTGGTACATTGCTGGTATAGAAGGTACCGAAGACAATCGCAAATGGTCTCGCATCACGCTAGGCAACCCATTAGGAAAGTAGTATAAACTTGTTAAAAACAACACCTTACCCACCCGTCAGACCTTTTTGTATCTAACCCATCTGGATGTTACCAACAACACGTTACACACCGTTCAGGCCTCTACACTTAACCCATCTGGATGGTACCAACAACACTTTGCACGCCCCTCAAGTCTCTACACCTAACCCATCTGAATGCTACCAACAACACTTTACACACCCCTCAAGTCTCTATACCTAACCAATCTGGGTGTTACCAACAACACTTTGTACACCCCACAAGTCTCTGCACCTGACCCATCTGGATGTTACCAACAACACTTAACACACCTGTCAAGTCTCTGCACTAACCCATCTGAATGGTACCAACAACAACAACACAGGCAATTTTACGCTCAGAGTGTTATAATTGTATCTAACCTACCAATCTTCTCTGTAAACGCAGCGCAAATAAGATTTTCTATTGTAAAATATTTTGATTAGGCCTAGACAACAGCCGAAGTATAAAAGTCTTCCACAATTGCCAGATTATTTCACGTGCTCTCATTGGGTAACCAAAGCACTCTGTATTATTGCCTTGTCTTTTGCAATGTTCAGTAGGGGACAGTAATTATGGCAATAGTATATCCCAGGACTGAAACGTCTGTTGAAGGATATCCAGGATATTTGCTATACTGTCTACATTTTAAAAAAAATTAAGCTTATCTTAAAAATAGTCAGGTGCAGAAGCTAAGGGATGTGCAAGGTGTTGACGGTGAAAGGAGGAGGCTTCCGGTAAATCAAGCCCATAAGTTCACAGTCTAATATGATCCATTCTCTACAGGCCTAAAACTTTCTCAACACCAGTATGGTTGTTGGGGATTCCTTCTGATTTTTTTCAAATTTGCGCATTTTATATATTTTATATCTATATATACTATATGCTATATATACTATATTTTAGTATAGGCATTATGTGTAGGCTATTTCCTGGGTCTCCCGTTCCAAACTAATTATAACTTAGGGAGGTTTCATTGAGTGCGAATTCATTAAGCGACTTATATAATTTTTCCTGCGGGTATAGAATTATAGAAATATCGGATCACTGATTTGGGGGCTACCAACAAGTTTCTGCATCAATATGGTTTGAAGCTCATCAGTGAGATAAGTTTATCTTACTTCATGACTGCATCTCCTTATTCAACAGGTTTGCTTATCACGATATAATCAAGCCATAATCAATCGATCATTCATTTGATCACTCAGAATTTTGCCATTGAACAATTATTCGTCGATCACATATATGAAACTTGACGAGGACAGGCTGTCATAAATATGTAGGCCTGCAGTAACAAGCTTTAGGAGATTCCTGTTCCATCATCACACCCCCTGCTCTTAATATATAATATCAGACGAAAGCTTTATTAGGTAACCAAGCGTGACATTTCACATTTTGTCAGTGGCGATGATGAATGCCTTTAGGATCGGAGGTGACGTCAACAGGGTCATCAAATTCAAAGGTTGCCTTTACAGGCCAGTGTTGTTCGATTGGGGTTTAGACTTAGAGCAGATACAGACAAGCAATACAACTCCAGAAATTTGCATTTGTAAGTTCAAGGGGTTGCACTTTCATTGAGATCGGCGGGGTGGGGTGGGGGGGGGGGCTTCAGGACTACCGCAAAAGACATGGTGGTATGGCAGGATTGACTATAGGTACATATACAATGGCATTTCAGCCTTGTCAATCTGCACCAAACGCGGGTAGGCTAATGCTTGGCGATTGCCCCTGATTTGGGGTAATCGTTACCTCCACTGGCTGCTCGGCTTAATTAGTTACTGATTCCAGGCATTATTGCGGCGTGTCTAATTACAAAACGGGTAATGAGTGAGAAGAGACGGTGGCCACTTAGTTTGGCACGACCACATCTGTATGTGTGCTGTTGTTGTATAGTCAGAGTCCCAGTATTTAATGATTCGGGATTGTCTAGATACATTAGCAGTTGACACAGGTGACTAATATCGTGTGTAGGTGGATCTTCGTGCTGCAAGAGTAGCTTCCAACTCACTCCTACGGGAGAGGGACACAGAAAATAAGGTGACTTCACTATGTAGTGAAACATACTGTGTAAAGTTTCTAAAACGGAAGATAAGTGTCCTGAAAGTGCTAACGGAACATACGTTATTAGGTAACAGGACAAATGTTTGCCGAAAGACGAAACGGAATAAAAGTAGGATGGGATGAAGGAAAGAGTAAAAGTAGCATGTTGAATCGAAACATTTTTCGTTTGTTAAAAAATTCTAATATAGACTACCCTTTATGAGTTTAGAAGGGCAGATGCTTTGCTTAAATTTATATTTGCTATAGCTGGTTAGCACAGTGAGAAACTGTCTTCACCAGTATGGCGACTTGGTCTAATTCTCCTCATGCCATGAATCATTAACACATCAGAATTTGCCAGCTATACTTCATCACAAACAGCAACAGTAGACTATATAAACACAGCACGTATTTTGATAAAAAAAATATTTTGTTCGATTATACATTATATGAATTTTTAAGGAATGCATGCATTTTCGGCTATATCTTAAGTCTTAGTTCTAAAATTTTCCTCTTTGGGCCACTTTCCATCCGGATGTCCGTTTTCTTGCAGATGGCCACCTACTGGTGGAGTTTGCTTTGTGTCACTTTTCACCGGGTATCTGTTTTCTTGCAGATGGTCAGTCACTGGTGGTGCTTACTTTGTGTCCCAGCTCTTTTTGCCTCCGTCCTCGGCACCATCCACTGGGAATGTCTGAAGCCAAACGTACAGAAATGTGAGAAAAAAAATGTTGCCAGGTTTAAATCTGCTCTAGGGAACGATGACTATCAAGCGATGTGCGAATCTGTTGAGGTAATTTCAAGGAGATGATATTTCAGCAAATCCCCGCACCCAATCGTTTATCAAGCGGATAAAAATGTTTCACTGCCACGGACAGTGTATTGAAATGGTCATCAGACATGGTTTGGGCGTATGTAAGAGTGACAAACCATATTATCTTCTGATCTCTGCTTTATCTGTCTACGGTAATGTTCACATTAAAATCGCGTGCTCAGGCATCCCATCTAGTACAGTTACTGGATAGAATTTAACGGTGCATCTAACCACAATGTCAACTACAAGCAACTTATTTAAGCAAAGAAGTGAACAAGTGTTTATAATGGCTGAAGGCCTTTCTGATGCAAATAGCAGATTTTTAAGAAATACGTAGTGATTACTCAGAACAGAGGGTATCTGTTAACTGCAGGAATCTGAGGATCGAATCCGGTGCCTGTCATTATTTTCTTTCAAACCGTTTGATTCTCCTCTCCATATCATTATCACCATCATCAAAGAAGTATAATTATGTTTAGTACAGAGTACCCTAAAACAAAGACATAAATCGTTAAAAAATATTAATTTTTGTTCAGAAACCCTGTCAAGTCGTTTCACTATCAGTTGTGGTCTATCGTGCTGGCCGTCGCCGTATAAGTCAAATATTCTTGAATACGGCGTAAAATACCAATCAAATAAATAAATCAAATCAATGTTGACCCTATTTGGCTACTGGCTCAGGTTAGATCTTAACGTGTATATAGCTTGATCTCTCTCACGAGATTACGGGAGCCATCAGTTGCAGGTTGTTGAAAACTCAGGGGGTGTTAAATCGTCACCTGCATTATTCGAGGTTCAAATCCATGAGTCCCCGAGTAAAATGATTTACCAATGTAAATGTCAAGTTCCATATTACCAAAAAGCCTACGAAACGTACACCATCTTGAGATCCATTTCCAGACTAACGTAAACTGATACCAATCACTACAAGGCGCTGGAACAACTTAAAGAAATATCGTAAAACTAGACGTTCTTAAGTGCAGACTGTTCATTTACTCACTTTCCAGGAACTAATCGACTGTGCCCAGATCGACTGTGGGGGAGAATCCTGGGATCCAACCGATGACTTCCTGACCAAGTTACTGGAATACTCCATTTCCACAGGACTGTGTGGGGACGAACCCCAGAGTAAGTCACTGACCACCTGGTCCCATACAAGCTTACTTCACTTCTTCTGTACAGGAATGAAACTCGTACTCTGTCTCAGATCTTAAGTCAGATTCTGCTCAGGCGAGATTTGTTCAAGAGGTTGTACAGAGCTCAGAGTAAGTAACAAACGACATCGTCAGCTTAGTGGTCCGTACTCCAGGCTACAGTACTGTTGATTTTTTTTTGTTTGTTTTTGCATTCGCGAACGTCCACCTTTTCGGTACCAAGTGATGTTTCAGGAAAGCTGGGCGCCAAATTGTCCTGCCTGTAAAAGTATACGCATAAGTAACAAACGACATCGTCAGCTTAGTGGTCCGTACTCCAGGCTACAGTACTGTTGATTTTTTTTTGTTTGTTTTTGCATTCGCGAACGTCCACCTTTTCGGTACCAAGTGATGTTTCAGGAAAGCTGGGCGCCAAATTGTCCTGCCTGTAAAAGTATACGCAATGTCAACGTAATCGTGGGACACTGACTACATCTACAAGAGAGGTTTTCACGACGTATACTTTGTGATTTTTTTTTCGCCACGCAGATAACAAAAGGCTATTGATTACAGGAGAATTAATGACGTCACGTACTTATTATACACTGTATAAGTACTCTACTCCAATAGTTTCTCGCTGCTTTGACGACGGCTTTAAGTTAGGAGGTTAGTCTTATATCTGCCCCATACATAGAGCCTATCAAACACAAAACTTCCAAACTGATCTGCAAGCGGCACCGTTACATTTTAACAAAGTTAAAGAAGACGGTTTCCAATGTCGCTTTATTTAATATCAAAAACAAATATGCTTCTTACTTGCTTATGTGTAAAATATTAACAGTAACCTTCTCTATACACCTCATACTCTGTCAAAATCTGTATCCACATCTGACTAAATGCGTCAAGTATGAAACAGAACGAAAACAAATGATTTCAGTTTGCTCAAACAGTTCATTTACATTACACTGGACCATCGCTGAAGTAAAAGCTCAGCACACTCATGAATGTTAAACAGCTTGGAAATTGTCTGAATCTGACCTTCTCATCCAGTGGTCCATGTAATTCGGACCTGACAATCGCCTGAATAATTCCGGGCTGAAGCACATAATACTGGGTTATTAACGTTTGTTTTTGTGTTAATCTGCGAATGTATAAAAGAACTGATGCAAAGTGATGACACATATCAAGCGCTTCGCTTTGCTGAAAGACTTATTCCAATTATAAGGCGTTTTTCCGAAATCTAAATTTGGTCAGTGGTGGTTTAGGTTAAATGACCTATTTAGATATGCATTAATCACTGGCCACTCCCTATTAAATGGTGGATGGGATGGCCTGAGCTAATGACAGTGGCCTTCCAATTTGGCTTAAATCGCATACGCAAATCCCTCCTGCGGTGAATAACTTGAGAAATTCAGGATGTCGCATATGTGTGACCAGCAACATCACGGTGTCAGGCAAGCGGAACTTTATAGGGGTCGACTATACAGGATTAACCAGATGTCAAGTTCCTGGTTGTTGTTCAACTCAGTTCAGTCACTATTGTGTCTGAACTGAGTTGAACAACAACCAGGAGCTATTGTGTCGCTTTACCTGAAGTATTAATTATTTTAGAACTGGGTGTTGCGCCACATTGTTGTTTAAGGAAAAGGTGACACAGCGACATTTGAAGCAATGTTAGAACGCTTTCTTCGAAACTGTAACGTGAACCGGCAATGTAGCGTCAGCATTATGTTAGTTCTGTTCTTAAACTAAATGGCTACCGGCGTTAAGTCATAATGACTCATTCAAATTATTGCTTCACATTGTCAATCCGCGAAAATATCACTTCGAAAGGAAGACGTACATGATAACGGCATGCATGCCCACGTGTGATTTTCCTTTATAAGCCTGGAAATGTTATTTATGTGATTGAGGTTCGCCGCCTTGTACGAAAATATCTCATCTCCCATTACACGACGACAATCATTTTGTCGGTGGAGCAATCCGGAGTGTCATGTGTAAACCCGTAGTCATTGATAACTAAGTTACCGGAGAGTTTTCACACCTGGGGCTTTCATCGACAAATTGATGCCTATGTGTATTTAACATCGAAATAGATTAAAATTCGTACTTTTAAGTAATTTTATATGTACATCTATTTGGGACCAAAATTCTGCATGACATGCATAACATCTAAAATGATTATGGTGTTGAAATAATACTATGCGCAAGAACCAAATGTAGCGGCGTTACGATAGGTTCTTACAAAGCATAATAGCTCATAGCAAATTCTCGTGAATATATATCACAGCACATAAATCCTTGATTGCCATCATGATGCAGTTTAGGACACTTGAGGAATAAGAGTAATGTTGATGTTTACATTATTCCGTTTACTTCACAGCCAACACATGTGCGGTCGACTTGAGCAAGGCCTGCATGAAAACTATGGCCAAGTTCATGGTGAAGATGGGCGACCCGTGCATATTTTACGGTATGTACGCTGGCTGTATCATCAAAGGCGGCAGCAAGTGCAACGACGACACGACAACAACCTACATGAGCGAGATGGACAGACAGATCCGGGAGAAAATGCCCACGGTATTCGGTTCGACCACTGTGGACATGTGTCCTCGATGGCCTCGTATGTACCAGATGTTTCTCCGTCAGCGGGGCTGAAGGGCGGGTCGAAGACGCAAGCTTTTTGGGTTCTGCTCATAACATTGCTCCCATCACAAGTCCCAGATCACCTCACTCTGTATACTGTATAGCACAGCAGACACCATTGGTAGCGTATAGCGTGAATCACTCGTTTTAGTTCGAGACAAATTAATCAGTCAGCATCATCCTCACTTCATGCGACAGCTTCCCATCATTTCTCCTGGACTGCGAAGCTCTGTGCCGGAACAGTCGCGCTCAACCGCGGCTCGGTCGGAACTCTGTGACAATAATCCACATATAGTCAAGTTGGCAATAAACCTAGTGCTTACAAGTAAAGGGTTTTCAGAATTATTCCATTCCAGGATTCACACCTGACCTCCAAAAGATGTAGACGTTAACCAGTTATACTCAACGGCATAACTTTCGCTTTTCACTGGAACTCAACTCCTTCCCTGGCGACCCTATTAGAACTTATGACGCTGTATCTCCGTTAATAAAATTCGATTTGTAGTATAAAAAGATCGCGACAAATAGCATGGCAATCAATAAGACAGATTTGCTTCACTTATCAATTGGCAAGCCACAGGCCCGTACTTTAAATTGGTTTATGATTACGGCGTGAACAAACTCAGAACGTTTTGTATATTATTAATGTTCCGTCGAATCCCAAGCTCAATCATCTACGACAGAGAAAACTGGAAATCGTAGTCCTTGTAATGTTTCAGCAAAACAACACGTTTACCGGCGAAAACTTCATTCCTCAAGGTCTAACGGAAGCAACCCATAGTTAGAATACTTCTTAACAAGCCACCATCATGACAGTTCTGACCCAGAAAGAGCCCCAAATCACGTTACTGGGGTTATACGAAGTTGAAATTCTGGCCAAAAAAGAAGATTCTGGTCAAACTCAAGATTCTGCAACCCTGAAAGTGTTCCTGTTCCCATTATTTTGAAAGTGTTACCAAAGGTGAATAATGAAATGGTTTCTTATGGAACAGAGTCGAGATAACATATCAAGGAAAATCGTCATTCATGTAGGGAAACTGACGATCATTTGAACCATGAGTCCAGTAAACCATCAGGTTTAAGTCTCGCCGCAGCCGATCTGCCCTGTCCAATGGGCAGGTTGAGGCGTTTAGCTAAACTGATAGCTCGTTTCTGTGCTGGGCTTAACACTGCCTATATCATACGATTTACCAGGTCCACACAACTATACTGACCAAGGGCTTACACTAACGAATACTCATGAATACCTTATCCTAGTATCCTTAGTACACTTTAGTGCGCCAGAGGTAAGACACAATACACGGAATTCATACATCACATGTATGAAGCAGGAAAATTTTAAAGAGATTAAACCTTTCGTGCACGTTTGCCAAGACTATGCAAAAAATAATTACAAAGCAATATGCATCTCATATCCTAGACTGTCTAAGAAATTTATGTCGTAGCAGGTCGCGTCAACTAAGATGCACCTGGCAATGGCTTATGAAGCATTTTTGATGTGGGCGTTAAACACGAAAGAAATATATACAGAAATACGATGCCTTATCAGAGCCACAATGTGTAGATCTGGAGAAGTCAATCCATGCTCTTCACAAGATAACACGTCTGCTTGGAGACCAACTGCCTCTTCCATATTATTTCGGAAAATTTAAGGACGATGTCTTCTTGTATGGAGAAATCTGAAAAGTCCGTGTGGCCTTTAATTTATTTATTTGATTGGAGTTTTGCACTGTATTCAAGAATATTTCACTTATTAGACAATTCCCAGCAATGTATATTGGGGAAGAAGAAGAGCCAACAGGTTGTCGGAAGACCTTCCCACACACGAGAGGAAGCCAACCAGAGCTGGACTTGAACTCGCAGCGATCTTGGTGGTGATAGGCTGCCTGGCCATTGTTCTACCTAAGCAGCTCCCTCCTCACCTTTAATAAAGCCGTTCAAAGCTGTATAGACGTTCGTTCGCTCGTCAATGGCACATCACGCCTTTTGGTTTGTTTTTGGTGCATTTTGGACGGCTCTGTTTCGCCTGTCACTGTCTCCGATTGCATCGGTTTCAAAACTAGTAACGCTAAAATATGGCTCAGATATTGCCGAAATGGCGTTAAGCCATAATCATGCATTCATTCAAAACCAGTACGTTGGAAAATTAATTAACCAGCATACATGGACGGAATGTTCAGAATATTATGCTTTATAACTGTCTAATTTCGTTTAACACGGGGCTCGGAAGAGTTTATGAACCGTTTTGAATAAAATCAAAACGTTAGCGCAGTGCAATGACCTAGAAGCCAGTGCGGTCGTTGACAGTTCCAGCTTATGCTGGCTACCTCTTCGGCCGCACGTCGTAAGGTCTGCCAGCAACCTGCAGATGGTCGTGGGTTTCCCCCGGACCCTGCTCGGTTTCCTCCCTCCCTAATGCTGGCCGCCGTTGTATAAGGGAATTATTCTTGAGTACGGCGTGAAACACCAATCAAATAAATCAATAAATAAATGTATGCACCTATATGGTGCATTTTCTTGCATCTGTCCAGCACTACTGAAAACTGTACAATCCTCTTTACTTGAATACGTCCTAATTTCTTATTTTAAATACTTTCTTCGTTCTTTGGACGATTTGTGTTGGGCGTGGTTGAACATTGGCCTTGCAATCACTGACCTACACTGGCATGCGATGTCTGTTTCGAGGATCAGATTCAACGTCCATCTATTTAAGAAGGTTCCTCACCTGAACATCAAGTCAAGGACACCAGACACGCCACAGTGCCAGACACCATACATGACACCCCACGATGTTAGAAAATTCCGACAGCGGGTCCTTACGCATAGCGCAGCAGTTGCAATTGTAATGCATTTATAATTCATAAATAATGCATTTGCTAATAACATTTTCTTTACTTTTCCATATACACACACCATACAAATAACACAGAAGATTTTATGCACAACACAAAAGAATGACCTGGATAAAAATTACATTTTATTTCAATCTCTCAAACGGTATGGAATTGCACAATCACCAGATGGCAACAATGAACGCAACTATGTGTATGGCCATTAGACTATACAGTGATCGGGGAGGAGATGAGATGGCGATCTGTCATGATGGCATTTGTACAAATGAGATGAATACCATACAGACTGTTGTCAACTCAAGTGACCTAATGCAAATGAAACTGAACGGTCTACACATGTATTAAAAGAAAATCAGAGTAGACAACACTAGTCTTTACATCTGTCGTGTGGGAATCGTCTTCAACGTAATAAGAGCTGGGATAACTCATGATTAGAACAAGGAAAGCTTGACTTCTGAGAAGCGCCCAGCGAACATAAGCGGACGGCTGTCAGGCACACATCAGATAAAAACTGAACATCTCGGAACGTGCCCACACTGACTGACAAGGCCAGAGAAGTTACTTGGATGTCTGGTTTCACACCTGGTCATGTCAATGTTGCTGGTCTCGGCGATGGCGACGATAGGGCTTTGTCGAGTTACCGGACACAGTTAATAGGCGCACTCATGAGCCGCGCTACAATTGGTGTGGTCGTACACGAAGTTGCACTCCGAAGAAACCGGAAACACGCAGCCCTACCGCCTGATACCGTCAGAGCGACAGTTATCTCTTCTAAATGCACTACATTCAATGGTCCCGGTTTTTCTTAAATATATATACACACAACATACAAAACGCTTCAGGGGTGAGGCCTTGGTTGAACACTTCTACAAGTCTGCTTTATCCAACCATCATATAATCTAACAGCTGTGAGTATATACGTATATGTTTGATCAAGACATAGATAAGTAGGATTCCATACTACTGTCGTCATGGCCGTGCACTTTACATACGCAGCCCTCCAGCACTGTCAACTAAACGCTTTTGCAGTTGTTAAATAAATAGGACATCACATAACGTGTACATATAGATATATATATAGATATATATATACACAGTACAGTATTTCTCCCACACGCATGCTAGGGAAAGACATTTGGACGTGGTCAACATAGGAATTATACACATATAAGTTTATTATGTCGAAGATCCAATTGGTTTATATATTAATGAGAGTGCAGGCTTGATGACATCTGGGATACAGTATCACTCGATACTACACCAAAATCAACCACCAATCCTTGCGACATATAATACATATACATCAGTCTCAGCAGCCAAAACAATTATATGTAGTCTGGATTGGAACAATTCCGTATCATTAAGGAATGGCAAGCTAACGAACGAAATAATGCAAGTACTTGAAGCTTTGAATTCTCTCACAAAACTCTCACATGTAAACATATGTACATGATACATCACATATGTGTAAGAGTTTGCCATTCATCTCTTAATGACATACCAGTTGACTGAGGAGTTTGAAGCTAAGTAAAACCAACAACTTCCAAACCATCAATGAGTTCCCTTAGTCAAGCCAACCTACAGTACACTGACATCAAGGAATGTCAAGCATATAAAGAATTCGAATGAGTGACATCCCAGTTCATGGGCTGCCTTCCTTAATCCAGAATGTGTTTTGGTAGAATTCCACATTATTCCTCCTAAAAGGAATACAAAGCAAAACTCATAACTCTGCAGTAATGTACTTTCACTTTAAAAGAATTAATACAACCCTGAAATTTATCTGACTGGCTGTACATGTGACAGCTTTATTACAGGTGAGCCGACTAGATATGTCGTTACGCATGCAGTAGCTAATGATCAGCGCTTGTCATTATGTAAACTTCTGGTCACAGTTCTCGATGATATGGAGCAGTTTGTCAGATGTCAAACAGCTACATGGAGCATGCATGACAATAGAACACTTTCCAATCCACTAGACATCACATCACGAACTTTTTACCTTCACATTCACACCAGTCTCCTCCAATCACATGCCACCTTTCATACCAACTTTTCACATCCACAATTACAGTCTGGCAGTGTTCACACCCTCAGACTCATAAGTTGGTAACTTTTGAGCCAAGATGCATTGCCTTTAGTACATGCTTTTGTAGCTATTGCACACTAAATAGGTCCATAATGAAAATAGATCTTAAGGGCATAAGAGCTGAATGCATGAGCTTAAAGCTGTTAAGTTCCTTGTTTACTCCAAGTAAATCCATGCACATGTACATATATGACTAGATTTTGATTTAGGCTTCACGTATACATATTTAAATGCAGTGTACCTTTCACTATCATGCTTTTGTACAAATCTGTCTCTGGCGAAACAAAAGAAAACAAAATCGCTAGGTGTTGGTTCAGATTGCGGGACAATACTTGTGGTCTGAGTCTGACCAGTCACCTGCGTTGCTGACTCCCAAATAATACTGATATCTTGGAGAAGCTGGTGTTTAAGTCCAAATATAAAAGTCTGGTTTAAACACCAGTGAGAAAATAATATTTGATGCAGTAACAAAAGCAGGCTGTAAAAATGCAATGCAGTGTAATGCTAATATAGATGATGCCAGTCATTCAATGATCACTGTCTAGTTAGTTGGCACATTTTTTTTTTCTGTGACGGTTTTCCATAAAACATGCAACACTTGTATGGCCTGTCACTCAAAACATTTACACTTTTTTTGTTTTATTTTCTGGACAGATGACAAGGTTTAGAAGAAAATCAGATGAGCACAACAAAGAAGTTGTTTACAGTAGATGTATGACGATGTGTATGAGCACAACCTTGGAGAATTTACAGGGGCACACGAACAGGGCAGCTGTACAGAGGTTATTGCCATAGATTACTGACAATGTTCTCACGAGTCACACATGGGTGTACATTATCAGACAGTGGTCTCACGAGAAACACATGGACATGTAAGAGCAGATAGCATTCTCACAAGTAACCAGTTGGAGTACATTATCAGAGAGTGTTCTCACAAGTAACACTTGCGCATACATTACCAGAAAGTGTTCTCAGGAGTAACACATGGGACGTACATTATCAGATAGTGTTCTCAGGAGTAACACATGGGACGTACATTGGTAGATACTGTTCTCATGAGTAACACATGAGCATAAAATGTACATTATCAAACAGTGTTCTCAAGGGTAGCACATGAGCATACATTATCAGCAAGTGAGAAGGCACCACAGAAGCTCAGGCACACTCCATTTATAAAACATCACACGTTCTCTGGGCCACATGGTAATACATAGACAAGCAGACATTTCTAAATGGGTGTCCAGAACTCATACAGGTGAGCAAATGCATGTGCACTTCCACAACACTGCCTAGTTCATTTTCACAAAATCAGATCACAAACACACACTGGTTAGCAGCTGCTGGTGAAGTGCATGAAATCCAAAACTCTAACGCATCTTAATTAATAAATATATTTCTTGAGGTGCCTGAAATATGGCTATTCCAAACAAAAAATGTAAAGCTACTATTTCACATGTAGATGAGCAAAAAAGCCAAGGCTAGCAATATTGGGTTGAAAATAATGGCAGTGCAGTGTGTACAGGAACACGACTTCTGGTGTATTTATACAGTTAGAGGCAAGACATTCATCATATGATAAAGTATTGTCACATATCAGACTTCTTGACCAACCTTGTGGTCAGAGTCTCACATAGAACTGTTCACAAAAACCTCAGGTTTCTCCTACCCTGGAGCATAGGCTTTTCAACATTGACCACAAGTGTAGTTTGTTATTCATGTCAGCACTTCCTTTATACAGTAGTTTTCACAACACTCTCTCGTACACTTCTGTGTTTCCAGTACATATCTCTGTGTCCAGTGTATTTCAGCTTTGACACTGTCAAAGCTGAAAACTGTCACCTGCCACCACAACACACACTTTGTCTCCAGTTCAGTTCAGTGCTGACATTTAACCTGGACAGTCAAGAAATCTTTCTGGACATACAAGTCCAACACGTTCAGGCTTATCCCTTCCTCTCCTTATTTTCTCACAAGTTTACACCAGGCTTACAATGTACCTCTTTCCAAGTCATTTGGGCCTGTGCTTAATCTTCTACAACACGTTTGAACAGCCTTCAATCTGTCATACAGTCACTCTGGATGAAGGTTCTGTTACCAGGTCCTGTCAGCACAAAGCTAGTGTGACAGCTCTCTGAAGAACAGCTCCCAACTGAGATTCTGCAGGCCAGGGTTATGACTAATACATTAAAGCTACACGGCATATCATCTGGTGGAAACTTAACGACACAGCTGATGCACAGGCCGATGTCACAAGCCAACAGATCCGTATGAACTCAAGACAACGCAACACAGGGACAAGACATACGTAATGGTGAGATCATTGTGTTCATTGTGTAATACAGTGATGTCCACTGAGTCACCTCCAGATACCCACTGTGAATGATGATTGGGGTGTAAACTGTGTAATCTGCAGACATCCACTGTGAACGAAGACTGTGATATCCACTGTGTAACATGCAGGGGATATCCACCAGTTGATATGAGGGGGATATCCACTGTGTAACATGTAGGGGATATCCACTAGTTGATATGAGGGGGATATCCACTGTGTAACATGTAGGGGATATCCACTAGTTGATATGATTATGATATCCATTGTGTAACATGTAGGGGGTATCCACTAGTTGATATGAGGGTGATATCCACTGTGTCCATTTCACAGGTAAGTCACCACACTTTGCATTGATAATGCTGAAAGTGTCATCCATTGCTGTCAATCTTCAAACTCAAAGATGTTGCATAGGAAAGGCAATATGGCATGACTTTAGCTGAGACTCTGTATAGCTTTGTGTAAAATGCGTATCTCTTGATAAGTTTCTTTCCTTATCGCTGGACATCCCATCCAATCAGCTGATGACTAGTTCCATGATAACACAAGCACAGTTCTATGTGAGAAAGCACTGGTAAGGCTCACTAAACGTTTGTTGCCAGCCTGCTTGTGGATATCTCTGCTGGGGGTAATGTATTAGGGTAAGGATTACTATAGTCATTCCTAAAACTTCTCGGGACATATCCTGTGCTGTAGCTGGATTCACACCTGAAAAAAGAACAAGATTGCACAGTTAATTTCAAAGAAATCAACAGGTACATGTATTTGAAGTATTAAGAAATGACCAAGTAATGGAGTGTTTGACACAGGAGATATTAAGTATTCCCGAAACAAGTGTAACTAACACGCAAAAATGTCATGGTTCTGTTTTGTTTCATTGATGCTACATGTAGCCCCACACAAGGCAGGGGAGACAACTCCTACTGCTCTCCCTCCTGACACTTGTACCAAGACTGACTTTTATTCTTTGAACCACTTTAATAACTAGCTAAATCCTATTAGTTTGCACAAAATAATGTTACCTAACTTGTTTCATGAAAACATAACATCTCCTCTTCCATGTGCTTTGGACAATTTGTTTAAATTCTGGATAGTCATTCATACATTTCAGCGTGGTCTTATGCTAATGCCAGTACTACAACAAAAGCAGGGCTTTGTCAACAACTGGAGCTGGTAGACTAGAGTTTTAGAGCTTGCAGATTTCTGTAAATATCCATTTGCAGAAGTCATCTTACCTACGATTTATAGTTAGAGCACATACCTTTCTGACGACACTTCGTCATCTCTGTGTGAATATTCATCTCCCACGATGTAACTATCTGTTGTATAAGGATCATTTGCTATAATGTCAGGGCCATAAATAATCCCATTGTTGTTGGCACGCATTTCCTGGAAAACAAAGTACTTATTTTTCATGTCTGAATACAATACTTAACCACTACTGATTTAAATCCCTTTTAATCAAAATAAATGAAAATACTGATAAACATTCAATTCTTGGTAAATTTCGTTATCCCTTTCGTATTTTATCTAAAAGATTTGTTACATTATTAATCACTTAAAACACACCAAAAAAAAATATGTTTGCATTTTATCTAAAAGATTTCCTACATTATTAAAATACTAAAAACACAACTGTAAAATACAATTTTTCATCCTTTCACATCTTACCTTTCCAGGATAATTAATATTTAATTCATCATAATCTGCTGAGTATCTGTAAAGATCTTTGTTGTAATCTTGTCGCCACTGGTCCATTAATGTGGATTTGAAATCTGCTGGCGAATCAGCTTTCAGCTCCTTCTTCTTATCTGTTGTGCTGTCAGAGTCTGTGTAGGATTCTAGAGGATGAAATTAAAATAACTCAAAGTTACAATGAAACAGTGATGGAAAAATTTTAACATTTTATTGAACATATTCTTCTTGGTAGTTAGTTGATTTTATTATAGATTTTGTGTGTGCCTAAAGGATACCAGCTTGACCTAGTTAGCTTTATCTCCATAGTCAAAGGACCATCTTAAGAAATCTATGTGCCCATTTCAAGTTATGCATATTGCTAATGAACAGGTACACGTAAGCACTTACCTAACTCAGCTCCTTTGTTTCTCTGATAAAGTACACAGCCCAAAATGAGGATGAAGAGCAAGGCTGAGCCACCCACGGCTCCACCAATCACATACGGCAGGGGGAATGATTCTGCAAGAGAGATATATGACAACATCCAATGTCTGTCGTGCCAAAAGACACCAAACTGCAAGCCTCCTCCCAAAATTAAAGAAAAAAGGTGGTTTTGAATTTCGAACAGCCAGAATGTTTCTGGTGTGCCTCTTTTTAAAGCCTAAATGCACTTCTGTTATTAAGAACTTTGGAATCACATAAAAATTGAACAACACAAAATTTCCACTTCAAGCACTAGGTCAGAAATAAAACATCTCTCTTCAAAGCTGAGGGAAGACACTGCGAGAGCCAAAGATTTGATCAACAAGTAGAGGTATCCTAAAGACAAAACCTAAACATCTTTGCAAGTTGTCACTGACCTCGCTCTTTGAGATAAATGACAGCGTTATCATCTCCGTATCTGTTGATTACACTACAGTTGTATGCCCCAAAGTCCTCCTCATGGATGTTGAGGATCTGCAGGGAACTCTTCCTTCCGTAGGGGAGATCACTCTCCTGGGCTGAGAACCGTCCTGACGATGCGTAGTCAATGATCTGACCATTCCGTGTCCAGATGATGTGGTCTGGCTTGGGCACAGACATGGCCAGACAGTCCACTATGGCATTCTCACCTTTACCTGCGAACTGCTCAGCCTCACTCATTATACGAGGCTTACCTGGAAAAATTAACGCATGAATTATCCATCAAAACACATATCATCAATGAGTTAATAACAATACTATTGTATTGTTTCTGGCCAGGCTAATCAAGGGAGAGTACCCTTCTGCTTACACATAATCAGGCGAGAGAACTTTCATTTCACCATTTCAGAAACCCTCACCATATCCCTGTTCAAAAACACTCTTGGAAAATGAATTATCATTATTTCATGAATGTTTTCTTCAGTGATTTAATTAAACTTTAAAAGAGAAACAAACGCCAGCGACAAATCTAGGAATGCCTGCATGGGACAGTTCAGCTTTGCCAAATTTACCATTAAACACTACAATGAGGATATAAATTCAAAGTACTTTTTTTATAAAAAGACTAAACCAACATTTACCATTTTGCAGCAGATATATTTCTCTGCTGATCTCGTTGAATCCCATCACAGTAGCTGTGCACACATAAATCCCGAAGTTGGACTGAGTGACTGCTGGCAGTTTGAAGTTTGGTGAGCTGCTCAAGATACGCTTCGAGCCTTTGCGGGTCCAAATGATGCTGGGTTTGGGGTTACCATCCGCCTGGCACTTCAGGGTGGCCGAGTCGTCGATGTCCACAGCTTCGTGCTCCGGATCTCCGATAAACCGCGGACCATCTGTCACATACAACAACAACATGACAAGTTATGCTACAGACATGGCAAGCAAGTATTGATTCTGATATGGTTCATTTTGTGTCGTTTTTCCTGGTTACTGTTCTTTTGTAATACTATATCAGCTTTGAAAACAAACCCATCAACATGTACATCATTGGAATTTTTATAATGACATAATCATTACAGTGCATCCTGCAATGTTAAGCTTAGCTCACTTTTAAGTGATGGTTTATCAGTTTATATCAGCAAGACAAAATACTGAATCCTGGCTTGTGAATCTAACACTTACATTCCACATTTAATAGGAACGTCTTTTTGGTGCTGCCGACGGCATTGGTAGCTTCACAGGAGATTGTGTCCCCGTTGAATGTTCTCCTGATGGAGGGAATGTCCATGTAGTTGCGGGTCTGATTCTCCAGAAGATCCTCATTACGGTACCACTTCCAGGTTATCTCGTAGGGGTTCCCGATGGCGTCACAACTGAACCGTACGTACTGGTACTCACGAATGGCCCTTGTCAGGTTCACCTTCATCTTGATTTCTGGGGTGTCTGTGGATGAAGTAAAAGCTCAATTAACCAAAATGGTTCTTTACACTAATATTTGACCATATTTTCTGTGTACTGTAGATTCTAGCGCAGGGTCTTTTGTTAAAGCGCCACTCTGGTCAGAATACAACATACAAATCAGGCAGATGTAACAGTGAGTGGCAATTATACAGGGATGATGACAAGAGCATTTAAAAGGGCAGCGTCATTTGTGGATGCACACCAGCCATTAGTGACGTCATGTGTTTGTGTATGACATCACGACAGACAAGTGACAAGGACAGAAACATTGTACAATAATTGTAAATGGGTAGAACATAAGTGCAATGTTTTTACAATTTAGGGAAGTTTTTCAGACTACTCTTTATCATTTCATCTTGTTTTTAAGACTGAAGTATTTTCACACCAGAGTAACTCCTTAATGGAAATGCTGACTTTATATACTCTGTTAAGAACTTTGCAAAAAGGTTTTGGGAGAGCACATGATAGAGTAACATCTGGAAATCCTTGAAAACTGTGGTTTTTATGAAATTATAACCCAAAGTAAGACCCTGCACATTTGGAAATGTGTAGAAGTCTGGTTAACATATTTGATTCTTGGTAAAGCTGCACTCATGTAAAGCCTAACACAGTTTTGAAGCCTTCTTCTGATGCATAACTGAAACCAACAACAACAACATAAGGTGATGTTCAATAACTCCAAAACTGAACCACTTACACTGAACATCCAAAATGGCTGATGCTGTGTATGGGTCAACCATGGCAGCGTTAATTGCATGGCAGGTGACCTGCTTGCCGCTGTCAGACTTGCTTGGGGAGATGGTCAAACTGCTGAGTGCGTCCATTCTCTTCCCGTCCGCCTGCGGGACTGCTGTAGTGAACACGTGGTCAGTGACCAACACACCGCCTTTCAGCCATGTGATGGTGGCAGCCGGTTTCCCACTGTTGGCACGACATGTGATGTTGGTGGGCTGGTTCAGAATAACTGCGATCACAGAGCGAGCATTCTCAATCTGTGGGGGATCAGGTGGTACTGCAAACAAGGGAGACAACTAGTCAAGAAAGGAAACCAACAGCTGGGTTTGAGTCTAATCACATGCGATTTGATCTAAGCAGTGGTTAATTAATGTACTTCGCTTAACTCTTGAGAAACTTGTACTACACTGTCATTCTTCACTAGGATTTTGTTGTTTTTCTTTTCTGTGCAAAAATAAGTAAATCTTACTAGCATGAGCTTGTGGCATTGAAGAATAGTTGTGTAAACGACACTGATAAAAATTCTGTACTCACAGAGAACGCTAAGCTTGGCAGTGATGCTCCGAATTCCCGCCCAATTGGTCGTAGCGCCCACTTGGCACTGAAATTCTGCATCATCCTCAATCTGTGAATCCACGATCATCAGATTATACTCTCCTGGGAAAGGAAGTAGAAAAAATCAAGCTGTTCTGTTTGGCCAATAGTGCCATGTACATGCTACTAAATCACAAAACCACAATAAATAGTAAATTATACATTACGTAAACAAATACTTTACACTTGTCATTTATAACGTACCTGGGTATAGTTCACATACAGATAAATGTACTGTATAAAAGACTACAGCAGAGAGAGTAAAACCAGAACAGCAACGAAAGTGTGATAGTTGGTAAATGGTCAGAAGTTACCACTCAAATACAGCCAGTTGACAATCTATCCCAGTGTGGGTTTCATTCTAACTGTTCATGTAATTGTTTATGAAGCAACTTACAAACCCCCTAGTACCACGGCTTAAGCAGAATTAGCTAAAAAGATTGCAGTAATGCTAAATGCAACATACTAGATGTTACTGGTCCAGAATTACTTAAAGTGCTGAGTTGCCATCACATTTACACATGTAATACATGTATAAAATAACATGAAAACAATCCCATACAGCAGATGTCAAGAGTGCATGATCTCAGCCTGGAGGCTTGATGCTACCTTCAGAGTTCGGCTATCACACATGGTGGAAACGAGAAAGGTGTCTGAACACTTACAGGGTAATACCTTGAACAAGTGATAGTGATGTCTGTGCTTTACAAGCAACACGGTTCTATCAGTTATTTGTTTGTCCTAACCTGAAACTACAATCACGGATTACATTCCCAGCGTCAAAAAGTAACCAACAACTTTTCTCACGCTGGCTAAATATGTTGATGTCAGGCCAAGAGAGTTTCAAAGTTTTGCTGAGTGAGACAAGCGGTGTAGGAATGTTGACTACACTAGCAGCAGGGAGTTTCATGTGCTATGTGAGAGCTAATGAGTGTTCCGCTGTAAAAGAACAAGCTGGTTTCTGAGTAACAGGATGACAACAGGGGATCCTGTCATCACCCGCCTCCATGTCAGCATACCTGATCACAAACTATCTGGGTCAATGGCCATGCAGAAGCACAATCAATAAGGTGGCTCTTCTACACTGCTTCCTACCTTATTATTCATATCATCAGATATGATCAGTTTGAATGACATGCCACCAACAATTTCCCTGAAGACATCAAATGACATGGAGATCAATGGTTTCCACAAGGGAAAAAGTCGAAATTACCACTTGCTCCTATCATTGTCAGACAACCAGTTGTAAAAATATCTTTTGATACACAATGACCTGAAGTCACCTGTGATGCCTATTCATTATGTGACACCCACCTGTGCAGGTATGTCTGATAAACACTGACCTGAAGTCACCTGTGATCCGTCATCATTATCTGACACCCACCTGTGCAGGAATGTCTGATACACACTGACCTGAAGTCACCTGTGATCCCTCATCATTATCTGACATCCACCTGTACAGGTATATCTGATACACACTGACCTGAAGTCAACTGTGATCCCTCATCATTACCTGACACCCACCTGTACAGGTATGTCTGATACACATTGACGTGAAGTCACCTGTGATCCCACATCATCACCTGACACCCACCTGTGCAGATATGTCTGATACACACTGACCTCAAGTCACCTGTGATCCCTCATCATTACTTCACACCCACCTGTACAGGTATGTCCGACAAACACTGACCTCAAGTCACCTGTGATCCCTCATCATTACTTCACACCCACCTGTACAGGTACACCCACCTGTACAGGTATGTCCGACAAACACTGACCTGAAGTCACCTGTTATCCTGCATCATTATCTGACACCCACCTGAACAGTTATGTCTGACATCCACTGACCAAATCGTCTTTCTCTTAACAGACACTCTGATATCCTGCCACCACACACATATCTGATATTATCATAAAGTAAACACAGTATGCAGTGAAAACTTGAACTGAGGTTAGACATTAAGTGATTATTGTTCACCATATGTTTACAGAGTGCGGCATAATTGGCACCATTACTCCATTATCTGGGTCCAACTGCTAACAACAATAGTAACATGATATACACCCAGGGACCTTCAGTGACACTGACAAATACCATCTGCCTTTGTTCCTCAGAGCCAGCCTACCACACCAAACTTTAACCAAACACTGTGCTGGCCTCAGTTTTTTCTGATATTTATTTTGCCACCAGGGAAAACAGACGTTTGCCCCTTCATCTTACCTAGCTATCATCCTTGTCTAATTTGTCATGAGAGCACTAATGCAGTGAAAAGAAACTCAGACACCATCAGTTAGAATGATCAATTGGTTGGTTGTTCAGGAACAATGTGCAACACAGTAATGATGGTGAGGCAAGAAAGCTTCTAATGCATAAAAAACAGCATAAGAGGCAAGGATGCCTCTGGTACAACAACAAGAGGGCATTTTGAGGCAAGGATGCATGTGGTGCAAAAGATACAGCTCATCAGGAAACAAGGAAGCATATGATGAGCAAGTCAAAAGGCAAGGCATGGTAGGACAAGGATGCATCTGGTGCACAAGACATGGTGGGGCAAGGATGCATTTGGTGCACAAGACATGATGGGATAAGGATGCATCTGGCACACAAGACATGATGGGACAAGGATGCATTTGGTGCACAAGACATGGCGGGACAAGGACGCATCTGGTGCGCAAGACATGGAGGGACAAGTATGCATCTAGTGCACAAGACATGGTGGGACAAGGAAGCATCTGGTGCACAAGACATGGAGGGACAAGGATGCATCTGGTCACAAGACAGGAAGCAAGGATGTATTTAATGCAAGGTGGGGTGGGGCACAGTTCTGTGTGGTGTGCCCGCAATGTATATTTACAAGTACATGCCACTGGCCATGAGAGACATAGATAAGGCTATTACAGGTAATAAATCACAAAGTATCGGTATCTATTAGCAAAGTAATCTATCTATTATTGCTTCACAACACACTACCAATGTGAAACAACCACATTCCTGTTAATACATGTCTACTCAGCCTTAGATAAGATTACCACACTGTTTCATGGGAATTACACATACACATGCAGACAACTAAATACAACTGCAGAATTATCCCACTATATGAACTAATTACAAGGTGGAAAAGAAGTGAAGACAGGAAAATCTGGCAAAGAATTTCTCATTTTACCAAGATCACAGACAGAGAGTGTGAATATTAGACAGTTATAATGAACACAGAACTTTTGGCTATAATTAAACAAAGCGTGGATTGGGGATAACCGAGATGTGTTAAAGGGAACGGGATGTGTTAAAGGAACGTCTCTTGGAGGTGAGAATTTGGAGCAACTGACTTCTGCAGCCTAAGACCATCATCTGAGGGAACAGCGGGCAGTCAATCCTCACACTGGGATCACTGGTCAGACAGCTAATCTGGTTTATGACAGGCAGATTGCAGTGATGCGTGTAATACTACCATGGACTGGTCAGATTGCCTGTTGTTGACTGTATATCCAGCACATCCTGCTCAGCTACCCACTGCCCAGCCCCTTTAAGGTCCATACATCCTAGCTTCCATCATCCCACCTGACAATGCCTTCAGTGAGCTTCAGTCTGGCTTTCCCATAAACACCGAGCATACATCCATCATCTCTACAGCACACGGCTACCCCAGCAGCTTGAGTAAGTGACTTAGCAGAAAGGTGTTGAATGGGGAAATGGTATGCCGGTTATCAACGCCTTCAGTCTCGCTACATGGTGATTGATATCTGCTAGCCACATGTAACCCTTTCTCATGTACAATGGACAGGCGCACAGAATACCTGGGTAGTGACAACTTGTATAGGCTTGAGTTGCAAAACACACACAGGCAGAAAAAATCAGTTCATAAATAAATATTGTCTTCACACATACACTGTCAAAAGACACATTCTTCAAGAGAAACCGGTTAGTTTCTGCACTGAAGGTGCACACCAGCTTTCTTCTGGAAACAAGATCATGAATCATTGTGATGCAATCTCTTATTTCTATGAATAGTGAATGAGACTTGTTTCATCTAGGAAGGACAGAGGTTACCTGTGGGCTTAAAACAATGGTGGTTTCTAGCACACCTCTTACATACACCTCGTCCTACAAGGGAATACCCGTTGTTAATATGTGAACAGAAAGTTTGGGGAACTTGAGGGTCACATGTGATGGGGAAAATCTTTGGACCTGTACTTTGTAGGCCATGAGGGGAAGCTGGCATTACCTGTGGATTTGCAGGCCATGTCTGAAAAGTACATCCACCTACAGATCTGATTGCCACATGTAAGGTTTAGTTACTTCTGTAGGACAAGAAGTGACCTGTGCAGTGCAGCTGATGTTACCTGTGCCTTAAGAGTGCGACGTGTCAGACAAAAAGTGACCTGTGCAGTGCATTTGATGTTACCTGTGCCTTAAGAGTGTGACGTGTCAGAGAAGAAGTGACCTGTGCAGTGCAGCTGATGTCACCTGTACCTTAAGAGTGTGATGTATCAGACTTGATGTGTCAGGCAAGAAGTGACCTGTGCAGCGCAGCTGATGTTACCTGTACCTTAAGAGTGTGATGTGTCAGACAAGTAGTGACCTGTGCAGTGCAACTGATGTTACCTGTGCCTTAAGAGTGTAACATCTCAGACAAAAAGTGACCTGTGCAGTGCAGCTGATGTTACCTATATCTTAAGAGTGTGACGTGTCAGATTTTCTCACCTAATTCATCACTGCCTATCATGGAGTAGCGAGGGAAGCCTGGAAGCTCTCGCTCCTCCCCCAGGCCAAATCCATTCCGAGTCCACTGTAGTGGCCCCACCTTGTCCTGGACCGTACAGCTGAGGATCACTGTGCCCCCTTGGCGGACTGATATGTCTGTGGGCTCCACCTTAAACCTCTGCTGGCCTAACACTGAAAGACACAATATATGCATATATATAAACATCAATATTTAACAGGTAAGGACATGTACATTTGTGTTAAAACAGTCAACAAGCCAAGGCTAGCATAATAACATACACTCATTACAGAACAATCTGACCAGAAATAAATCAGTCAAGTATAATGCAGAGATCTTGAACTATTGGTGATTTTATACCATACTTAAGAATATTTCACTTATACAACAGTGGCCGGTATCATGGTAGTTGGAAACCAGACAAGGGCTGGGAGATCTTCAAATAAATACATGTTCATGTACACTGAAATATAGGGTCAACAGATAGATCTAGTTAGCTAACTCTCTCAGACTGACAGCACAAAAGTGGGTAGCTTCAGAAGCTTTTGGAGAGCAATAGCTTTATTGAGTCTGACTGAATTATTATATGGTTACAGCCCAGAGGAATTCTAAATTTCCTCAAGTACATGTAAGCTGCCCCAAGGCTGTGCTGGCCATGATAAATTGTTGGCAAAGGTGTCTCATACCGGTCTCATCTACACCAATTTGCCACGTTATTTCCACGTTTATCTAGACCTGTCCATACAGTTAATATCTAAATGATAGATAGTCTGTATATATTAAACGCTTTACGAGATTCCAGCAATTTACAAGTAGTTTCTTTTCGCCAAACATTTTGTCCTAGATTGGCTGCGAAAGAAAATCATTGGAACAGTTTTATGTTTCAATTTAGCTCCAAGATTTAATCAGCAGAGCCAGGAAAAAGTTTTTACATCCTAGTCAGTCAATACACCCAATGGCGGTGCAAATCTTATTGAGTCAGTGCTAGGGCGAGTTTATTTATTAGCGTAACGATTATATAAATGACTCTGCAGGGAGCAGTTTGACTGGAAAGCCAGATTACACTCTGTCAATTTTATATCCCTGAAGATATATTCCCTAAGGGAGATGGCTTGACAGAGTAGACAAGCACCAACAGTTGGAAAGGAGCTGGAATCCACAGCCCAATCCTACAAACCAATATACCCTAATGGCTGTGAAAGTTAACAAATTGCCTGTACACAAAAAGGGCTCACTGTAATAAATCCAGGCCACTGTTTTAGCAGGTGAACACCACAGTTCTATCAGAGGTTTCTGAATGACTGGGCAGGAGGCTGGATAGTGGCCAGCAGCAGAAATGTTAACAGCTGTCAGTTTTTATTACATACTTTTATCAGAAAGGAAATGTATCATGAATAAAGCCATCACATTCACAGGGGAAACCAGATTTGTAAATGAACACCAGAGCGCTGCCTTTTGACATTAGTTTAATTTTCCTCATTGGGTTTTGTTGAATAAATGGCTGATAGATAACTCAAATATGCTACAATACTTTTATGAAGAATACACCTGTATGTACTCATTTACATGACAATTACAGCACAATAAACTGACGCAAGAGTTGTTCCACCATCTTCATTCCCAATACAATATGTTAAACTGCACCAGACTGGTATCACATTCTTATCCACAATACACATTCAAAAGGGTTCCACTGTTTTCATGACCATTACAACATGTAAAATTGCATTTCATTGCCTTACAGTGTAAAGGAGTGGGAGCAGGATGTTCACTTACAGCTGACTGGGGGAGAATCACATCACATCTACATGTATATTTGTATTGTGGGTTATTCTGCTTTCCTTCATACAGGTTATCTAAGCACAGATGCAACATGGGAAACCACTGGGGATCAAAGGTTTAGCTAGGGTGCTGGGAGTGGGGAAAACAGTCTAAGACAGCCATCCTTTATATATGTATGCATCAGAGACGGCCAGGCTATACCACATTCCCAGCACTGACACAGAAAAGGGCCAGTGTGCCACTGCCAGACTGATTACCAAATTCCAGACAATAAAAACTATTAGCTGAGGAACAAGGAGAGCTTTATTCTGATTACACTCAAAGGCATGGCACAATCAAAGAAGGGGTGAGATAACAGTAAGTATCTGGTCAGTATTGCTAGGTGTGGTGGGATGGATTCCTGACCTCTAACAGGACACCAAAACAAGGAAGTAACGAAAGCAACCCCATGAACACAGCTGTCACCATAAACTGCAAGGTTACAGCTGAACCAGTGAAGGACAGACCTAGACTGGGAATATCTCAAATATCTCTCAGGTCTCGTTCAGTACAGACTGACACTCATAATTGCACCAGACTACTAGTTCCATAGTTTCCACCCTACCTCCTCTATTCAGACAAGCAAATAACAAAACTTGTTCTATTGTTCAATGCTGCTTAAGTCTGGTGTAGCTTCAAGTACAGAATGACCATCTGTTTCTCTTCTTGAAACCTGACCTCTGAAGGACAATGGCTCATTTCAGAATGATTCTACTTTTATAGCCGAAGGCAAATTTTTGGTCTTTCTATACCTTCTGCACCAAAATATCATGAAGATTGAATGAAATGACTTTTTTTTTTCAACAAATATGTTCATGAAAAAAATTCCAAAAGAATGTTGAATGGAGTGAAGAGTTGGGTGTTTCATACAGTCACTGCATCAGAGTAGCAGGCCTCTACCCTAGCCTTCTGTTACACTGTCACAAGCCTCCAACACAGCAACTCTGATACTATTGATCTGTTAGAAGAACAGAATTACGCTAGTCAATTCCTCCAACATGGACAGCTAATGCACCTTGCCAAAAAGCTCTGCTCCTTGACTTTGCCTAACCCATGCACACCCATGTTTGATTTTCTTCAGGAGCAAAAATATCAGGTTGAACTTGGCTGATGTAAAAAGTCTTTTATCGCTTGATCCTTGGGTTAAGTGAGTATTTCAGTGAACCTCTCTACCTTTCTTATCACGCCTTCCCCTCTGTTCTTCGTTAAGAGCCTATGCTCCAGGCTTTAACATCCAGTGATAACAATCACCTAGACTTGTCCCTCTTTTCAAATACCGCTAGTTAATGTCTGCCAATTTAGATTTTTATACCAACTCCGTGATCATCATCACCTATTTTTTCTCTTCATTTATGTGATAATGTAACGAGGTACAAGGGAATTCCACTAGAACAACACATCAATTTGACTTCTATTTTAGAAATGTTGTTTTCTCTAAAATACCACACGCTGAATGTCAGTTTAGGTGGTCGCCTCAAAAGTTTAGCAAATGAAGATTATAATAATGATAGAAATGTAAAGAAACAAGACGATATAATGACAAGGATATAAACTCCATGGAACTCTTGCTGTATGTTGTACATGTTGCGTGAGCCCAGAAACAATAATGCAAATGTTTAGCTGTCTATCGGGAGGCCAATCATACCTTGTCTAATACATAAAGAAAGGCATCGAGACATTTTGCGTTACATTTCCTGTAGTAAATCAATTGGTGCTAATGAGACCAGTGTCTTGATCCATTATGAATGAGCTTCATGTAACACTCTTCTTACATCCCATCTACAGCCATCTGTATTCCATGCAAGCTGTCACGCTGTCATTGGCAGATAATGGCAGGCAGTTGCTTAATGATTCTGGACAAACCAAGCCGTGTCAGTTCCCCAACACATAGATCACTGGAAATAGTTAGCAGTAGAGCGGGATGCCAGCCATTTGCAACAATCACCGTCTAATTAACACAGAGGCAAAATGAACGGCTGTTCCACCAATCAATACGGCTTCAGAAGAAAGACAAAAATGCTGATATAACAAAAAAAAGAAAAAAGGGAAAAAGTCTTCACACTCACTAGGTTACACATTCATGTTAAAACTCTCGTCATAAAATAGGCCAATTTTCAGGAAAGAAAAAAAAGTGACGACAAAACCCCAGAATGCTGGTAAATTAGTCTTTGTCTTAAACCAGCACATAACTGAATATCAACAATGACATAAATTGTTCAAGAGAAAGTGGATAGAACATCAGAAAGCACTCCATGACCATTTCTTTCCTACCATTTTGGGACTTTGGGGGTGTGTCTTGAATTGCCCAAGTTATTTAGTGGAGCACATGTGTTTACTATATGAATATAGGTGTACAGGTATATGTAGGTGTAGATCAAAGGCCCTGAAGGACAGCGAGGAAAAGGAATAGTAACTGGAGGTTGTATTCTGTCCTCAGGGGACTTTCACACCACATCCCTTACAATGCAAGGATCATCCCAGTAGGAGAAAGAAAACCCTAGGGGAAAGGCAACGGCAAACTACTAGTATACTTCTGGCAAACCAACAAATTCTGCAAATCAAAGGATATCCCATCAGAGATGCACACATGTGGTGGGAAGATTTCCATGTGCAGACATACATGTAGGCCTACTGATGAAAGAAACATACACTCTGCAAATACATACCTCTGATAACTGTTTACTAAGTATAAAGATAGTACAGAGAAAATCAAAAGCAATTTCAGGCTGTGACACTGTCTGTCAACATACATGTACATGGATTTCAGCTATAAAAATGCTTTCCCATATAATACAGCTCTCACTATGCTGTACTGCATGGCTATATTGCTATGAAAACAAACTTGCACATTTTCATACCTTTACTAATGCAGAACAATAAAACTACAAGATTTTCTATCTATCATTACACAAGTGTGACCAATGAACATATTAACTGGCAGCTGTGAAGATACAAAATCAAGAATAATGAAGTTTCTTCACCAACAAAACTGAGCCATTTCTCTCCTGGCCTGAACTGAGGACTTCTGCCAAAATAAACAGTCTGCTGTTTGAGAAAATCACCACACTGCAATAAACATGGCTTCTCTTCTGAAAGCTGGCACTTCTGGGTGGCAGTAAACAAACAGAGAAGGCAACAATAGTAGCTGAGTAACAGGCAGTAATGGCTGGTGAACGTGTCAAGGGGAGGTACAACCATGAGCCACAACTTGCCATCATAACACGTCTGTACCTCATCAAACAGACCATCCAGACAACAGTTTGTCATCCACACGCCAAAAACATATGCACAAACATCAGGTGCATTTACCACAGTGTTTGAGTCTCCTCTTATCTTTGGCATCTTTTATTTGAAAATATAGCCCAATACAATATATTCACATGCCTACTTGCATCAGACAGTGATTCAGACTGAAATTTTACTGTACCAGTTACTAATACAGTGTATATCACTTTCATTATAAAACACTTAAACATCACAGAGCTCATAAAATTCAAACACTTTTTGAAGGTACACCCAAATTCATGAAAAACCTATATGTATATGTGTATACTGACCTGGCTTGAGCTCTATTCTCTGCTAATCATGTGATTGACAAGCCCAGCTCAGCTGCCATGTACTTAGTGCTGTCACCTTGGGGCTATGGACACTAATATTCTCTCATCAACAGTGTGTCCAGTCACTGTGAGGCTCTCAGCTGTAACCCCCCCCCCCCCGACCCCCCCCACTGTCCATGCAAACTAGGCACATCATACAGGCAACCACCTGAGGAACAAGCTGTTCAACAACTAGTACAAATACTTTCATACACTAACAATTAATTTCAGTCAATCTACCTGGGTCATATCTGCTCAAACTTAGAATATACAAAAGTACCATGTTGCCATCAACCATAAAAGTATCATCTTTTAGCTTTTCTATACAAAGTGCTTGAGGGGAACCTGAGCATTCTATTAAAAACACACAATTATTACGGGTCGAAACCAATCACCTTGCTACAGAGTAATGATTCAATTTTGTCAGTTAAGGTTAAGTGTAACATTCTTCCTGGATGGCAAAGGGATCGAACGAACATTCACGTTGAGAAGTAAAAGGTGCCAGGGACAGATACCAATAATCAAACTGGAAACAGACTTCAAGTGAGCAATACTGGTAAAATGAAGCATCCTGGCTACAAAATGGCTAGGCAGGATAACATAGACTGGGAATTGATTCTTGACCATCTGCCACCAAGCCTGAAGTAGCCACTACATCACTTCACCTCCTTAAACTTGGGAGCCAAATTACAACCAACCAAGAAAAGTTACCCCAGGGATACCGGCTTAATCCCAGTTATTAGATGATGTTATGGTTTTATTTTGAGGTCAGCACAAACAAACGGAACAATGTCTGGAGAAGGAGGTGATTCGGGTTGCAGAAGTACAATACTGACAATAAAACTGAAGCAGCTGTGCTCATTTAAGGTGCTGTCTACTGGAATCATGTGGCATAGGTAAAAAAAAAAGACTTCCTCTCTAAATTGCTATGACAATAAAAACAACTTTAATACCCAATCTTAATTAAATTCCATCAATTGTCTTTTTCATATGTGGACCGATTGCTGTCTATGTAGTAATATGAATACCCTCACCTGCTGATCACCCATTTATTTGGAACTCTTGCCTTTCTATCACATATGCATTTCCAACCTAGCAGTTGTTCCAGAATTCACGGCATGCTGTGAGTATGGCACACGGGCAGATGTTTCATATTTTTTTTTAGTGAAAAATGTATTTTGTGCTCAAAATAAAGAAATCTGTTGGCTGGCCAGTTGTCAAACAGATGTGAGCCACTTTAAATCCAGCTTTTGACTCAGATGGCCATTCTTGTTCAGCAGTTATATTTGTCTGTCTATGATCCTTCACAAATAATAAGTACATCAAAGGCTGGTTATCATAGGCAGTCAACAGTTAGCAGTGTAATGACAACCAGATAAATTTTATTCAACAAATTCTGGTAGCTCAGGGTCAGTTTTGGGTCAACTGTCTTTATCCAGAGGAAATAAATGAGTTATACAGAACAGATCTTGGGACTCTGGCAGCTAGACAAGAATACACTGTACTCTTTATGAATGCTAATAACTTGGGACCATCTTAATCTGCCAAGAATTGATAACATAAGGCCAATCTATTGGCAAGTCAACATAGTAGTACAAGTCTGGTGCAGAATACTTAGGTCAGGTACAGTACAGATATGTAGCCAAGGCCTCTTACAATGGTGATAGAAACTGGGTGGTCAAGAGATAGCCAGAGGTAATCTGCCTGGATCTTAAATTTCAGGAAAGGACCTGCACATACAAGAATGATTCTGTTTTCTTTCACCTATTCTATATCTTCCCTGAGATCTTGGTGTCAAGTTTTGCCTTCCAGGCCTTAACTTGGAGCCAGAGGCCAAACTTCACCCATCTATAATTTGTTCTAGTTAGCCTGCATTCCATTCATGCTGCAAGTATTCAAAATTATGTATGATAAATGTCTTATGACCCATATGATACCTGTTAATGCAAAGATAGAATGTGTCTGGAATGAAACATGTATATGCCTTTAATCATCCAAATTTACAGCTAAGTGTTTTTCCTTAGGTAAACAGAATGTCCAGATGTCCTGTGTCAGAACCTTGTACTGCTGAGAGGCCATCAGAGGATACCAAAGTATACATACAGCCATCATTAACTCTACCCCATGGTGAGGCCTACTTGGTAGGAGCACACTGCTGAAGTGAAGCGGTCACTCCAATGCCCATGAACATGTGTATCAGAACACAGCTGTGATTAGGGTAGCACCGGCTGAAGAGCTCGCCTCCTGAGTAGTTGGGGTCACCACCCCTCACAGAGCTCCCGTAACAAACCACACCTGCAGAAACAGCGCCTAGACATCAGGCCCTGTACTCTGCATAATTAGGGCCCTACAGGTCAGGTGTGATGTCCCAAGTCACAAATAAATATTTTCCCACCAAGTGCCAAACCCTGAAACAACACAGGCTGCATTGTGCATGTTCCTCCAGGATATCACCACCAAGGCCTGGTTGCCAGACAACAAGCAGATATTTGACAATGGGTACACATGCTGTTTAGGACAGTGCATAAGCTACATGAATTCTATCCGGAAGGAAGACAACTTTGTTATCCTGTATTCAGCAAATGCAAGATTTTCCTTCACAGTTTATCTTGACATTTTCTGGTTGCTAAGAGCCAGAAGTTTGCGAAAGCTTATCACATAGAGGGTGAGGCCTGTGGCTTGGATGGCGGTCAATCAATGTCTCAGTACACTGAATCTTTGAATGAACTAGAAAAGGGGGATGATTTACATAAACAGCCATATAAACCAGTCTAAAATTGTTATGCATATGTTCACTGAATTCAGTTGGCAGAGTACCAAGGCTCAATTTGACTTAAACCAACGGACTCAAAACAGCATAAAGCGCTGAGACTACCCCTCCACCAGAACCCCCGGCAAATTATGCAACAGAGTTGTGAAATCACACCTGTAAAATGAAGCATGTTTCTTCATGCATGAAAACCAGTTGCAGGAATGCTGCGTATTCAGGGGTTTGTGATTAAATTGCATTTTATTCCACTCGTCTACACCATTAACCCTTCTCCAGAGTGCGCCATTAGCCTTCGCATCACCCAATTCTCCATAAACCCAGAAAATTTAGCGTTCCTTGAGGACCCATTGAGCCAGGCCGCAGGGTAAATTATTTGGAGCATAAATGGTTGCGACATTCACTGAACATTCCGTCAGCAGCAAGGACAACCAATTAATCTGTTCAAAGATATTGCATGATTCAGAGGAAAACTCAAAAGTCAATACACTGTTCAAGCAAACTCCTTTAGGCACATAAAAATAAAAGCGAATACCTAGCAAAAATCACCAAAAAAAAGACAAAAAAAATTCAAAAAGGGTTAACTAGAATTTCACTCAAAATAGCTAGAGTTTGTTTATGACCCAACATTATGTCCCTACAATAGCTTTCAGCTCCTGAAACTTTGGCAGCTTTCCTTAGACACCACTTTTCTTAGCAGCTGTTCACAGAGCAGTTCATCAGCATCAGAGGACCAGATTTGCCAACACAATGCTCAGAAAGTAGACTATAATCCTAGAGTGTACAATGTGGTATACTGTAAGACTTCATCCACATCATAGTTTTGGTTTGTGCTTGCGTGCTGAAGGTTACAGAGCAGACTTACATGAGCTAGTGTAAAGCCAACTGCAGGCTGCTTCTGCTCCCAGTGCCTGTGTGGTCAGAGACCAGGTTAAATTACTACTGCACTATCATAGCCTGGGGGGCCTAGCATCACTGCTTACATCACAATGGCACTTTTTTTTCATGCCCATGTTTAGATGTGTCCTTGGGCAGGTTAGACACTACCTCACACAGGTACATGTAGCTAAGGAGAGATTTACTGGCTGATTGGGGCAGACAGCTCGGAAATTATTCCCAATTAATCTAATGTCAGTAATTATTTAAATGTCAGAATGCTAGAGGACTAGTGTGATCCTCCCAAAGGGTTCTCACGGTTGGCTTTTCACGTATCAAACTGTTCTCTGAGGATCACTTCTTTCTGACTCTTGCCAAGTGCACATGTAGAGTTACAAAAAATGAATATATACACGCAGGAGTCTTAGGGACTCATACACACATATCCTATGTCAGTAAATCTAATACTGCTTTTCAACAATATTTTGGTTGTAAGATGATACAGGCCAGAGCCAATGCTGACCGACTGGTACACCTTGCGAAAGACACCAGACATGACACCCAATCAGCCTCATCAAACTGTCATTACCTGGTCCACTAGTACTTGGCATGTTGCTCTTCAATATGTTGAGTGCCAAGCATGTATGACTAAACTCGGGATAGAACCTATGATCTACTTCTTCAAGGCAGATAATCTATCCACTATGCTTCCTCAGCAGGTCTGACAACAAATATGTGATGAAGTAGTCAGTACACGTTATATATTTTTTGTTTAAGGCTTGGTAGAAGCTAATCAGTACAATTAGATCAGAATCTTTCAAAAATGCTTTTCAAAATCCTTTCAAATGCTAAAAAGTAGGCAAATGTAAAACACTTGAATGCACATATGACAGACAACACTATTACCCACTGTCAAAATCTCTTTGTCACTCATCTTTAAATTTTTTAAACTATTACACGTAATGAAATTCTGCATCATATGATAATGGAGTATATAGTACAGGACTGACATCAATTGACGACGCAAACGTTCCTTCTTAATGCTTTTACACAAAACCCTCCTGACAAAAAGTGACATGATGCTTTTTAGCAATTCTCCTTGCATACAAACCCAATTATTCATCAGACTTACAGATTTCCAAAATTTTTTAATTTGTGGAATTTCTAGAATTCTTTTTCTTCAAAAGAATGGCATTTCTGTAGAATTTTTCTATTGATTTACCCTTGGAAAAAATTCGAACTATCAGGCTTTCTGATTCACAGCATTAAGAAAATCCAGGCCAAAGAGAAGAGAAGAAATAGATCAATTTTCACTAAATGCTATTATTTGCAAAGCATCCATCAAACTTATTACCTGTCATTTTCCATAATCATTTCAACATGACAATGTATTAATTGAAATCTTCAGCTCAGGATGAGCCCTTTATGATATCAAATAGAAGTGAAGATGTGACATGTGTAAGGCAGGATGAAGGGCTGCTCGCACAGCAACCCTAAAAGTTACCACATATATGAAGAACCGTTTCTAACACTTAGAAAACATATCTATCAAGTAGGCAAAACAATGGGCCAGTCAATAAACTTAGTTTCATATCAGCTGTCAGTGGAAGTAAATTCTGCAACAGAATAGCTAATGTCTCACCCTCCATTCTGGAGCCACAAAAAACAGGACCGGCAGAGTTCCCAAACTTCAATATGGCAGTAATCAATACAATTTATTTTATTAATTTGACGACTCTTTGCTTTTATGAACTAAATTTTCATCACCTTTGCCCACTGTGCAGCAGACGAAGTGAAATATTCAATATCGTTAAAACTGCCTCAGTATAAATGAAGCTAAGCACTCTGACTCACTCGGAGCCCAGTGTTCTACCCTGTAACTAAAACAGCAAAGAGCTAAACCCAGGTTTTTCTGGCCCTAGAGAAAATGGCCTGAGCATACAAGGGCCTTTACAGCAAGGGTATCAAATATTTCCTCAAATGGGCAAAAACAGACTTCAGTATTGACAGTTATTCCATGGAGATTTTCGCAGACTGCAACAAACACAAAAGGGGCTCGTGACCTGCTCTTCATGCCTTGGGTTCCTTGATCCCATATAAATCCTCCAAATTAACCTGAAAGGATTTGCCAGAAATCACCCTAAAATTGAAAAGTGGCAGGCCTCGTAATTTGGACAGAATCGGCCAATCTTTCTCGCAGGATTAGGCAAACTGACCAATGTGGGGACAGCATTGTCCTAGCCCTTCATAGTTGCCTGGACAAAAACGATGGCTTCCCTGGAGATCAGACCCACCATGATCATGTCACATCAGCCAGGAAATTCTGTTAAACCTGTTTGAGAGTTATCAGGCCACGCGGTTGACAAATCCGGCCCAAGATCAAAAGGTGCACTGCAGTGAAATCATCGCTTGATACATGACAGCCTACCGATCTGATGTAATCAGACAGATTTAGCTAACTCACACATCAATGTTTTTCTCTGTTAGTTTTGACCCAAGTCTGGTGAATATCACTGTAAACCTATGAAGTGGACAATTCTGACTGTAATGCATGTGGAATATGGAAATTTAACCTCTGCCAAGTTTTATATCAATATCATAGCCAAAAAATAAAGGCACTATACATATTTAAATCATGATTTTTTTTACATTAAAAGATCACTATGCTTAGGATACAAACAAACTCATGTGACAAAGAACTTAAGTTCATCCTTTTACCAGAGGAAAGATAATAGTTGTGTTACATATGGGGCCCTTAACCCCACCCGTGAAATTACAATATGTTAACCTTTCTTTTCACATGCTACACAGGGAAAAAAAAAGGGGTTTTGAGAGGCTTCAAATGGCAAATGAATGCATACTCCTCCTATTAGCAAATGCAACAGTATGGCAAAGTACAAACTTATGTCAATGATGGGAAGCTTTTGGCAAGTGTTGATATTTACAAAATACTTGGATACCTTCATCATACCATGAAGGACCTGACACATTACAGAGCTGGCTCTAACATGGTGATCCACCCATCAGTGTTAACCCCTGGTGCTAACCTTGGTTAATCAGGCTAAGGCGCTAGTGACACACACATGCACACCGTCTTTACCAATGCTATGGCCCTGTCACCATAAAGCTACCTGATATGCCTAATCACAGCCAGCCATAGTTCATAAGGGCAGAATGAAAGAAGCCCACTGTCATGGGCCTTTAAATTAGATTGTACAACATGGAACAAGCACAATAGACATGTCATACATTATTAAGTTTTGTGGAAGCATATCCCTGCACATCTGAACTTCTCATTTTCTGGTTCCGCTCCCATGGTTCTTCATCAGAGATAATACCAACCCCACCAAAAGACACGAAGGGTAACTAGAAACTAAAATCAATAACAAGAATTCTGTCATTTGCACAAAATGTTTTCCTGCTGCACAATTCAATCTGCTTCTTCCAATACAGTCAAAAAAAAAAAAAAACCACACACAACAGCCAGGCTGATAATAACCAAATTCTCTGAATGCTCAGTATCAGCATGGCCGATCTTACTTCTCTACCCCCTTAATAATGATAATTCTGATGAAATACCGCGTACATATTTGCAGAGATTTTTTCAATAAAATCTGAAAGCAAATTCTGCGAATCTGATATCAATTCATATTAAACACAATATATCACTATCAACAAATAAGACAAAAAAAGATGTGGACGGAGGAAAAGGTTCAATTCCATTAACAGATTGATACCATCTGTGCTTGGGAAGTCAAATCATCAGATTCCATTAACATTTTCCACTGTAAACCTCTAAAAGTAAAAGTACACTTGACACTACACATACAACCTAGTACCATTTCACCAAGTCCCTCTGCCTAATACATACCAATGTCCATAGTGGAAACTATCAAAAGATCTAAGAAATGGACAAATCTAATAAGAAACCTGTCAGCTGCCAATGCTGTTGCACTACCAGGGGAACTTTATGTCAGTCTTTCTCAGAATGATTGAGGGTTGTGCTTGATAAGAGATTACATAAGAAGCCATGCAAGGTTGAAAAGATGCAGGAAGATGGTGTCAGGAGTTGAGTGAAGAAATGCTTGTTGGGAGAGTAAGGCGGTTCTGGGTGGGTACGCTGACTACAAGACAGCCTTCCACACCTCTCTAGCCTCTAGGTAATAGATCGGCCAATGAACTAATTACAGGTTACGCTCACGCAGGGCTGAACACAGAGGTGTCAGATGTCTGTATGCTACATGTCTCACCTACGCTCCTTCACAAAACAGTGAGTTTATCAGATACACAATTACATGTTATCAAACTAATCAAACTGCCAGTTGGATTTCATCCAAACCCTGTCCAAGGAGACAAATTTCAATACAGCTCAATCCTGGACACATAGAAGTGGTGGCTACTTGATATCACAGGTACTAAACATGTCCTGATTGCTTACCCAGCCCTACAGAAATATCACACTCCAGCAAACCGAAGATTAATTTACTTCTAATTCGAACACAAAAAAATGTCGAGATTAGAATGATTAGAATGTGTGTAACTATCTAGTTCTAGAAACAGAGCCAACATTAGTACGCGAGCCAGTGAATGCAGATGTGAGCAGAATGCTTTGGTATGCAATCAGCAATCTGGAGAAAGCTGAGTAGGACAATGCGCCAAGCCATGGCTCTAAATCTCCCACAAATATCACGACTGATGTGGCTCTCTTCAGAAATTGAACACCCATTGATTTGTTAACGCAGTCTACATCTTCAGTAACACTGTTATGGATTTGCCTCACCTAAGGTAGAAAGTTTTCTTGGAGTGTGTTGCCTAGTAAACGCCCTGACTCATGTGTCACACAGTTGGCTTTCTCTGGAATTCTGAACCACCAGCAGTAAAGAACACTCAACAACAGCTAGCCAGATATCGATAAAGTGCCGCTGTGCACACATATTTTGAAAGACAAGCTGGCTGTGCGAGACGACAGAGTAAACGTACTGTCACAAAACTTCCATTATCAGCTGCCTCTAGTACACAAAATGCAAACCAATGCATTTTCAACATTTACTCTAGGACTTGTGTATCGTAATAGTCGGCTATCCACACACTGGACTGTATGGAGAGACATAAAGCATCCACAAAAACTATTGATTGCCATTGAGTCTTATCTAAAATGGGGCCAATCTACGGATTATAAGCTGAATAGAAAGATTTTATGGCACCTTCGACGGCAGCCTGTCAGAGAGGAGGTCAAACACTTCCAAAAGCATTCAACTATACTTTATAACTTGGAATAAAGTTGTGAGTGAGGTCTATTATATTGAGTGTGGCAGCCTACATCCAAAACAGGTAATACATCACTGTGTCTGGACAGTGCAGTGCCAGCTGTCAATCTATGGCATGTGCTCAGAATAGCCTGATCATGTCAAGTATCCAAGACATTTTGTAGAAAACTACATCATGTAATAAACTGGAACAAATAAAAATTGAACAAACTGGGATGTGTATATGTTTCCACAAAGCAAATCCTAACAAACGTCCAAATTTAAAATCCTAATTTAGGACAACATATACCGGTATGTCAAAATTTCAACTTACAGTGCAAAAAACCCAACACTGTGACAAGGTTTCAAAGTTTTGACTTCAGTCAGAAAGGGTTTTGTGGAATCTGCCCCTGATCAGGGTTTACCTTGTTTACACATGGGGTAATAAATACTTGGCGTTAAAACAGGAATAGTTTGTGTACCTGTATTCGCCATACCTTTTGGGTTCATCAACTGGCACCAGATGGCCTATACAACAAGTCAATGACAGATGGCAGGTTAGTGTAAATGTACAAGTTATGTAATCCTAGGATAGAACCATGCACTCCTAGTAGCTCCTCCCTCCAAGGGAGCTGATTTGCTTCCCCCAGAGATTCTCACTTAAACATGCAGGGGCTCTCCCAGGTGCACCAAACTCAATTGTGTCTACCTCAGTTGAGGGAACATGGCAACACTTATTGCCTTGAGCTCTTCCCCAATGTTCCAATTTATCCCGACACGTTGGCAACATGCACACCTTCTTTGCACAGGAGACACACCAATGGGTTTAACTTGTCAAATTGATTAGGGAAGGTGCATGAAGAGAATTGCAAAGATGCTCTGGGGAATACTATTGGAAGCCAAGTGATACTGGACCGTGGACTTCTACTGACCTCTGATACCAAAACCAATCAAAGCTGTTGTGTTTACACACTGACCAGTCATCTACACGGACTGTGAGTCTTGTTTTTCCTGATAGGCCAAAGTGATGACCACTGGCATTCAGCCAGGTTTTGGCCAATACCCTCAATCAAGAGGGTAGAGCAGAGCAGAGCACACTTTCCAACATCTGGGTCACTAGGGAGAAACTCTAAAGCCCAAGATCTTTCATATCAATTTACATTCATGTTTATCCACCTACCTATACATTAACTCACCTGGCACCAAAGTCAGTCTGAGACTGTTTTCTGACCTATAATAGAATAAGAGTAGTAGGTCATCCTCAAGAATATGTTCATTGGGTGGGCTCTGATCGACCATTTTTTTCTCACAGGTCGGGTTACGCTCAACAAACCGTTTTTTAAGGATGGCCTTATGCCATTAATATCTTTCCATTCATGCAGGAATGCAATTCCTGATTATATATCTAATCTGTGATAGTTTATCAGAAGAATCATCAGTCTTGTTAGTACTGCAAGCTTGATTACAAACCGATCCACAAATAACCTCTTGATGTCTGAAGTACACTTAGGCTGCAGCAAACTACAGAAGGCCAACCTTTGCCAGTTCCAGACAGAGAATACTTAGAGTATAGGGTTCACCTATCAGAAAACTCATCATTCACTCGAGATCCCCCAAACTGCTCTGAGGGGTAATTCTAACAGTATACATCAACCTTGAGAACACAAACTGTAACTATATAAAGAGGCTGTTCTCCTGGCTTCAGTAAGACTTATGTCTCTAAACTGCCAGAAGTCCCATCTAGAACAACAAACAGGTTCTCACCTGTGTGGTCATGAGAGATGCTAACAGGCCCTGGGGCAGGGGAGAAACCCTACCTTGGGGCAGAGTGTAGGGGACTTCAGCATGTGCTTAACTCCTACACCTATCTGGATTTCTATGCAGGGGCATCTAGAAACAACCCCCAAAACAACAGCAGACAAACAGGGGAGCCCACTCTAAACACAGATGTACCCAAGAGACAACATCAAAGTCTGCCCAGTTAGTCCAGTTGTACAGACTGTAATAAGTTTATTTATGTAGGGTACTTGAGTGGCAATAAACTGGGCCTATTGTTTATACTTTAAATGGTTGTCATGGAAACATGGTTGCCCTCTGTGGACCCAATCAGCAGTGGGATCTAAAATGAGGCCATGGCAGGTCAGTGGTGGAATGGACAGGTATTCCATGAGAGACTTTCTGATGGGGGCTGGGAATTCCTGGTAGTGTGGGAGGGACTTTTAGCTGGGTGGTCTGTCTCCCAATATACACTCAGGCCACAGGGATCAAGTGTTCAGACTTTGGGGAATAATCACCACCATCAGAAAGGAATTAACATACATGTGTGACAACTAACAGTCCATTGTGCATCTAGATAAGTGTTCAGGTCCGTGAATACAATGTTCATACCATCTTAGAAATCATTGATCAGAACATTTAATTACATACCAGATGGAGAATTAAATCATGATTCCTGTGCAGTTTGTATTGGCAAGCACAGATGTGTAAACTGTAAGAAATGGTTGGATTATGTCCATGGTAGACCAAAAACAATGCATATTACTTTCTAAAACAGTTCAGCATAATGTATGTGTATGTATCAAAGACAACCATGTCATGAAGCTTGCCTTTGGATATATTTTTCCTAAGTGGAAGCCCAATGATGGACATAACATGCACAAGCCCTTATTATAACTTCATAATAAATAATCAATGAGATATTACCATATTAAGTTCCCAGTGATCAGTCTCTACCACAACTTCAGCTACACCAAGAGCACTTTTTTCCTTGCACATCGCCGTGGGGCACTTCGGTACTGACAGAGGAGCAACTTATCAGGTTTATGTCATTTCAATAATACTAACACCGTCACAGGGCCTAATCTGCTAATGCAGGGTATGACGATTGGAGTAAGGGTCAGAAACAGTTTGTACAGCCTACAGCTCAAACACCTCAAACAAATGGACAAAGACAGGGCAGTTTGTGGTTTGTGGCTTGATTTATGGATGGGTCTTCATGGTGCAGAGATTCCTGATTAAACTCCTCACAAAGTGCCAGGATGTCAGGGGTCAGAGGTCATTCTCATCTATTAGCTGCTCCCACAATCCTCTGTGTCAGGTGCTCCCCAACTCTGACACCCTCACTCAACTTCCCCAGTCCATTTTCTTTGGAACTCCACCAATGATATGCCACACATTCTTACATAATCTTCACCCAATTATTTTCCATTGGCAGCCCATACTTTTGTGCCAAACTGCTATCAGCTGGCCTGCCAGACTGGACAACCAGTGTATATAGCCTGATGCTTCTTCTTATCAAAACCTTCAGAACTGCCAAGCATTCGACTAAAATACCGGTTTGTCTTCCATGGGAAGCTTGACCTGCGTGCAGACGTACATGTTACATCTGTGCTGTGTACCGCTATTTTGGGGAAATGATTTAGGTGGGTGTGCCCTCCCTGTTACTTGAGCTTTGACTGCTTGCCCCTGGGTGCAGTTTGGGGGTCCCCAACACAGGCTTGATATTTACAGATCTGCAGTTTCTGATGCCCACATGAGAGGCTGCACAAAGTAACCTGATGCACTGAATTGCCTGGCTTAAGTGACTTCACTCACACAGCGGGCAATTCCAGGTCTCAGGTAATTGTGTAACACGCTCCACTGAATAGGTCTTGTTCCTACAGCGCCCATCACATCAAACAAAATGGCTGACAGCTCCAGTCAAGGAAAACATGAAACCCATTAATAATTGGCAGATGGGAATCCTAGCTTGAAATTAGCCAATCAGCTGTGAGAGAAGATTAGGTAAGGCAATCGAAAGCAGCCATTTCCCTAAACAAGATCTGTCGCTTCTGCAATAATCTCTGCTAACATGTATGTTTACTTCAACGACTGCAACAAAAAAAGCTTGCGCAACACGCTGCTAAGTTACACAGATTTCTGTGTGGGTGAATAGACACCATCATGACAGACTGTAGCAGATTAGCTTTGCACAGTCTTACACTGGAATTAAAGAAACTATGAACATGTCTGTCACACTGAAAATTGCTTAAACTATATCTCAAAATTTAATTATACAGTTTTATTCATGACAGGCACATATTTACATAACCCTGAACGTTCCACTTATCCACAAATGGTAGTCCCCTGGGCGAGCTTTACATAAACTACATTGTACTTAACAGGAAACTTTTACTGATGTATATAAATAAATGCATGGGTGTTTTTCTAGATTCTTAGCAATATTCATAGACAGTCAGAGCCTGACCTGTATGATTCAATGACAACAGCATATGGTTGCTAACAACCACAGCCAAAAAAAAATTAAAACAATAATAATCTTCAATGGCATGTTCAAATTTTCTTTCTGTACAATCTTATTTGAAGCTTGAATAATTTAATAAAATTGTACTACAGGCCTGCCAAAATGGGAGCGAAAATGTATGGAAAGTGAATTTGCTTGACATATGACCAGTAAAAATTAGACACCATGTGATGTTATGAGGGGTAGTAAAGATATCCACTGTCATTGCAGATACCAACTGAGCACACAAACACTCTCTGGACTAGCAGTATTCAGTTACAAGATAGCCTCAAGAACATGTACCACCATCCACCTGGTGATATGATGAGCAAGGTTAGCCATCACCTCCTTTCTCTGTAATGTGCATGTTCAGTTGTGTGAGGTTTATCTGCACCTCTCTTTGAATGAAATAAACTTTCTGTCAATATATCACATCCTAACAGCTAAATAACTACTGATACTTCAATAATAACTTTAAAGATCAGCAACAAAAACTACAAACGACAATTCACAGGTAGGTATCGCTGCCCTCATATTTCAATTCCTCAGTTCCATTGGAATGCATAACAGAATGTTTTAGCAATAAATTCCCATGTGAACAAAGAATGTTTAAGACACCCCAACAAATGGATGCCTGTTGAACACTGCAAGCAGTTTTTTTATAGATTCATCTCCAACAGCTTTCCATTATCTGTGCAATTTCTAGTAAAGATTTCCACTTAGGCAATTTCCCTGAAGTCCCCCTCATTAGCACCCTAAGCTATCTGTGGGCTAGCTTTGCCCGGCAAAAATGTTGAAATGAAACGTGAGGAGATTGCATGCGAGTTTGAAGTCTGAAATTAAGCTGGCCATGCATCATTGTCTTTTGTGAAGGTATAATTCCATACTGCTGCTTGTAGAGCCATTACAGAATGGGGCACTGGAGGAAATAAGCAGCCAAAAAAATGTCCTAAGCCCAGAGAATGGAGAAAAAGGGAAATCAATGGGGAGGAGAGGGAATGATTGAGGAGTGGGAGCTAACCTGGACAGCAGATTGACCCTCAGAGCACAAGATGCCGCAGACCGCCGCCTGTCCAAACTTTACCCGTGACGCTCTAATCAGATTTGAAGGTGTTTGAGGGTCGTACCAGTCTCTCTCCATCAGACATCAACAGGGAATATTAAAGAGACAGAAAATCAGTGGGAAACATCACTCAGTTTTGACTTCCACATTGCCACACCTCCCTTAAATCACTTGCAATGCATTTGCCAAGATAATCAACTGAGCTCACAACACATTTCTCACGACCAAAACAAAAATGGCATGGATGAAGCATGTCCTACGAAAAAAATTTTCCCACCAGAGGGACAGAAAAGAACTGGAATGAAATGAAATGAAGCAAAATTATCTTCCTTGGGTTCCTTTGTGTGTCCTCCACTGTTGTGAGGCTACCATAAATCAATTGTAGGACACAAGGAGAAGTTGTCAGAATGATAGGACAGTGACTCCAACACTCACTCGCCCAGAACAACATGCAAGATGCTATTACAGACTAATGAAGGCTTGATTTGATGGCGATACAAGGCTGCTGGTTAGTAAGTACAGCTATTACAGAATTACAACATCAAAGTGAGCCGGGAAAAGATTCCAGCAGGTGTGATCAAAGGCACGTGCTGTCATTACAATAGCTACACCCACCCCTATGCAAAGGTAACATATGAGAAAAACAGACCAGAAAATCACAAGGAGCTGAAAATGTGGTTCGTCAAAGAAATTGGCCTGATTTGTAAAGATCTTTATCTGACATGTCAGTAACCTAAGCTAATTGGAGATACCACTAGGAATGGGCAACTCTCCATCTCACAGAGGTTTCTTATCTGATACACATCACCTCACCCTACCACAGAGGATTATGGAACCTTTACCAGAGGTGTATAGATCCCTAAATTAATGAAGCAAGAATTCTGGGTGAACCACAAATGATGGACAACCATGTCAAGTCACCATATAGCACCAACATGTTTAAGTTGTACATTGTCCAATAAATGGTGCCCACAGAAACATTTAAAAGTTATTTTCATTTGGCACAATGTTTGGTATTTATTAGCCAATTCACAACCAAAATATTCTTTGTAGTCTTGAACATTTGATTTCAGAGAAATTAATGCAATACATACTGAAACTTCGGAGAATTTTTCCTATGCATCTGTTAAGCTGTAGTATTGCAGATTTCTCAACCAAATAACAAATTTCAGATCCTTAGAAAATATTCAGAAATGGTGTACATATTTCATTTCTATTCCTCTAATTGGTTCTTCTTAATCTATTTATCATCCAAAATTTTTGCCCTTCAATTCTGCACCCTATGTAAATGATGCCAAGTTTACACAAAAAATCATTTGTATGTTGTGTACCGAGATCGTCTGGATACAGATTCCTCGGTCGATATGATCAGAAATTATGACACGATTTTGGCAAAGCTATGAGGCAAGGGCTGATAGCGCCATTCACCGAGAGGACGGTTGATCAAACGGCCTGGGACAGCTGACAGAGAACCTATGCTGAATGAGATCTCCTGCCATGAACAAGTTATTCTGTGGATCAGGGGCTCTTGGCACACACAGTGTTGCTCTGACACTAGAGATCACCACGGCCTGGGGTCCTTGGAAGGAATGGGGGAAAAGGGGGGAGAAACAGCTCTGAATGTACAAGTATAATGTACCCCCAAAATACAGCAGCCGCAGTGTGTCTCAGTGTTATATTGACCTAACTGTTTGTTGAATTTCCCTTGTATCTCATCAGTGCATCACAGAGGAAAAAAGTTTCACAGGAAACTTGGAGCCATTCCAAGTAGCAAACCCGACACACAAAGAAACCTTGGACTACTGTACCACGGAGCATGTACAGTAGTATGTATAGATGTAGATGTGAGGAGGGTACAAAAACTCCATGTGGCTCGCAGCCTACAGATACCTATCCCCCTCTGTATCACTCCAGTGCTCTGACTGACCCTGGCTTAGGTACACATTACATGGGGGACAAGGACTGAGGCCAGCTGGCTCTCATAACACTCAACACACACAATAATTTCATCAGCTATTCAAACACCATTCCTGCAACACTCAAGTAACCCTGAGTAGTGCATTTGAAATTTGAAAAAAACGAAACAGTACCTGTGTCAAATTATCCACCAAATAAACGCTGTACTTCCTACTTTTCCTCTCAATCACTCAAGGAAGCTCAACAACCTTCCCTATTTACTTTATTTACTGTTTAATGAATTTTTATGACTAAAAGTACTTTTAAGAACAGAGCTGATTATCAATTTTTATTACACACTGGAATGTTTAAGCACACTGAATACAACACACTAAAAGGTCACTGTAGTATTAACAGCAGCCGGGCCTTAATTTCTAAATCTCTTCACATATAAGAGAGAAACTTTCAGTGCAAATTATGAACCTTTCATAGTAAAAGACAACCCATGACAGAGGTACTGTTCATTATAAAGATTAAAAAATTCTCTCTTGAACATAAAAACCTGTTTGAAATTGTATGAATTCCTTGCTGAATTATCTTCGCTTGAAGTGTGTAGTATTGTGCTGTCAACTGGGGATCTGAAGGCGCCTGTGTTTTCAGTCTTATGAGAGACTGACCAATCAGAGAGTTTAGCGATACCAGCTGATTATTAGCTGTGACGTAAATGTTCTCAGCTGTCTGTCAATATAAAGTGTAATAACATTGCGACAGCACACTGTTTTAATGTAATATCTTTTTATTACAACAAGTACATGTGTGAACAACACTGCAAAGTTTCTCCAGACCATTGTGTTGGGGCGGGAGTAAGCTTCACGATAATTTCATGCTATGCATTTACACATATGCTTAAGTTTCAACAACAACCCTAGCAGCTTACTACAGTCTCAGGTGACAAGAGTCCACAGCTGAGACATAATGGCTGTGTTTCAAGGTAGCCGGAGGGAGCAGGGTCAAATGTCAATTTTGGCTGTCATAGTAAAAAAGACTTCATCAAAATAAACATAATACTGTCCAACCTTTTCGCAAACTCAACTTAAAACATGTGCTGTCTTTCACTTTAACTTGATTTTGGAGACAAAACGAGTGCAGTTGGGACAGTCAGTGACAAGGCTTTGTAAAAAGTTTAATATTATCAGCCTACAAAGCCAAATGCTCGCAGTTCACATTAACCATTATGATGTATGTACATAGATCTGCAAGCAACACTACATATTTCTGAACCTATCTTCAATATTATGTACAATATAGCTTCCTGTGTGGTTAGCATATGGCGCAATGTGATTTTGATTAAACTTAACGGAGCAGTCATCTGCATTAAATTGGGCATGTCATACAAGGCCGATGAAGGGAGAAAAATGACAATTGTTTACTGTGTTTCAGGGGGTATACACTGCTCCTAATGGCTGTCCTGGGGTGAACATTGAGTGTTGGTAACAAGATTTGGTTTGGTCGGGACAGCTTGGCTCTGATAAGGCTAGAATTGGTGACCAGATTCCCTGTTTATCTGGGTGGATTAGGTAACCATGAAGTGCGTATTACCTTTTGCAGCTTTTTTGTCATGCAATCACTCAGGACAAGGGTACCAGATGACCCCAGGGTTCAATCTGGCTTATGGACCCAATTACCAGAGAGGGATTCTCCATCCAATAGTGGGCAATGGACAGCAGGAAGCCCAGAAGACAATGACACCTTGCCTCACAGGTACTTAATCCTTCACCATTCAGATAACAATGTGCTTTACCAAATCACATTGGCTATTGTTACTTATGACAGCTCCATGACAGCCTGTATAAACCAAGTGCCAACGGGACCTACATATACAGCGCCACGGTGGAGACTCATGTGAAAATGATAAAGTAACAACTCCCTGAGGTGTGGTGATAACTCTTGCCTGGGTGACCAAGCCCTTCTGAGGTCGAGACATCTCCCGTTCTGCTGCTGGGGAGAAGTGAGCCCTCACTGCCTCTAGAGGGTAATGTCCATTAAAACCACGAGGAAGCCTTCCACCCCGGGGCAAGCTCTGGGGCCGCTCTGTTGCCGTCTAGAGGAAGCCTATTATTGCAATGGCTCAAACCAGCAATAATTGTAATTATGTTAGGAAACTGGCCATTATTAGTGAAGGTAATGTGAATTGATCGAGTTGAGAATAGTGAAAATACTTGTCGGGCTTGGGGGGTACATGGGCAGCGGAACACATAGCTGTCTCAAAACGCCCTCCATAACGCCTAATTACTCAGCAACATCTCCAGATGGTCGCCAAGAAAATATCGGTTATGAATTTGAGAAATGCTTCAAGTACCAGAGAGTTGTTGACAACTGAGGAGAACTGTTATGAAGAGAGCAGCATGTCTGTTGACAAATGTCCCATGAAATCACAGCAGTATCCACAGATATCAAAGCTTTACCTACACATACATCAACTGTATGCAGACATGGGACTTGCATAATTAAGATCAGACCCTGCAGCACATTTTAACTTCATGTTTCTTGCACTATATAGATGTAAATTCAGCTTTAAAGAGATACAATTTAGTATTTCATACAAAACTGCAACAAAGGAGTTTATGAGGTCCACTAAAACATCAACATACAAAACACTGACAAAGGAAGAGTACAATGAGAGACAATGCAGACAGAAACTTCATTATCAAACCTTTGGAGTAAAACTTTTAAGGGATTACACAACGTTACTACCTACATTAAGACATGCCGCTTTCACATGTACATTTTTGAACACACACATGACATGGATCTATACAATGTCAGTACTTAACAACAAATAGCTCACCTGTGGTAAGCACTAATGAGATGACAAGAATAATGCAGGTAGATGTCAGGTGATACTGGGAGAAACGTTTCCTGGCCACCACAGTTCCAGATGCCATGTTGTGGTGGGCAAACCGTCAATCTACAGACGTTTCGATAACAGACAAGGGGTCCAGGGCAGGCAGCTCACACCTAAACCTCTACTCTCGGATTGAACAGGTATCCTGATCCAGGTAACAGTTAGCCATCCAACCTCAAGCCCTTTCTGAAAGCAGTAAAATAATAAATCATGCTTAACAAGACATCAACACTTGTTAATATTTTTCAAAGGCTACACAAATTCGCATAAAAGATAAAAGAACATGGTAATATGCATGCTCACAGCTGTTGGCAAGTTTATCTCGCCCGAAGAATATTTGGAGAAAAACTACAGCATTACCAAAAAGAAAGGATCACACTCTGCCAGTCATGCTCTTTTTCAGGTAGTTTTCTGAATGATAAAAATTCCAACTTTCAGGCAAAGTCACAAGTCAATAAATAAGACAATCTGAGGAAACCAACTGCATACTGAATCACACAATTACCACTAATTACAGCACATCGTTAGCAAATAAAATTATCACATTCAAAATCAAAAGTGCCATCTGGTTGAACCCCAGGATACTGCTACATTTTTACTTTATTAATTAGTGCTGGCACCGAGTTACAGACATCAAGTGCATAAATGAATTCAAAATCAACTCCATCTAAAGTAATACCACAGCCAACAGGAAAATTGAGTCTAATTTTTGGCAAACTTTAAAAAGCAATGCTAATTTATTTCCCTAATTACAAGACACAGAGATTTCAATTTATGACAAGTATGAAATTATTAATATCACACAGCACGCAGCGCCAGTGACGCATCCAGATTTTCATTGCTCATGAAGAATGTGTTTGAAATGCTTAACTCATATGCTTGTCCCCTTCAACTGATTCCTCAGGCCATCAACAGTGGAGAAAATGACCATAATGGTATTTGGCTTCAGGCTGAATATTTCTGGCTCAAAGATGGTTTATTCCAAACTTATTATTTTGACAAAGTGTATAGTTTGAGCATTTCTGCCTATCTGGTTGCAGCATGCTACAGTACCCAGTAGGTAACTATTCCAGATGTCAAGCCTAAAAACTTCCAAAGCATGCCTCAACATGGTCTGTATCTCACGTGAAACTCAACTCAACTCACAATCAATGTCATTTGATTTAATGTTCTTTCAATTTTTTTTTTTGTCTATGGCATGCTGAACACAGCTCCTATCCACAAATTAATTAAAGCATATCGCTGCAAATGGCACATCGACACTTCACCATTTTCAACAGTCACATTCCTTGGATCATGGCGACAGAAAGAAACAGACACAATCCAAGGCAGTAATCATAAAGGCAACTGTCAAATCCACTTTCCTTACTGATCCTCAAATTACACGTCTGGTACAGGGAGATGACTTGAGATGGTGGCTAACGGGCTGATGCTTTTGACAGCTGGTTGGAAAATCACTGAAGATGATCAGCCAGAGCTCAAGGGCATGATCACATTTCCTTGAGTGCGAGACAGACTGGCACTGAACCATTCCATTAATTGAACCATTGTGTTAATCGCACTGAAAAGTCACTGAGCACTATAGTTCTTTGTCGCTGCATCCTACCTGACAGTCAGAGCTAACTGGCAATCTCTTGGTGGCACACACTAGGAGTCATGCAGGTGCGTATTGAAAGGCAATGCTCTATCCTTGGCTCCAGTTTGTCTGCATGTACATGTAGCAGTGAAAAAAATGTTCTCTACTACTTTTGACTTATGTCACATCAGTAAATGAAATGTCCATCTTTCAATGTATAGGACAACCTGTCTAGGTTTTGATATATAAGGTTTAGAAAACAATCTACCATGCAGTGCAGAAAGAACTCAGCTTTCCTATTCCGTAAATTTTCCTGACAACACATGTATTAGAAAGAGGAAATAAGAGGGTCAATGGCACCAGTTACAGAAATGTGTGTCTTCTCCTTCGGTAATATAATTATCAAATGATCTGACTGTGCATATCTGTACTATCTGTTATAACTACATGTGCACATACCAGCAATGGCTATTTTCATCAGAGAACCAGTTCATTTTGGGAGCTACACTAAACAGTGAAGGGAAGACATAAAAAACAGCTACTTCTCAGACCAAATTAAAGCAATGTGGAGAGAAGCATTTTCGTACAGGTCATATTTCAGAGAGAACAGAAGGAATCCTTCCTTGGTCATCCAAGTTCGGCCCAGCATTCAGCAGTCAGAACAAGAACTTGTATGTGTATGAGTAAGGTCAAGGTGTTTCTGATGTTGCTACCCGTTTTCCCAAAATGAGGGTAAACTCTGCACAAAAAGCAATGATGGGAAGTCTTACAACATCAGGTCGTACAGTGATTGGCAAAACCTTATACAAATACGCCAGGCAGATACAGTGAAGGACTTCAGATGTCTGAGAATGTTAAAATACCACAGCGATTTTCAGCGAAGGTAAATTGTATCCAGTGACCTAACAAGATTGTTACTGCTCTTTAAGTTCCAGAGATTAGGATATCAGTGTTAAGCACATGATCAACAACAGCCACCACCAGGTCCACATCTGTCCTCAGTAAAAGCCGCACCTTCTCCAAGACGCTGAAAATCCTTCCAACACCTTCATGACTTTATCAGATTGTATGCCTCAGCGCTCAAGTGATTCATACACAGCCAGATAAACACCTCTGACATCAAGCTGTATACAAAAGCTACCATGTGCAAGGGAGTAAAACACCAGACTTGATCCATAAGATTACATGTACTTCCTCAAGTTTTATCCAGGTAAACCCACAGAGCTAACTGGAGCTGAGCCACAGAAACAGGCAGTCCAGGTAAATTTACCACATACTTCAATTTTTATACAATCTGACAACAGAAAATACTGTATGTTTACATGTAGGTGCCACTGTCAAAAAGACTTTTCCACTAAACTTTTAACCTACACACAAATGCCTGTGCTAAGTAAATAGCTGAAAACAGACAAACGACTCGCTCAAACTACTAGGAAAGCAGCAAGTACAGCATAAGATCAGTTACACAACACATTCTTCTCGGATATTACATTTCCAGACTCTGTATCCGTAGAGATGTGCCTAAAAACACACTTCAGACTTTCCAATCACTGAACATGACCTCTTTCTGACAGTCAAAACATGAGCTAAATTCCAGTCTTCTGGGTTCCTCCTCTCTTTTCTTTTCTTTACCAGCAGGATCAGATACACCTCTTATCTGAGTTATGCCCCTTTGTGCCATTAGATCCTCATAATTTAACTCCTCTCAAAGCCCGGGTTCATGTCAACTGATGTTGAAAATATCAAAGAAAGAAAGGGCCATTCAGTAAAGCTACTTAACTTTAGCTGTAGCAAAAGATTCGAAAGTGACCAAAACTTTTTACAGGGAATGTGTAACACATTTATATCTACTTGTACATGTAGGCCACATTAAGCACATCATTTTTTAGAAACATTCCAATTAATGATAAACCATAGTCAAGACATAAACATTGTACATGGGTATGCATGTACCTTTTTACACACAAACCTTCAGTTCAAAATGATGCTATAAATATTGTAAGATAACACCACTAATACAATGTCTACAAAAGCATCTCACGAAACCGTACCGTTCAACCGACCTGGTCATCCTGGGGAGTGTCCAAACTCATGCTGGCCACAGGCTAACACTGTAACACACCAACCCTAGGGTATATTTCGTCTGTGGTGAGTCTTACTGCAGAAGATATGGCTGAGATAGCAGGGAAGACTTGGATCAATGGCCAGGATCCATGAAGGCCACCACTGATACAGTTGTCTGTCAAGGAATGAAAGTCTGCACCAAATCATAATACTATCAGGTCCAGCAGCCTACCAAAGATCTTCCATTATCCCACTGTCAGAGTGTAACCCCATAAAAACAGTCCATCACTGATCTAACTTAATTGCTGACGGTACAGCCAGAGGATTCCCGCCCAGGGGCCAGGATTTGTGGGAATGATCGCACAATCAAAATCCATCCTCGATAACAAAAGACTTCCCAGCGTGTGCGATAAATCAAACTGTACCTCAAAAGCAAAACTGTATAGTCTACAGTATTGGTGATAATGCAGTTCCTATTTTATTACTGTTGTAAGGACATTCAAGAAAATGATACACCTGCTTTAAAATTCATGTCTACCCTTACCCCAGACACAGATCTAGTCTCTCAAGATCCTGTTTCATATTAATAATAACTTAACTCCATAAACAATTTTGTGCTAACACATAGCATGAACATGCCTGAGTTAAATAATAAATCTCAAAGAAAACCTCCTTTATTTATCATTAAGGATGCATACAGCCTTCAATTCATGCACTTACCTTACTTTCAGAGAAGCAGTGCTCAAGCCTGGATACCATCGGCCTAAGGGCATGTGCCCACTGCTTTTTTCTTTTCAGCAATGCAAAACAATTTCAAAACACTTTATCTTCAAAAGCCACTATGATGATGCAGCAATGGCTACAAAAAAACCTTCCCTGTTGGTGCACAGATGTAAACCACTTTGCCGAATGCTGGAAAAAAAGGCATTTTGTGGAGAGGGAGAGGATAAGCATGTTTACCAATTCAGGAATCCAATTCCATTTTTATTCACTTCCACTTGATACATGTACATCCCTCAAAGGCAGATTCCCAACTTGGTTAAAAAGTGGATCCCCAATTACAGATTTACGGCACAAATCTCAACTCCTGGCCACCGGTGTTCTCTATCAATCAACTGTGTTATTAACAAGGTTGCTATAAAGTACCAGAGCGGCTTTAATGCAGGCCAGCCATCACCCTTACCATAGTCTGCACAACTTGCATGTAATTAAATGGGGGGACACCAGGCACAAGTTTTTCCACTATATTTTAGAGCTATTTCACCAGTATATTGTTGGGTAGAGTTTTATCAGCTATCAGGGCATCCCCAGGAGACGACTTAACTTGATTAAGTTAGATCCCTTGCCAGAACACCTAGTCCTTTCTCCTTTGTTCCAGTCTGTGCATCCCAATGACTTTCAACAATAGCTTTCCATCTTTCTATCATAAATTTAAGTCTCATTTAATTGGAATCCTAGTAAATAGTTACAAACATCTTAGTACATAATAATCTCTATTCTAATTGAGTTGCCATGACCTTTCATACCCAAGGCCAAATAGTAACCTAACCCTTCTACCCACATGCATTTGAACTGGGCTATACCAAACCCTATAAAGGGGGATATGGTAATAAATCTCCTGGCCAATGACACTGATGCAAATCTCAGAAAAATGCAATGCCATCAATCTGCCATTTATTATTTTTATTTATTTCGAGAGGGTTGTCAATTCTCCAGTAATTATAGATCAGGATCATTGGACGATAACAAGCCTTTTATCTGAGGAAGGATTGTCATATCTCACACGCTGCAATGGCAGGTATTAAACACGGCTACCCGTCATATCATAGCCAATATGAATAAAACAAGAGGTGGTGAAATACTGCTACCCCATCAAAAGCTGTGCCAGATGCACACTGCTGTTCCACCCGGACATTTGAATGCCCTCTTTGATGTCACACACTGTGGAGCTCTAGTCAGTTGGCTGTCATTTATTACTTGTCAAAGACAAGCGTTACAAGTCATGTAATTAACCACTGCTGTCCACATCAGGTCAAGCACTCAGTTCCAATGAGGGAACAATTGGCTGACTAACTCTGCGCCCCTATCCTGTAGCCAGGTTAACAATGGCTGTTTAGCAGTATTGCATGTTCTCCACTTCAACGCAAATCCTCTATTACAAATGACTGCTGACATGCACAGCAAACTCAAAATACAGCAACACAGAAAAAAGTTGAGTCACCATTTTGATGGAATGATGCTACTGCAAAAAGCAGGCTGAGCATACATGGACAGGTTTTGCCAATGACTTGTAATAAGTACACAAAATAAAAGTATTTGACTGAATATGTTTCATGGGAAATTGTCCATAAAACTTGATTTCAGAGAAAACCCCTCGTCAACTGTAACAGATACATTTTGTGAATAAGTCTTCATGAAAAATATTTCAGTTAAATAACTGAGGTGAATAAAGCAAAGTATGATAGATCTTCACTAATATGGTTAGAAAAAAAACACATTTCAAATTCTTTTAATTATTTCATGTTATCTGGGAAAGAAAATGTCATGACATTTTAACATTCTTCGCAAAAGTAAAATCGAATAGCTGCTGACAGATTCTGCCAAAAACAATTTACAGCTGAAGTTGAGCCTTCATTCCACAGAATGGTGGCATTCCTGATTCTGTAATATCCAGTCTTAATATTTCAACAATCCCTTTTCTCTTCACGTCGTCTTGTGTTATCATATTATTGGTTGAATAATGGCTGCGTGTGTGAAGCTATCCCGGAAAATTGAATAGGTGCCATCCACTTAAGCCAACTAATTGACGTCCCCCTCAGCTGAGTAATTAATCATTTATGGTAAAATCATGGCTGTCCTCGCTGGTGACAGTTCAACAAAGTGCAGATGTGATAAAATATGTACACCAACTGCCATGGAAAAGGTTCATGTATATAAAAGCACTTCCAATGCATCAAAATTCTGTAAGATGCCAGAAAAATGATTACCGTAAAACTGTGACCACCTTGGAGTAGGGCCAAAAGAGAGGCACATTCCAGAGCTGTGTATGTAATGTTGGCCACCACTACACTTCAGGCTTCCTCTGGATCAGATCATCAAAACATTAACCCCCATTACCATGACCTCGTCATCATTACAGGCACATTATACTTCTTTTATATTACATATGTGGTGTAAAATAACAAATGATTATCCTAATTTGTTTCCTTCCGGATATTTGGCTCTAACCAGACATTGAGAAAATGAACACCTCAACATCACATTAAGCTTCAGTTCTCCACAGGTACAACTCCTGAGCCTGTAAGTGTCAAGCCTGACATGTATGCCACTTGTAAACTATGAAAGGGTGTTCCAAATTGATATCCTCAAGGCCTTTTTCCAAAACGAGACAATTCAAGGGGGAGATGTGCAAGAGTCCGAACTCTCCGAGCTTCCTACAATCTTCCCACATGGTAATGACTATTTCATTCTAAACAACTTAACAGACAGTAATACTTTTCTCATCTCTGCACATACCCGGATCTATCAGGTGACTATTGAGTTTGTTACGATGTCCACAGCCCACACTAACTAGCCCCATCAGTATCACACTACATGTAGCTAAGTACTATCTACCCATTGCCTTAACCTTTTTACTGGTGTATACCACAACTTGGTTACTAAATGAGCTGATCACCAACTCAGTGGTAAAAGGGGCAAGAGCTGGTCAAAGCTCCTCAATCGGGTAGTGTGATTGTGTTAAGTGACCCTTCGGTCTGTTGGACACCTCCTCTCCTCAAATAATCTTTATCAATGTAATCAAGGTACGAGACTGATTGGTGCCATCCCAAGCTCTTGTCCGTCCTCTACCTAATACACCGACCATTCCAACTCATTGATTTCCACCAGCTCGAAGTCCTCAAGAACTCTTCTCAGGAATTTGGCCTAAACAAATCTAATAGGGTTTACAAGGTAAACATGCTGCGGACTGGACGGCCACTACAGACTGTTAACTGATGCTCTACCTCACGAAGTCAGGGAAGGTCAACAATTAGAGTTAAAGGTTTAAAGGGTAGTGGAGTCGACAATTTGAGGGTCAAGGCAAAACAATTACAAATTTTAGATCAACACGTAAGCTTTCTTGCTGCACCAAATCATGTGCTGATAATTTAAACACTTGGCAGTCTGGCAAAAAAGCTGACATCAATGCAAACACCAGTTGTTCGGATTAACAATTAATTCTTCTCGGTACATTGACCAATTAATAGGGACAGTAACTCCTCAAACAGAAATGATTAAAGTCTAAACAGGTGCTGAACAGAAATGGACTGTAAGTAATAAACAATCCCTAAAACAGGAACACTACATGTATATAACTTACTTCTGAACACAATCTCTGTCGAAGAAATTTTAACAGAAGTAATCAACTAATCTCATATGACTAATGTTCCTAATGCAAAGCAATAAGAACTTTATTCCCCAAAAACAAATGAAGGGAGAGAATTCATTTGTAAGGTGCATGCGTATGCCCATAACTCAAGCTGCTGGTTGTATCCCAGGCATTAATAACACATCTCAACAGCTGATGGGAAAACTAACAAACTAATAAACAACTGAGCGAACAAAGCTTGTAATGAGGAGAATTCTGACATTCATCAGTCCAGCGTAAGCTGGAATTTACTGATGTATAACACTAACTATGCTGAAGCCAGCCTAATACCTTCATTAGTGTCTTCCTTCACCAATTAGCACAGGTGTGACTGGCTGGATAATGGGACAAAGACAGTGGGACACAGGAAATGCAAGGTGAGCATGTTTCTCAGGGCAACAGTCCTGGCTAACCTGTGTAGCTTACATACTGCTACATTCTCATTAAGTATTAATTGCCCACAGCTATTTTCAAATTACTTCCAGCCTCTGTAAATAATCCTATAAATACAGGTATAACTCATTAAAATGACATTTGTTTTTTCACAAGACTGTTCCAGGAGTAGATTTTCTCTGACTAAACCTATTTAAACCAATGGAAAATTCTAGCACTATCAAACACCTGGTTTACTTCACCAGCTCATATATATACTGTGTGTATGTCTGTCCATATAAGGTGTTCACACTGCCTTGTTCATCTTTCCTTACCTGTGTAATTTAGCAGTCAGTTTTGAATTTAACACCGTTAAACACATTCACTCACCAGATCTGAGAGCTGTAAAATTCTAGCACTATCATACACCTGGTTTACTTCACCATCTCATATATATACTGTGTGTATGTCTGTCCATATAAGGTGTTCACACTGCCTTGTTCATCTTTCCTTACCTGTGTAATTTAAGCAGTCAGTTTTGAATTTAACACCGTTAAACACATTCATTCACCAGATCTGACAGCTGTAAAATTCTAGCACTATCAAACACCTGGTTTACTTCACCAGCTCATATATATACTGTGTGCATGTCTGTCCATATAAGGTGTTCACACTGCCTTGTTCATCTTTCCTAACCTGTGTAATTTAAGCAGTCAGTTTTGAATTTAACAATGTTAAACACATTCATTCACCAGATCTGACAGTGGTAAAGGTACGTATCATACTTTGTACCTTGAACAATGGGTTTTTTCTTTCACATCAATGGTCGAACATTAAGTATGAAAGTATGCAGCAACCCTCAGCGCAGTCTAGTGACTGTCATGTTCTCAAGACCAGTTCATACAGTAGAACCCTGGCACTTAATATGCCAACAGCCTTGTTCATGCAAAAAAGTGCACAAAAAGTAGTAATTCTATACACATGAAAATCATGACAAAAAGTCAGAGATGTATTCGATATTCAAGGTAAATGTTCACAAATGATATTTTTCTTATATATCTGTAAACAGGTGCAGACAACAACAGGGTGTCCTAATTAAGAGGTGATGTGTAATTGAGAAAATAACAAACCTATTCTGTAACCTGAGGGGTGATACAGATGTGGGGAGATAACGAGATTTGTGAGTACGTTACTTGAGCTCTATCACTCGGGGAATGTCTTACAACATAATACGCCTGAACTATCAAGAGCAAGCAGCAAAAAAAGAAGAAGAAAAAAAGACCAGGCTTCTGGGAGAAACAATACTGTACTGCAAGGGAGGAGAGGAGGAACATTATCAAAACGCCATTCAGTACTGATTACAATATGATAAAACCTTAAAATTATTAGTTATAACTTTTCGAGCAGATAAACAGTGCTTTGTGAAGGAGGTCAGTGAAGCTATTAACATAGATAGACTAATGATCCTCCCACATGAGGCTTACCTGGACAGAGATTAGGGTGTTCTCCGACTCGCCGAGTTGTTACATTGTCTAGTCTCTCTGCACAGCCAGGGCACGTTCCCACGTACCAACAACATAATATTAATGATACTAATTCAACCCAATTTTATCGCCTGGACAATTCTGACTAAACTATCAGTGGCACTAATGAGGAACTAATGGCATTGTTGGATAGGTACAGACTTTGGGCTGGCATGTATCAAACTCTTACACAGTCACGGCAGCCGTCACTCCTTTCGTGTATGAGCAGTACAGCCTTGCCTATCTCGCTTCAAAACAATCAATACCTGTCAGCTATTAATACAGCCCGGACAGCAGGGCCTAACCCGTTAGAGCCCCTATCAAACACAGGATGAGCAGAGAGCGGGACAGGTATATACAAACTTATTACTGTATGACCACATGCTGTCCCACAACGACACTCAAAACGGATTTCTGGCTTAAGAAATTCTTTCAATTTACACAGATCAGTAACTTAGAAAAGGTTATCATCTCAGGGGACTATTTCCTGTGCTAGCTGCTCTCCTACCCTTCTGCCAGCCAATTCCAGGGGTTAATAAGGAAGCTGCAACAAAGCAAGTTATCTGTACTAATCAAAGCCCTTCAAGTGTTCTCTTCAGACCCCCACAAATCCTCTAATCCCTTACCGCAGCACTAGCTCTTGTCTTACTGTCACAATATATGTCTACACACACCAGTAACTGATCAGAATTAGTGCTTTGCGTGTATGAACACAGTGAGTTACACGCAGTTTTAATCTGTTACAAATTTGATAAAAATCATAATGCCTATTCATTTCATATATAATTACCTGCCCATGATACATATCAGTATTATTCAAGAGCCTACATATAGTTTTACATAAAACTGATAACACATAGTTTCATTGTCTACTTTTTTGACACCTAAATGGGGTAGTATGGAAAATGAGCCAAAAGTTGCTGATGATCAGATTATAAAAAAAAAAGAGAGCGAGAGAGGTTTTGTTGGACTTCTCCATGTAACGTTTAGTAAGATCACAACACAATAGGAACTCACCAGAATTAGCTCTGAAAAGATCACTGGATGGATGAAGCTAATATCTCTGAACCTGCAGTTGCTATTAATGTAACTATTAATGAAACTCCACTCCCGCCACCTCCTAAACAATGACATTTACTTCACTGTCTATCTACCTGTACTGTGTTCAATGTACCTGCACCCTTACCTGCACTCATACAATGTACCTGCACCCTTACCTGTACTCATACAATGTATCTGCACCCTTACCTGCACTCATACAATGTACCTGCACCCTTACCTGCACTCATACAATGTACCTGCACCCTTACCTGCACTCATACAATGTACCTGCACCCTTACCTGCACTCATACAATGTACCTGCACCCTTACCTGCACTCATACAATGTACCTGCACCCTTACCTGCACTCATACAATGTACCTGCACCCTTACCTGCACTCATACAATGTACCTGCACCCTTACCTGCACTCATACAATGTACCTGCACCCTTACCTGCACTCATACAATGTACAAGGGTCTTCTTTACAACAAATGAAAGTGCTACCATGCAGAGAATGAAATTAGCTGAAAATCAGCTTAAAACTGATGGTACGTGTGTGGTGTGACTACAAATTTCACCATCCTATAAATCAGCAAACAACGATGCATTTCTAATATGGGAGTTGCTGTGTCTGGGATCACTTGTTATGTATACGTATGCTCAGGTTTTTATACTGTACTCAACAATTTTTCAGTTATATTACGACACAAAGTCTTTAGAATGCACTGGTTATGAAAGACTGTTCCAGGTGACAGAACAGATTACAAAATACAGACTGTACTCCTGTTTTGGGCACTAATTATCAGACATAAAGCAACATTCTAGAACAGAATATCGTACTTATTCACGCTAATTTCCAAGGCTGCATTGTCTCAGGTCACACCGGATGATCGTACCGGATGATCGTACCTCATATGCCCTTACATGCTCTTATTCACAAATTCCTTACTGTTTGCTCATCTTGGCAATTCATAATACATTTCTGAACTTCCACATCAGGACTGCCTCAAGCTATGCTACGTGGAGCTTACATAATATGGACTATTTAAAGCTAGGAATAGCAAAGCATATCACACATTTACAGATCTGCACCAGATTTGATCAAGCCATGTAAATATTCATTTTTGTGAACAATAATATTTCATAAGAATGCTTCATGATACTTTTCTTGTTTGAAGGCAATTATAACTTCAACTATGTTTTACATGTATATACGTATCACCTGAAGTAAACGTCAACATGTACACAGTGTTCTTCTAACTAAACAAACAAGAACAAAAAACCGAGCACTTTCATTTTTCTGCCTGTCTCTCATAAGACTGAATTATTTACCACTCCTTTCAGATCTTCACGCTTCAGTTTTCATCGTAGCTCAACTCAATTACATAATTGATGGGAAATTTATGTCTTTATTATCGTGAGAGTGCTAAAAAGCTGAATAAATGTAGCTTTGGCTTAAGACGTACAGCGACAGTCGACTGTCATTATGGAAAAGACATGAAAGTGTCATTAATGCCAATGCAGAAAAATGGAATAATTCACAGCCGATTTTTATAATGGGCTAAAAAATGACATTTATCAGAGTTTATGACAAATCCTTTAAAAATCCATTTGCTAAAAAAGACGTTTCGAAAAAGACAAGACCCAGTGCGTGAACATTTTTGCAAGTAAATTTTTCTACTCAGCCGTGCAGTCTGAACTTGCAAAAATTATCAGTGATCGATGATGAGGAAATAACAGTTAAGCCCGTAGGTCGTTGCTGTGAGTCCATGGTATGTATCACTGCTTCAAACTGGCTTAGTATCTGAGCAGTTATGTGAGGTGGTCCTTGTGGGATGGTAATCCCTGAGAGGCCAGCTTGTGGGGGATAACCAATTGGCTAGTTAGGCATTCAGGGGCCTCCCAGCCTAAACTCTCTCTACCTATAGATCATTCAGACTCACTGAAAACAGTTTTGGAAGGCGAGCTGCCAAGACTGAGCGAGACACAAAGGTTGGTTTATGTACCTCATGTACCGCCACTATTTGTATGCCAGCAGTACAATTTAGGCTATGTCCAATTGCATTACTGCAGGATAATACAAGTGCTATCTGTCTTAGCTGAGGTAATGAAAATCCACTTTATCTAATTGATGACTATTCAAGCTTACCTACTGATCTGGCATGCAGAGGTTTCTGCTATGCCACTGACAAGATGCAGGCTTTCTCAGGAGACATGGATAAGCCAATCATTAATCATAACGACTACTGTTTATCTAGTATTAAGATTGGCCAAGGCAGCTCTGAGCTCTAATTAAGGTTCATTCAGGTAGGTTTTTATTTTCACTGATTACAGATTTCTCTTGACTATCACGCCCAGAAACGATCTTGCCTCTTATTCCTTTAGGGTGTCCACTCAATGAGAAAAAAATCTAGACCATATTCCATACTGGAAAAAAATACAGAAATTCAATTCTTTTAATTATGTGGTCTGTGGAACTAGGTAAAAAAACAACATACATGACTGTGGTTGAAGGAGGCATTCCACAAGAAGAAATATAGCATAATGGTCCTCTAGAAGTGAAGGAGACAACTGATTTCAATTGTTTGTCATCTTAATGCTGGTGACAGCAGTTTATGGTGAAAATTGAACATCAATTTTTCTGTCTCCTTGTTTCCCACGCTAAGAAAAAACTTGGCTGTTACATAAAATGCGAGTCATACGAAAATCTCATTACGAAAGAAACACCATATTTGGAGATAAATGCCAGCATCTAGAAGAAGGCTATATGTGGTCTGTTTCTGGGAAATATTTTAATTAATAACATAGATTATCATGTCTCCAATATCATCAGGAAAGCCACCGAACCCAATATTGCTGATAAGCAAAATAAGACATTTACATTCCAGGCGTCCATTCCACTCGAGCCTTCATTTGAATTGGATAAAAATCCGTAAAACAATCCATACTACTAAGAATTCTTTAGAGCATCTACTTCATTGTCAAATGCATCTCATATTCGCTAGGAGTTACATCTGGATACTGGAATCAGTATATTGTAATTTGATGAGTATCTACATAAGTATCCACAAGTCTGAGTCCGGACCTTTGCTGGCAGCACATTGGGTCTGGTGACCTAATTTGTGCTAGGATCGCCTCTAATGTGGGCCATGCAGCACTCTAGTCCAATGTGGCTGTCTTACACTCTACAGACAGAAATGTCTACCCAAAACAGACAAAACAAAAGAATTTCCTCCCTAGATGTTCATGGCAATCACCTCCATCCAATTGCGATATGTCAGAAAATCATTTCACAGAGTTAAAAGACGTCAATAAAAAATCATTCTCAAAGAGCACATTAAGTATAGCCCTAACTAAGATAGACACATCTGGCATTGGTTTAATGGCAAACACATCAAAAAATTAAGGACTGGCAGAACTCTGTCACTTATCTTACCACAGGCAAAATTAGGTGAACTCGCAGCTGTGTAACATGGGGAACAACAGCATATTACCAGGTCTGTCAAGTACACGTACACCTTGATAAAGAAACTAAACCAACAGTAAACATGTACTCTTAAGAAAACAACACAGTTAGCCCAAAGGTAAACATTTTTCTAATGCAAAGTTTACACCTGTGCAAAACGGCCTTTAGTTTGCTACCCCTGACTCAAAATAACACAACCACACAAGCTTTGCTGTAAACAGCATGGTAGCTGTTAGTATACACTGCTGTGATGTTTCTAAATTGAGCCAAGTAGCATCATTATTAAATCTGAGCCAATACCGAACCATCCCACCTAATATAGTCGATACCTCTGAGCATCTGAGGAAAGTCACCCCATTGTGCAACAGACCCTAGACTCAACACTGTGTCTCCAAGACAAGGAAACTGGAGTAATTACTAATGCAGGGTGCAGACGCAGAACATATGTTTGCACCGATGCAATGCTATGTGTCATGGAAACAAACCAGAGTTGGTGCCCATTTACATCACCTTGGATTAATGGCAGGAAGACTTGGTCCCTGTGTAAATAGTTTACATAAGAAGACATATGGTGCGTTCATGTGATAGGCAGATCACTTCACTGGTATGTCACAGCAATTTAAATTCTGCTGTAGCTTAGTTCGGGACTGGCAAGTGGGGAGCTTGACTTGGAGGGAGGGCACAGGGGATCTTAGCCCCAACAGAGAAGCTCTGACCACATGTGGAGGCTGAGCCTGATTATCACCATTTAAAGACTGTCAGTATAACTTACACACACCCATAGCCTCACTAAAACCCTCCACATGGCCCTAACACCCCATATCTGCCAAATGTAACCTCAAGGAATCAAAAGTATTGTGTAAGAGCCTTTGAGACACATGAGCCTGGATTCTGTGAAATGAAAACAGCCTTAAACAAACACTTTTGTGTTTACACTATAAATGCCCCTAAATACACTCTGACTTTCACATCTTAGAAAAATTCTCCTATTTCAGAAATACTCCAACCATAAAAGGGCTGACACTTGACATGATACTGTTCAAAGCTATGTATAAATAATTTAAATCCGTTTCACCCAGTTGATGTATTCCATCCCTTTGCAATGCCAGTCCTGATAGCAACAAAATCAGATTTTAACAAAATAAATTTTGTCTTGGCTTAACCTTATATTCTTTGCTACACACAAACAACGTTTTTTCCTTCAATAAAAGTCAAGTACTAACCAGCGCAGTGTTCATCCAATAACTGTTCATGACAACAGTCACAAGAACCAGACAAAGATGGCTCCAGGAATTCATGTGCCCTGTGAAATCTTCATGGTTAGTAAAGATGCTGTTGGAAGCAATATGGTGCAAGAAGCTGAGGCTAAGCAGACAACCTTGTCTGACTCAAGACTGAACACATCAGCCTGATAAAAGGCTTACAGACAGGACTAGGGCTGAAGATATCTGCATGGAGGCAGGAGGCAGATCATAGGTTCATTTGAAACCCTGTGTTTGTCACTACATGGCTCAATGTACTGTGAAATCCTCTAATCAACACCTTGCCATTCTGCCACATGAGTGCCCCAGCATTTAGTCAGTGTGGTCCATTAGGCTGGTCAGTGAGGTGTGGTCAAGCAGGCCAGGCTCTTACACAATCCAGACATCTGCATGGTCATCAAGAGGAATGGACAGTTAACTTTGTTTGTACAAGGACGGGGCAGTGCCTGGGAACTTCATTTGACCAATGGCACTTGTGAGCAATGGCCAGAGTGGAAAGCTGACCACTGAGCTGGACTGGACACACTGACCAGTGTACGCTTGGTGATTAACAAGCTTTTTAACTCCTGCTGGTTTTTCACTTTTAAAGACACTTACAAGGAGATGAGATGAGGATAAAAAACAACTGATGTCCAGATAGAAAATATTTTCAAACGCCGCACTGAACAACTGAATTGCTCATGATAAGTAAACATGAAGTAATCCAGCCAGCCATCAATAATCTTTATTATATTCCTGAAGTATAAAGGTATGCAACTGAAGACATTAATCATCAGTAAGGCCAATTTTCATCGATATTGCCCCCAAGGAGAAAAAAAAAACAAAAAAAAAAATTCTAGCTGAACGATGTTGTCGGAGCTGAAGGAGACCAGCAGAGTAAGATAAGGGGTCCAAAACATGTTAAAAAGTTTTTCATGTTCCAAGTTCCTGTTCCCTCAGGATAACATCATTGCAAGAAGACCAGATTTCACACTATTACCCCCCAGGATTACGCATCAAGATCACTCACCTCACAAAGGCCCCCTACAAAGTAGTAGCAATTGTCTCCCTTGGAAAGGTAATTCCTCCTTGAACACAGCCTAACCCTCGTAGAGTGGAGTAGTCCAGTTGTATAACCTGTTGTAAATGGTTCTTGTAAGTTTTGGAAGGCCTATTCCTGGGGAACTTATACTAAATCAATACCTCCTTGGAAAGTCCCTCTGCAGTGATGTGGGGATATAGATAGACACCCACACGCTAACCCAAAGGCTCTCAGCCTACACACACTACAATCCTCACGGCTTACTCCATGGATGATTCGGTCTTCTAGACACTTGGAAACATATCCTTCCAACACACTGTCACAAGTAGGTGTTTTTGCTGTTTACTGACAGAGTTGAAAGTCCATGGGAAATGGGAGAAGATAAGGACAGGACGATGGAGATGAGCACAGGGCTAGGAGCTTCCCTCCCTTCAAAATAGTCCAAGGGTAGAGGACCTGAGTAGACTGTACTGACTCAGAGCTGGTATTGTAAAACTGTGGAGGCAGTATGTAGGCCCCTCACAGACACAAAGTCTCAAATATCCTTACCAGCCAACCATCTGTGTTTTGAGTTCCAGGCTCAGTCTCTCTACCAACTTCAGGGTTAGGCCAGCAGACTTTCCCCTACACCTTAAACCTACCCCACAGCATGGAACAGTCCACGTCAGAGAGCACAACTCTAAGTGTGTGATGAGTTGCCAGAATGTGTTTCAGGATGAGTCTACATCAGAGTACAGGAGGGCACCGGATCATAAAGACCTTATCCTCCTGGGGGGAGAGGGGACTGGGGGTTTGGAGCTACATGAACTGAGAGGAGGATATTGGTTTGCCAGGCCTCAGTGAGGACATCCACAAATGTGGGTAACAGTCATATGACAAGAACTTCTGAACCTGTGATTAGACCAGAACCAAGCACAGACAATTTAACCTACTTTCCTCCCGCACCCCTCTGACAGGAAACAGAGTGCTACAAATTTGCATGTACACCTCAGCAATATTAAAAGAGAGTTACACATGGACTCACACAAACAGGCACAAGAGCTTCCTTTGATCAGAGGGCTGGGCTTTAAGTGAGGTGTTACGCTAGACAGAGGAGCATGGCCTATAACAGCCTGACCGGAAATCTGGACAGTATTTCTCCTTTCAACCAGGCCCCATCATAACCATCAAATCTTGACAGACATTGGTGGTCAAATGGGATCTTCACAATTGGACCCTGTTTTACCACTTGTACTACTTTCCTTTACACAGTATTCATAACCCAGGAGCCTATCTGTCTTAACAAAACCATACTGCAAGATCACCAACCCATTAACAATAAAGTCAAACCCATTTCCCAAAAATGCTTTTATGTGATCGTAAAACTCTATAACAAAGTTAATGTTTTCAAGTTTTTAAAGTAACCTTATCCGTGGTAAGCCATTGTAAAGCTCAGCTGGCTAAAATCTGTACACATGCAAAGCCTGGAGGGGTAGCTAAAGCTTGATCTGATGTGACACTCTAACTGGGTGAGAGGCACAAAAAAAAAACAGCTTAAGAATAACAGAGTTTATAAGGGGGCCTGATATCCGAGACGAATCCAACTCTCCACACACCAGAAACCTACTTCAGGCGATTTTTCTTTTACACCAACCTAAGGACATATGTATGGTGCAGGAAAATTAGAATATCTAGCAGCGGGCAGAGCTATGCTGAAGACTACATGCTCACTGCAGCTAATCTATATCCAGATTGCAGAAATACATGTATTAGCAAACATTTAATGTGTGCAAACATGAAAGCACCAGGAAAGTATATTTGATGTAATATATGAGAAAATGATCAAAATTAATGCAAAATTCCATCTATTTATACTTCCTCCAACATACCTTCATTTAATATCCCATTTGAACCACACATATGTGCAGCTTTTCAGTGCTGTTGGGTTTCACCAACACTTGTTTTCTGTCCATCACAAAAAGTCCAAAGTATAGGTCAATATTCTCATGTAAACATAAATCAATTTCAGAAATAGAACTCTCCTATTCAACAACTCGCCACGATATGGCTGAGATATTGCCGATGTGGCGTTAAGCCATAATCATTCCATTCCATTCCTATTCAACAATATTAATTAATTATTGCTGGATAATAACAAATTTTAAACAACAGAAGTAAACTGCAACACTAAGCTGCACTTCATCAATGATCCCACTGTTAATCAATAAATGGTTTATTTCATTCTTAAGTTTCCAGGGTAATGGGTGTAATTTTCCATTGATTGTTAATATGGTTGCTATAAGATTTCAAACACAAAGGAACCAATTTAAACCTGTCCTCAGCGAACAGAAATAGTCACTGGAACAAGGCAAAGCCCTAGGGGTGACTGCAGGACAGTATGCTATCTGAAGCCCCGCCCATAGTCTGTCCTCAGCTGACCTTAACACAAGCTGGAGAATAGAGCCCCATATGTTTCCAATACAGGTGGAGGGCAACATATCCTCTGGCTGAAAAAAACTCGGTGCTATTACCAGTATCAGGCAAGCATGTTACCTGAGTGTACCTGAAAACCCAGGCTAGGGGGAGGAACTCCGGAAACCTCACCAAGAAAATAAGCCGCACAAAACAGTTACTGCAAGGAGATATATACAGCATCTATGCGCTCTGGGTGGGAAAAATAACACATAACCAACTGGAGTATCACCTGGCTGTATGACAGTCTCTTATTGATTTACCTACATACTTATATACAAATACGAACTTCCACATTCTACTGGTCAAATCCTTGCCATGTAGAATGTCAAGGCCTTACAAATGGTCACACAGAGACGTATTTCACCTTATTCACAAACTATGTGACAAACTTCGCAGGCAGTTTTACATACAGGGAACCTATACAGCCACCCTACCTGAGGGAACTTAATACACTAATGGCAATTTGTGAATAGCTGTTGAGAGGTTAGCTAACATTACCCAGCTAAAAGCTGTTCCATACACGACTTTATTAGTCTGTCACAAAGGGTTAGGTCAGACATGAAGGAACTCAGTAACCAATTATAGATTTTTCTGCACCCAGTTTCATCTGCTCGCATTTCCCGCTCGATTGAATTGCACATTCTGTCTTCCTGTCTGTTGTTTCGTCTTCGATTTCTTACTGGATGAAAACCGGGAACAGAGTGAGGCCTTGAATCAATAAAACAAGATGGTGTGCAAAAGGATTCCCCGCTCCATCTGTTATGCTTCCTTGTAATAACAGCATCCAAAGCATAAAACGACAGAGACAAGCTATTTGGATCAGCTAGTACGTCAGTGAGGAGTTTCATACCCACGTGAGAAACAGATCTATTGTTTTCAGCCTCATCAAAACATTGTCTGTTTCACCGTTTGCTAGTTAGATCGATACTTATACAGTACTTGCCAATGGCTGGTAAATGTCACTGGTTTGTTCAGCTGAGGAAAATGGTATCTGCATAAACAAAGTCCAGCATTTCTCCAGATTCTTCATATGAAATTCTCCTTGGTTTCTAGGACAAGCTGTTGCTGGCATTGATTACCCTGAAGTGAACTGGTTAGCCTTACATGCATTGCAAATGCAGGAATTTTGAATATGGATAAGTTCTATGATCCAGATATCTATCATTGATTTGTCAAACTAATTTTTGTCCCTGAGACGAATCAAGCATAAAGCTGAGAACAGATTAAAGAAAAAAACATAATTACTCAGATCAATAGGCAATATCTCAGAACAGGGAATCAAATCATATAAACACCGAAATCAACACCATTCTGGATTTATGTATGGGAAAAAACATAGCTACCCAATAATATTCTGTGCCAACACCCTTTATGGGTACATCATGCAACCAGAGAGCCCTGTTTTCTCCTAAAACCTGTTTGAAACACCTGTCGCATCATCTCGTTATCACAGGAGTTGATTGATTTTGTACACAGCACCTACATGTAAAAATGTCTAATCTTCATACAGAGTTCTTTGACCTTCCTGGAAGAAGCTCTGCTAGACTCTACCAACATGGTAAATCAGAAATGCACAAAGCAGGCTGAAGCCATTAATAGAGGGCCCTTACCCTCTTTTTAGCCCTTTGCAATACTTGTGTTTGTTTTCCAAGAAGATACATTAAGCATGTCCAAGCCATTAGTGACAGGGAACATTTCCACAGCTTCCTCTAGAAACACAGACCACAGTGTACTAGGGTAATGAGTACATGTACATGTCAGTCATAAGAGAGGTCACTCCTCTGGCAGAGGTACCAGGATCTAGGCAAAGGGTTAACCAACACCCCTGACATGAGATCAGCCAGGCCATACCCTCTTGTCATGGCTGCCTGACAGTCCAAATTGGATGTGCCTGTCCCCACCCCTGCCAGGAAGAATCAGTGGCCATGGCCGACCTTAATCTCTCTTCTCACTCAAACAGCGACCATCAGGCTTATGGCATCAACACAAGACCAACTTGGCAGTACCAGCCTTAAAGCGACCACTATAAGATAAGGCTGTTGATGTTGCAAACTGGAGAGTTGTAATTGGTTGAGCAGGGCAGGATCACCCTGGCTGCGAATTGTTAACCTGCTTAACCTCTCAATGGTCTCTACAGTTTCCATACTGGGCCAGAAAATCTGATTTACCAAGACAATACCCAACTCAGATTGACAAGTTTTCCCGGAGGCATTTTAAACCTTGTTGTCGCCACAAGCTGTGGTCACTGTTTGCCTTGCTGCACCTTACAAATGCAGCACTCAAAAAACTTTGCGCTGGATACAGCAAAAACTGCACCAAAAGCTTCAAATCCTAAAATCCAATTGAGCTCAATCTGAGAAACATGGGGAGTTTAACAAGTGAGCCTGAAGGTCATTTTGTTCAAACCATTTCATGAACATGTTCAGTGAATGAGGTTTTCTCCCAGAAAACCTCTGCTGAAGACTTAAAGGTAGACACAACCTCACAGCATGCAATAACCGCTGTGGTTTAATATATGGCACTGTGGATAATGGCATGACAACCTAAGGCTAAAGACATGGCAAGCACATTGGCTAAACACATGATAAATGCTCAGTGGCTAAACACATAACAAACACTGTGGCTAAACACATAACAAACAATCAGAGGCTAGACACATAAACACTCAGTAGCCAAACACATAAACACTATGGCTAAACATGTGACAAACAGTACCGCTAAACATTTGATTAACACTGTGGACAAGCACATGACTAATAGTGTGCACAAACACAAAATAAACTGTCTTGACAAACACATAAAAAACAATGTTGACAAACATAAAAAAATACTGCATTAAAAACACACAATGAGACTATGGACAAACACATAATAGACACTGGGGGCCAACATTGTTGTTCCAAATCAAGAAATATTAACATTAACTTCTGACATTAAACATGAAGCTAACATTTGCTGAATTGGTTTTTACCATGCAGATGTGTTTATTTGAAATGTCTCATCAGATTTATCACCAAAAAGAAAACAAATCCAATGTATATCCGATACTTACACTGCAAGTTTTGGTATTTGACCAAACACTACAAGCAGATTGAACGTCAATATATACATTGAAAACTGAAGAATTTCATTTTTATCCCACAATTTATGTCCTGGCTTGTCTTCAGCATTGATCAATATCAAAACTTTATCACAATAATCAGAATGGTCTATGAATTCCCTAATTATCATTTGATTGTGCTGATTCAGAGTCAGTAAGTGTGAGAGATCTGGCAGATAAGTTAACCATAACAGCTGGTTAGGGTTTGGGACACACTTGATTAGGGACAGCTAACCATACCAGAACATGTTGCTTATAAATTTAAACAGGACCCAATGACAAAATACTAGTATTCCTTGTAAACCATGCCATTACAGGTTAAATTATCCCCACTTCAAAGAGTGAATCAATAATCCTTAAGTCAATCTTTTGTTGCTATCACCCACCAAACCATTAACAAACTTCATGGGACACTTAATATTATGGGATGACCACCCTTATCTGCCAGATCACAGGTCCTGCTAATTACTGACCTACCGTCTGGAATTTAATTGGCTTAAGACAGTTTAACTGGGCTCAGTGGAAATTAGAGGAAGCTGTGGATGAACAAGGAAATGATAACTTCATAGTCAGACCTCATTACAGGGAAATGCAGCACCAGGGGGCTGCTTTGAGGTACAAAACCTCACCCACACACCCCTAATGTGCCCAGCCTGGTGTATGTTACAAATGAGACATTTTGCACACTTCTATAAAATGATACCAGGAATGTTTTATGTACATGTATAATTCATGTGTAGGCAGGTATGGGAAGTGTGGACTTGGGTCAGTGGACAGGCAAGTATCCAAGTATTGCCAGCTTCTCACAGGATCCAGTGAGAGATCATGCAAAATTATTAAAACTCCCATGATAAGAAGAAGTCTATATCTACCTGTCCATGGGCTGATAATAGGATTAAGTCATTTGCTGTTAAATGTTGACTCCAGCACCAGTGAATGTTTGAGGCAGAAGACTTTCTGGCAGACTTCTCACAGAATCCTGTGAAAAAATATGCAAAATTATTCATAATTCTGAGATAAGATGATGGCCATATCTGCATGTCCATGGGGTGTCATGATAGGATTAAGTCATTTACTGTTAAGGGCTTGATCATGGCGGACTGAGGGTGAGATTGTCTAGATAACGGCTGCAGTGTTCCCACACACCCAGCCCCACATTCTGTACACTCTCTAACACACTGTGACAGTCCAGCAGTTTAAATGACTATTAGGAAGATAAGCCGGAGATCCCTGGCTAAGAGAGCAGCTAATTTAGGCTGACTGACCCCAAAGACAGAGGGTCTGGTCACTGATACTGGTCTTAAAGGGACAGTCTGGCAGGGCTGGGCAGCTTGAACACCAGTCTTCTTCCATGGGCTGATTACTAGTCAATTCTCCCAGGGTCCCACAGCTTGAGGAAACTAATTAACCAAGGGAGGCAGGGGGATTCTTTTAAGTCAACTGTAGGCTGCAGTCTGCCAGTTACTAAAGAATGTGCTTTGACTAGTCAGCTACAGGTCAGTGTTACAGCTATACTAACCAAATGCTCGGCAACTGCATGTAGCATCTATTATTTGTCCAAGAAATATTTGTTTTTATTGTTGCTTTGTTCTGCTGGGCATAACAGTATACACATATCTAAATTATTACGTAAAGATGGGGCCAATGCAATATGTTCAGTCGTTAACACGATTTATCTTTTACCGCTGCACATCAATACACACCTGTGCATACAAATACATCAAATTTTGCTCCCATTACAGAGCTGTCACCATAACAGATAACGAATGTTCCTGGACGCGCGGCGCTTGTACAATTAAATAGAAGTCCTCATAATAACATCAGCCATGGGACGCAGGGGGAGAACGTTGATGCTATTACCACAAACCATATCACGTCCTTCAGCATTATGGGGAAACAGCCATGCCATATAGGATTGATGAACATTATCAGAAAGGCAATACACATGTGGCCCATTCATGTCCTAACATTCAAATAAATACAGCCCAAGATAGATGCAGCAATCCATCCAGCAAATAGGGGACATCAAAGACAGCCTGGAGTACAGCAGAGCCAGGAATTCAGTCAAAGGGGTCTATGTTCATGGTGCTATGCAAGGAAGGGGTTTGGGCTGACTTAAGATGGTATTTTTCCTGCAGCTGGGGAGGGCAGCTGTCTACACCCCAGGGGGGGCCTGTGCCCTTCACACACATGTACTCTTCTCCTCATGCCCTCATATCTGAGATCAGCCTGACTTACATGTTAGCCTAAACAGGCCCAAATGCAGAGCCCCTGAGTTTGGTCATGTCAGTCTGCCTGTGAGATATATAGAGAGCAACACTACAACCCAGCTGTCCAAATCTGTCACATACAACACTGCACATATACTCTTGTTTTCACTGCTGGTTTGGCCTTAAAACATGTTTGTTTTCTAAGAGGGAGTTACAGTACTTGACATGGCAGGACACAAGCCCATGCCTCCAGAGCTTGGGGACAGTTCCCTGTGATTAATTTACATATACATGTCCTAGTGACAATTTCTCTACACATAAGCCACTTGCAAACATTATCTTTCTAGGCAACAACGCTCTGTTTTAAAATCCCACTAAAATTTTGTTTCAATACTTTGTTTCGAAAATTTACATATCAGCCTTGCAATCTGGACTTGGCGTTCCAAACCTGCAGGAGATTTTCCCGAATATGTGTACAATCATACTTATACCTCTCATTAACAATCACAAACTGCTGTACAGCACAAATACATGCAGATGGATAATTAAAGTAGAGCGTGAACTCTGATATTGTGCCAGACGGACATTTAGCCTTTAAAATTAAGGAAATTGCCTTGGTTTAGTGACTAATTAAGATTCTGGTTAAGCTGAAGGTGAAGATTCTTGTGAGGACGGTGAGCTGTCAACCATCAGGATGGCTCTTCAGTGCCCTTCATTTCCTCTCCCTTACAGCTCCGAGGCACCCAGCCAAAAGAGAGTCGCCGCAATTTGTCCAATCTCACAAGGTAATAGCACCGTACAACAAAAGTGTGAATGGTTTCACTGGCAAAACGTTATTCTCTACCCGGTAGTGAGCAACTGCTAACAGCCAGTACAGCTTGAGAATCTAATTTGTCAGGAAACTGAAAAACACAATATAGCATTGGCTGGAAGCAATCAGGGGCAAGCAGTGTTGTAATACAGAGTGAAGTCAGAGAATGGCTAGGCCTTGCAAGGCAATAAGCTCGACGCCTAGTTATCACCCCAAGGCCTTCCATTGCATCACATTGCCAATAAATTCACACGCCTGTTATTACACCACAAAAAACAACCTGATCTAAACAAACCTCAATTAAACGAAAATATTGACTACACTCTTTAAGATAATTTTTTAATTTTTGTAGTTGAAACACCACTTCAACTGATTAGCAACACTAAATCATTCTTAAATAAAATTAACGTCCATGATACTACTTTTTTTAGAGCACCCAGTCTTAATCACATCAGTCTGAAGAGCAGGGATGATATTTCACTGTCCAGTTCGTATCAAAACATAAAACAAGGATGGACTGTCAACAATCATTGCTTCAGTGGTCCATACCAAGCACAGATTTCTGCAGTCGCCCATTAGTAAGTAACCATGATTACCAGCCAGAAACTACCCCCTAGCCCCAGTGGTAGAATGTAGATACAGCTCAGTAAACATCCCTGCCTCTACTGGCTGTACTGACCAGCCCCTAAGCCTAGCCATGTGGTATGTCACATAGCAGTCTTATATCCGAAGATTGCACCACCAGTTTACAGACCTCAGATGCAGGGGATATGATCCAGGGGGCACTATCTGTCCCCATCCCCAAACACATCCCCCCAGTTGTATTATCACTGATGGGAGGGGGGGGGGGGGCTTCAGCACATCTGGCATCCTACACTACTTTCTCTCTCTCTCTCTCTCTCTCTCTCTCTCTCTGATAACATTGTTTTCACAGATGGTCATTGTTTTTCTATCTCCAATGACAGCATCACTCCAATCTATCCAGTTACCTTGTCTACAATCTACCTTGGACTTGACTCCAGGTTTCTAATAAATACTCTCATGTGTCAGTGTTTTACTGGCTGTTGAAGGCCAGCAGATTTGAAACCAGTGGATGAAATTATGAGCAGATAGAATCTCCTTTATTTGGTGTTTATGGCCTAAATAAACCAAACTTTTCATTCCAACTGAATATCCCAGGCTGGAAGTTTACATTATCAGAATTCATGATTGACTTTTAACCATAAATACTGTAAAGCTACTACAAAGATAAGCCTCTGTAAATTTGTCCTCATGGTTTATCAAAGTTCAAACATGCAGGCTGAAATCTTGATAAAGCTGGCTGCTTTCACACAAGCTGTCACAGATGGGACTAAACAGTGTTTAAAAATCAATGTTTAAAAAAACGGTTATGTTAATCAGTCTTATGTAAAAGACCATAAATCAGGAAAGTGATATAACAACCTTGCACAATCTGCCATTTTAAATGGTTTGATCACAGGGATTGTCATTTTGAACAGGAATACCTTTCCTTTCATCTTTTGAATTTGGTCCCATAATCACACTCGATATAAAGTCAGATAATGCGCCAGATCTTGATTGGGCGTGATCTTTGTCCCCTTTTATAGCTGCCAGGGACAGAGAGTATCTCACAGAATCAGGGAAAATGTCTCTCCTGGCCCGTAGAGAATCTCCATTAGCCACCCTCCCCTCCCTGTAACATTGGGTAAATGTTTACATGTCATATGTCAGAAAGCAGTCAGAAATTTCTTGATTCTCCCATTAATCTGAGACCAGAATATAAACGCGTCTGTCAGAAAACAGCTTTGTCAGTTTTGCCCATAACTGATACTCCGATAAAATCAAATACTACATCGCCTGCTACTCCCCACATTCTTTGATGATAGCTGATCTTAAAATCTCAACTGTCCAAGGATCCAAAGGCAGACTTGATCAGGAAGCATTGATTGACATAGAGTGTTAATATGCCCGGCATTAGAAATGTTTCTGGAAAAAAACAACTCAAGAAAGAGCATCACAGCTGGCAAATTTACAAAGACTGTCCCTCAGCTTGTACTGGCCAGTAACAATCTCTGTCATATCTCAGGTCTAGTCAATAAGCAACTAACACAACACCTGCCGTGTCCCCAGCTGCACTAAAACAATCGGCAAATCTGTCCACACCAGTAACAAAAACAGGCTAGCCAGCGAAGGCTTGCATGAAGAATAGCAACACAACTGTGAAGAGTACTTAAACAACTATAACACAGGAAAGAATTCCAAATACCATAAACCCCTCAACAACGAATCACATTATTGATTCAGCAGACAAATACTTTTTTATGCAACAAAAACAGTAGGATTGCAAACAGTCCAAACTACACTGTTCTGCCATTTCCCTTGTTCAGATAATTTTGAGCACCAAATTATTTATAAATGACAACTTTTTTTTTCAAAAAACTGTTCAGGCTAGATTAATAATACCAATAACTCTTGCAGATGCAATCTAATATTAATGAATAAATAATGAATGCAAATTGCACAATACTTGAAACCGATTCAACAGGAAATCGGCTGAAGCAGGTAAAATGGCCTCTCCACGTCGGGGTTATCAATTTAATTTGGTTTTTCTCAATTTTTGTCTGTCCCTTACTCAAAAATATCCTTCATACTTGTCTTAATCATCATATGATGCCGCAAACCACCAAAACATTGGAGTGCCCAGAATACAGTAAAGTTTATAACACAAGTTTTTAAAAATATGTTAAACACACACACAAATCTAAATTCCAGACTTGTCACTGAAATAGATAGTCCAAACCACAACTTATACATTGTACCACGCCTCAATCTTAATATAACTTCAAAATGAAATGATTCCCAGAAATTCTGTCCAAACTGACTGGTTTGTGCTGAGCATGCACACCCACATGACTGCTGCCTGCATTTTTATCCTGAATTTTTTTTTTAAATAAAACTTATCATGTTTATGCAAAGAAGAAGAAAAATGAAAGATGATCAAGCTCTGGGGTGAAAATTGGTGAAGAGTCTCGGGTACTGATGTTAAGTGAATGCATAATAACCCAGAAATCCATAAATGTATGGAACATCAAATAGTAACACCACTGTCTAATACCAGGGGGAGTTATAGAGATCTCATGCAGTAGTCCAACATTCCAACCCAGGGCGAACACTGGTCAAGGAGATGGAACCACACTAAAACATGAATGGTTAGGGGAGGAATTTGTACATCCATGTAGGCTTCGGCAGGCCATGTGTTCCCTGACAGCATAAGGTAAATTGGCTTCATCTATCACCTACTGTCTCTCATGTCATAACACACAGCCCACTGGTCAGGCTAAATCCAGGTTGGAACAGACTCTCTCAATCCTAACAAGCACACTCCATTTATCTCCTAAGTGGACAACCATGGGCAATTATTGGCTGAGAGAAATTCCCTCAGTGGAAACAAGAACTTCTCATGTTGTTATTTGTCCTGAACAACAACAACAAATAACCACTGACTTTTTAACCCTGTTGTTAAGGAAATGGTGAAGTTTAAGTTCAGTATGCGCAGTGCCTTGGTGAATGAATGTGTAACCTACAGAGACATTAGAGGGGTTCTGTACATCAAACAAAGGATAAGCCATTTAGATCATCCACGGAATAGCTTAGCATAATAAATAAGCAAATTAACTCTGAAGAAATTCACTTTAATGTTCTCAATATTTTGATTTTAATTATGTCATCCTCAGTTGAAATATCCTTTCTCCTGAGGATAACTTAATTAAAGTTCAAATAATGAAAAGTTTTAAAATTTTCCACAACAGAGTGAGATAAATAAAGATCACTTTATTTCTGGGCTTATAGGTGATACCTATGAACATGTATTTGATTGTTGCTAAATGCCATACTCAGGAAATTTCATTTACAACACGAGAGGAGGAAACTAGATTGAGCATGGTAAACCACAGACCTCTGGCCAGTTACTGACCTACTTTCCCCCCACTGAGTGTCTTCAACAGCCTTATGTCATGAAGGTCCCATGAACTGTCAAGAGATGGGGAATCTAGTGTTTGTAAGATGGATATCATGAAAATCAACACCATACACAAATAAAAACAAATCTGCAGGGTTCAAGGTTAAATTCAGAGTCCTATGAACAGGGAACTACTTCTCTCACAGTCTTGACTCATATCCTAGGTTCTGGTAATTTGATACCTTCTTAGGAGCAAATTCTCTGTCCAGATATTTCATATTAATAAATTTTTTAGAAAACCATTTTTGTCTATCAGTTTACGGTTCTGTTGAATAAAATTGACTCTGTCAGTTTTCAAAATAATAGGCCATCGTGTAGTCCTAGCGGGTTTATGTTATCCAGTACATAACCCTTTACAGATATCAGTCAGTGACTTCTCATAAACTTGACTTTATGTCCTTCCACTTTAAGCTTGTCCCATGGAGACCATGGACAGGCAGACATCGGTAATGGATCCAACATCAATGAAACAAGAAAAATTAATAACCGGACAAAAATCCGGCAGGGCATTCTGCACCAAGGATAGAATGCACATGGACATTGATTATAGCACGATTGAATTTATACAGGAAGCTGTATCACGATGGCTGAAATATGGCAGAAGATTCACTACAGATTTTCCGGCTTCGACCATCTTTCTTGCAGCCTCAAATAACCTTCAGTGCTACTGGAGGAATGCAAACAAGCATTTCCTTGTGGTTGAAACCACCAAACACATGTGCAGATTAAGCCTGCATCCTTTCACTTTTAAAAGCTTCATGGACAGACAGAAAAAAGCAAACATTTCCAATAACGTCCTTCTGCAAAGTAAGACCTTATCCTGGAAGCACTTAAAAGAGGACCCAAAGTCAGCAGTTGAACAGATGTCAATGCTACAATAATACTTGTTGTTGACTTGACTTGTAACCTATCAAAGGAGGTTTGGACAATCAATTCTGTTTGCCAAGTTTCAAAATTTGGTTCTAGATCGAAAACATAAATCTTACCTAAATTGTCATCAAGACTGGCTAAGAATCCGCTTTCCTGAATAAGCAAGCTTGTCCTGCCGAGCTTCTGAAATTCACAAATAAAAATATAGCGACATGAAAAATTGCAGCAAGAATCGATATAAAATGGCATTATAGACACATGGGTCCAATTAAAACCGAAATGACTGGTTAAACCTCTCCCTAGGTGCTCAATGCATTAAATCCATCTTAAATTATTAGTTAAGCATAAATGCCAGGCAGAGCTGATTTGAGATGAGGAGCTAAGCGTCTCATATTACATGATAATTAAAACAGGCGTGAAATCATGCAGCGATGTGTTAATAAAGCATGTGCTTGGACTGCACTGACTGCACGTGCGCCCAGGGATCAATTTCACGCAAATGTTTGCCAGACGATCGGGGTAGCTCTTACTGGCCAATCTTTAGTATTTGATATGCCTTAATTTCCTGCTGTGTAATTGTCATTGTTGTGCAGCTCTTGTGCAGCAGTTGGTTGAACAATTCCGGCCGATCAAAGCCGTCTGTGCTATGCGGGGCAAAGAAGTCCGATGAAGAGGAACTCTGGCTGGGCCGTATAAAAACACATCATCAAACAGCCTGTGTGGACATCTCCTTATCAACATACCACTGGGGAGGGCTTTTTTTAAATTCACTCACATAATTAATCAGGCCACATCTTATCAAGGAATGCTGAAAAAAATTGAAAACCCTTAAACTTTTGGAATTTTTTTTTTCTAATTTCATTACCGATTTCTTAGAAACTTTTCCTGACAGGAAAATTTCTTCAGATGCCATGTTACATGGCTGAGTACTATAATATCACAGATAACAAATATTTACGTTAAATGTAGTACCTATTAGTAGTTACGAACATTAAGCTGAACAAGTGTGCTCCAATCAAGATATTCTTGAAGGCTTCTGTGGGCCTTTGCTATTTTGGTGCTGTCAGTCCTAAAGCCAACCAGTTTATAGGTGGTTTACCAAAAAGTGATGTAAATGATCTCAATAAGTCACAGTACACACACACTGTGGTAATAACTACTTTTAGTCTACCGTTTTAGTTAGGGTCTCAAGGCAAACACCCCAAAATGGCTCATTTTTTGGAAATTCTGTCAATAGTGTGCTTTGACACACTGATCTTCCCTCTTATTTTTTGCACACTGCACTCCGAATCCTTACATCCTGTTCCTTAACACAAATGCATTGCTAATGTTAACACCATATGTTTTGTCAACCAAAACTGCACTTTTGTCATTATAATCCTGATTTTAAAAGCTGTGTAAATTATTTTCTTTGATCAGCACATTTAAACAAAGGCAGTTTTATGTTTGAGACAGAGGATTGTTAACTCAGTCCAGATCAATGAAGAAGCTTTATGGCATGCTTTATTAGCAGGACAGCCACAGTACAGCCACAGTTGTTCAGGGCCCTAGGGAGACAGGGGAGTGTAGGTTGGGAAGGGGGAGAGGGAGGGAGAGATAACTGTGTCTGGGGCTGAAGAGGTACAGCTGTTGCACCTATCATCTATTGACTAACAGCTGTCTGTCACCCTGGTCAATACCACCCATGTAATCTATGGTCACTGTCCAAACCAACAGCCCCACATCATTCATTCTGTTTAACTGGAACAATGCTTCAGTGTCACCGTCACAAACTGCTCTGCTGATACTGTCAGCTGGGTTCCCAAAGTTGTTCTCTTAACAAATATGTACAGCACTTCATGCCACACAGCAACCAATACTACATAAATCAAATATAAAGTGTGGGCAAAATAGAAAGTGTACAGTAGAAAAGAAAATTAAGAAATTAAAACATGGTATTACAAATGCTAACAGCAGTACAGAAGACAATCAGAAATATTAACACATAACATATGGCAATTCGGCAATGTATCATGAGTACCTGATAATGAGTATAACCCTCCAGTAGTGCACTGAAGGGATAGCACAAAAAAATCAGTGTTTGTTTACCCCTGATAACATGGAAGAAGTACTGATATGTAGGTACTGTGGTCCATTTGATCCATGTGTAATATCATCTGCCAGCAACAAGGCAGGACTCAAAATAAACTGAAAATATACGGAAAACAACTACCTTGTGCATTATATGAGATCTGTGCGCACATTTGCATACCTTTTAAACCTCATTCTGCCATATGGCTATAACTAAACCATGTCACAGCTACATGTACCACTGGCACCTGCTTAAGTCCGTGTATAGTCCATTTATCACTGTCCATTCGTTACTAGCTTAATCAAAAATTCATGTCAACAATTCAGCAAGAAAAAAAACAACAACAGAAAATGACAATGAAATTGACAAGAATTTGTATGATGATGAAAACGTTCATATACATGTACGCAGTGTCACGGCAAACAATTCACACACAATGGCACCAATGAAAACGACCTAAAAAAGCATGCATGTATATATCATTTCAATATTCATTGCTGTTTATGGCTATCTCTGTAAAGAATGCACATGTGCATGGGTGTTGAAACTTACCCGAATTCATGCCACAGGACAGAGACCTGTGAAGACTCGTGGATTTAAACCATACCCGTTTGTACAGGTAGGTGTATATATCTTCCCAATCAAGACCCAGGTATGAATGGTTTCACAACACTCGACCCTCTTTGTATGCATGTGACCATCTTATTAACAAAGGAACACATGTACCTGTAGACTGCTAGTGGTCATCTCTGGGCAAGGAATTATTAAGTTCACCCCAAAACCGTCAACTTAGTCTCCAAGCCCCAAGATGACAAAGCTGTCTTTGACTTAATTCAGACTGACCTTGTAGAATCATTTCTGAACTTAAATTTGAAAATAAACACTAATTTGTATTTCTATCATGAAGGTTTAGGGCAACTCCTTGAATTAAAATAACAATTCTTCAAAGTGAGTCAAAATTCTGGCCTGTGATCTGACATAAGTCTAACACAGTTTTGTGATCCTTTGGTCTAACCAGGACCTGGTTTAGTGTAACACAAGACCATGGACCCATCACACAAAAAATGTGCCAGTCAAATTAATCCAGCTGTTGTTGTGTGGGCTGTATAAAGAGCCGGACCATGCTGCACCCATCAGCCTCCATAATGGCTTATGTCAGGGGATTCGCCTGTACTCAAGGTCTTCAATTTAGTCTAAAGTCCCACATCTGTTTCCCTTATTTCTGCACTGATCAAACTTTAAAGGTAGAAATTGTAGATTTGAATTAACACTGAAAGAAATTCAGTTGCCAAGCAGCAAAGAACTACATGCACAGTTTCAATTTTACTATCTTGTACATGTACTTGCTATTTCGAAATACATTTCCTCTACATGAGTAATTTGGCATTTTACATGAAGCTGTGAAAGATGTACATTTATACTACATGTAAAAGTTACAAATACGTCCAACAAATGCAGACAAAAAACAAACAGATTTATTTCAGCTACCACCTTCTCATTTAACCCACAGCCACACCTCACTGCTAATTGCACAAAAAAGGGCATTTCTATGAACATGCATGTGTTTACATTTAAATACATGTGTGTTTTATTATATCAAAGTCATGGGCTCTAGATCCCCTAGATCAATGCCCTGTCCCTCCTGCTCCTAGCTCACCTCCACCCCCACCCTTAATTTCATTGTGCCCTCACCCCTCATTCTTTCCATGCCAACCCTTCTATCAGTAGGCCCAGGCAGTTAGGCGACATATGGGACCAATCTGGGTTCCATGAGAACAGGGTAAAACATATGGAAATCTTCTGTCATTACTTAATCTCCACGTAGATGTATTAATATCTAGTGACGAGCAATGTAGTCCCTCTGGCAGGGAGACTTTCAAGCAGGTCAACCAACCCCTGCATAATGTATGTTAGGTTAATCAGAAGATGCCTGAATAAGGAAATATTATAACATGATTAGACCATGGATCAAAGGGTTGGCTGTCACCATGGCAACCGACACTAATTAGCAGGTATTATCCAAAACTAACCCCAGGTTAAACTGTTCCCCAGGTGGCTTTCCTTCGTTCCACAGGCAGAGTTCAAGCCGCGTCAAACTTGATCTGTAAAAGTTGATCTTACATTATACAATATGCATTGGCTGATCGTCCAGCCTTTACACTGGCTGCTGTTTCGAGACATTTGGGTATTCGTTCTCATACAAATTTATAACTGCCAGCCAGCAAACCCTACACTTATTTCACCCCAAAATTACATTAGCCTTCATTTTTTTTTTTTATGAGTGAATAGGGACCAGGAGCTATAATGTTTCCTCCTGGTCACAACAACACATTTTAAAGTTGTTCAACTATTCACCTGGGACTAACGTGTACATTTCCAAGTGCTACTCCTACAGATCAACCAAACTGGCAGGCAAGACATGAGCATTCTGAACACATAATTCTGTATTTATCACATACATCATTATACATGATGTGCATAACTGAACACAAACATGCAGAAAGAGTCCCAACATGCAAAAAGATTGACATCTCCTACCTCTATTTACACATCACACACAACACAGTCTGGGGGAAGGAGGTATGTCCACTTGAATGTTCCTCATACTGAGGTATTAATTCTCAGCATTCGTCACTTCAGGCATTTATTGTCCATGGATTCCCGTCGAGACATTGCCCAGTTAGACAGTCAGACATGTATGTAAGTATGATGTCCCATGAGTACTTCAGAGTTCGAAGGTTGTTGTCAACATCACTCTTGTTCAGTTAACGTGAACCTTAATCCCCTGAAACTAGCATCTCGGGTACAAAACCTCCATCCCCTGTCTCATCCACATAAATGTACCTACACGTAGCAAATTCCTGCAACATTTGCACAGCTGAATCTGCATAAAGTAACAAATATGTTCACCCCTACATATACAACTGAATATGAATGCATGACATCAAAAAAATTTTGGAGGCTATCTGAGCACTGCCATACAAACACGACAAAGGTATAGCAGGGAGATGCCAGCTGGTGACCCAAAAAACAATCTGGGACAATAACAAGTCGGCCAGGGTAATACATGTCAGTCAAATGAGCCAGTCCATAGATTTGCCAGACACACTGCCATATGGTCAGGAGGGGTTGACATTGTTATTTAGATCATGATGTTATTTAAAGCTATGATACATGCACATTACATGCCTGTCCCCACACATACTCTTTAAACGAGCTGAATGAGGCTAACTGTCCTGTTACGACCAGGTGAGAGGTCATGATGGAATACAACACCTACGTTACTTCCAATGAGGGTGGACTGTATCAGTAGTGTTCAGCAATTATTAAACAAAAAAACTGTTATATTGACTACAAGGCTGTTCTCACAAATATCATGTTATTATGAATACTTTTATTTGGCATTTTTATTTGCATTCCAGTTACTTTCACAGTTCCAGTTTCATGCTCATTTTGACCTTATTTTGTTCAAGCCAAACCAACGCCACCTGCTTTAATCTTACAAGGTAAGAAGGCAATGTTAAAATGCCAGCTGTGTTGTTTACTACAGCTCTACATGTATCCAATATCTCTCACGCATTTGTTCACCATTTGGTGAATTTCAGAAGCCTATATTTAGCGTTACTGTGTTTTATTACACAACTGTATATCTGCAGTCTTACTACAACAGAATCCTATTAAGTTTAAATTACACTGTTTACAACCTAACAAATTCATCTTGGGGAGTCCTGTGACTATGTTTATGAAATATTGGTCATGTGTGTAGGGCATCCTAACATTATATGCACTAAGCATTTGGGGAATTCTGGGCTGGTTAACAAATTGTGGTCAGATTTATGTTGGGGTTAATCCTTCAGGCCCCAGGAGAGGTCTGGTTGGGGATCCAGGAGGGCTGGAGCAGATATTACTGTCACTGATGGTTCACAACAAGCATGTATCACTCTGGGTTATTACCTCATCAGCTGACTCACAGAGGTAAGAATGGCCCCCAGCTTATGGGCCCCTGCCAGAACTCTCCTGTTTACAATTAACCACACAACACCTATCATTAATCAGACAGGCAGTACCCAGCCTCATCACAACATGTCATCACTGTGCTACACAGTGTGGGGCGGGGGCGAGGGGCACTGTCTTAGCCTAGTATTACACTACCTCCACACAGGGGAATTTCAGAAAAACCCTCACATCAACAACCTGTTATCTTATACAAATAATTCCTGGGAATGTAAAATTAGAGATTTCAATAGGGCTGATGATAACAACCTGAAAGCAGAGGAGCTGTGTGATCACAGGTTAGAGGGATGGGATAAATCACCCAGGGTACCAGTCAGGAGGAAGGCTGCAGCCCCAGGCCGGGTAATTCTGACCCTCCTGGGTTATATATACAAAGTCAGGTAGAGCACTCCCCAAACCTACACATATACACCAATAAACACTGCCAAAACTCTACACACTTGTTAAAAGGGTTACATTTTTGAGATATCAAAGGCCATGCTGACCTTGACATGAAAATGTCTGGAATCATGGCCAATTTTGTGACAGGATAAGTATGGAGTCTGGGTTAAAGAGCTGCTATTACAGTTGTGCCCTTTAATGAGGTATGGACAGTTTGAGGCAAGGCCACAGTAGAAATGTCTCCAGACCACAGGGTTAAATCAGTATCAGGATGGAATATTGAGATCACAGGGGGCAGAAGCCACACCCAGCCCAAGCCTACACAAAGCCAGTGCAAAGAGGAGATAACCCCTCAGCACACGCCCACAGTTATGTTGCAACGTCCAGGGTAACAGATTACCAGACCACAACTCCTGCCATATGGCACATGTACAACTACTGACAGCCCCACTAACAGACCCAATGTACACACACCAAAGAGATATCTTTCACACTGCCTCTTCAAACAGTTTTGCAATCAGACAATTTCAACATGAATATATTCAATACTTTAGTGACCCTATATTTGAAAGATTAAAAGCACCCCAGACAAACAGCGCTTCCAAGGTATAAAAAAAAAAAAACTTACAAGTAAAATGTAAGTAAGACTAAATTACATTACAGCCATACATACATATAATCCTAGTTGACCCCTAAACAATATTCCGAAGTTTCAGAAGTATTTTTCCTGTGAAGAAGCTCATATGCTCACTGACAGTTGGAAAGTGCTAACAGCTAAAGCTGTAGCTACTTCACGCCAATATCTCCCGCAACTAAACATTTCAGTGTCTTCAAATAAATAAACATGGACAACTTGAGGGTTGTGGATGGTAAAAAGTTCATCCTCACACTTAACCAGCATGCTGAATGTCCAAACACATGTCTAGATTATCCAGAAATGTTTCAGCAGAAATGTCCATAGACTTTATCACAGGTCCCTATCAATAGCAGAACACACCAGCCGAGAGTTGCTTCAACAGATAAACCTAAATTTAATGGGCGTTCTAGAGATAAGACACACCAGAGGTTTTGGGTGTTTGAAAACAAGGCAGCTCCAGTCAGGGACCTGGGATAATATACCATGATCTCGGGATAGGACACGACCACGTACGCCCGCCTTACACACAGTGCAACGTCAGAGAATCAAGCTCACAAATGAGGATTCCATTAGCTAATATTGCTTCAGCAGGGGGATTCATCATATGACTGAAGACAGCCTATCCAAACAGTTCCTGCCACCATCCTGATTGAAATCTGCAGCGAGACTTCATAACTTCACATGTCCTTGGACAATCAGGCGGAAAGCAGGCACAATTGCAAGTGGGGAAGCTCAGGGCAGACGAAGAAGAAGACAAGCAAGGAGCTGAGCTATTGGGACGGTCATATTCAAACTGTCAACCAGAGAGAGGGAGACGAACGGGCTGCGCCCATTTCGTCCCATGTGTACTCCATAAGCACAACAGAAATACTTCCAGAGGAGGAGAGAGTAAAAAATCCATAATTGCCTATCTGATTGGGCAGCACAAACTCAATTCCCCGGCAGACAGAATGCTCAGAATTCGGAGATCATCAGAAATTGAAACCATATTCTTGGTCGTTCATAATTGTCAGCTTGGCCTTATTAGGTTCAGCCACCAGGTTTCCATCACAGAACATTCATACATCCGCTGTCCCCAGAAAAAAGCACCTTATGGCAGACATTCCCAATTTGTGATTCTGTTCCCACCCAAATGCTCTCTTTCCTTTTGAAATGTACTAACAAGACCCTTAAAGAGCAGAGCCACAATGATACCTCCGCCCAGGGCATGCCTGGGCATATGCAAACCCCACCCATTACCCCCACCCCACCCCCTCCCTCCCTGGAGCTATGTGTATAGTCATCACATGGGCAATCTCAGAGCCCCAGATGGGTTTTAAATGTTATCACATCCCGCATCAGATGACACAGGCTGTTCATCTTTCACACTTCATCTAAACTGATGACACCATGTTGTCAGGCACCTTTGCCATTTGAATCCTGCAGATTGATAAAAATACCACATAATACATGACACATTCCAAGCCTGTGAAAAACAAGTCAGCAAACAACGTAAGTTTATAAGGTATATTTGAGGATTTAAAATAGATAAAATGTAATATCAAACACCTATCTTCAACAACAAAAAAATAACTAGAACAGACTTTCATCACAATTATCATTACTCACATCCTTTTTGCTTGAAAGTTTACATTATACTACTGTCATGCGAATGGTCAAATAATCATACTTAGTCTTTCCCTTATATTTACATCACTTGAGGACTGAAGTTGCAACACTTAGTGTTTCGTATGTCACAGAGGGTAATTTTTTGACAAATTTCTTTGATTATATGTCATTCTCCATCTGTTTTAGTTACACATCAACTTTGACAAATCCAGATATTATGACCAAAACTCTCGGACTTGTGCCCAAACCACCAGCTGTGAAAGCAGTGACAATCACATGAATGTGTACAGCATACAGGGCACAAGTAATTTATCACAAATTACCTTCTAAAAAACTGGAAACTCAAAGCTGTAAAAATATTATAACAGCAATATAACAGCAAACTGGTTTCTTCACTGCTAACTCAAAATCTCTTTTGTAGAGAATGAAAATGCCACATAAGGGAATGGATGGCTTCAAATATATGCAAATGTATACACTCAGTATTTATTTAATTTATTTAACCATTTATTTATTTTGATTGCTTGCTAAATGGTTTAGGGAAGTCCAAGCTCATCAGTCCATGGCTGATGTCCCGAGGTGTTGATCTTGAAATGTTTCAGAAAGCAAAATATATATATATTTCTACGGAGAGCTTTTACTTATTAGTTTATCTACCAGAGGATTGGTGGATCCATGTAGAAGTACTGTATGCAGGGAACAATAATTGAATGAAATGACTATCCTGCAACTAACACCTGATTAACCTGATTAGGACATACATCACTGATGTGTCAGCAAATTATTACAGATTTAAAAACTGTATAAGTCATCCTAAAATTGTCCACTGAAAATATGTGAAAGTTTTGCCATGAGACGTCGTTACATAACAAGGTGCTGGGGCACAGAGTACAATGTCATCCATCAATAGGAGCCCTTTGTTAGCATTTGTTTGGATGATTTCCCATGGACAGAGAGGGATGATGTAAGCAGAGCAGATTTTTGTACCCTTATTAACATCTGGTACATATCCCATAGGGCCAGAGGACTTTGTGCTATGTGGACCCCCTAACACAGCTGCTGAGTTAGTTTGTCAAAGTTGACATGTACACAGGCTGCCGATCATCTTCCACTCCAGCCCAAACCTCTGTTTGTCATACACCCCATGTCACTTTCATACACAATATCTGTCAAACAGCAACTCCCAAAGTAACTGACAACTTTTTTCCCCTTTAGACACAAGAGCTTTAGCTACTTTGTTGATAACCAAGAGTATTATTTTCAAAAATGAGTCACGGTTGGTTTTTTTCTTTTGCTTTTTTTTCTGAACAAGAATTCACCAAATGACCAGACACTAAAGACTGTAAAATATTTCTTGTGAAAAACTTCTGTAATAAGAAATGGACAGAACTGCCATAATACTAAAGGACAAGTCATCACATGTACTGTGTATTCATTTGTGTCAAGAGACAATGTCAGTCCTGCCACAGCACAACAGGATGTTCACCAATGACTCTTGTACCATGGTTAATTACCATTTCAATAAATCATTATAACCTATAAAATATATTACACAAAGCCATAAAATTATTGCATTCCATTTGACACAGAGACAATCAGCCTATTAAACCAAACAGTGTACCAAAAAAAGGTTTTTGGAATAATTTTGCAAAATGATAGCAGAACACTGGAGCATCTGTATTTGACACATCTACCTACAGTCTGTCTACAGCAGGATCAGACTGGGCATTCCAGGTCATCGCAGTCCCTTCCTCACGGCCCACCACCGCTGCCACATTTGGAAACTCGGCAAAGAGACAGCAAAAACGGCAATGACTCATTCCACTACAAACCACTTTTTACCTCAGTCTGTTCTTTTCCCCAGAGGCAGCTTTTCACTCCCTCTCTCCCCCCATCCTTGGCCCACTCCTACGCTGTACTTAGTCTCTCCCCTCATCTTTCACCTTCCAAGGCAGTGACATCACATAAATAAATAAATACACGAAAGCTGTCTTCCTTCAATACATTGAGACAACTGGTCTCTTACTGGCTTTTAGATGATCAAAAAGCTCCACCAGGGAATAAAATCTCTCCTGGAAAATATCTAAGCTGTAAATGTGACAGTGTACTGTGCTTTCTAAGGGAGCAATATCTGATGTTTAACCTTTGTATAAATCTCACAAACTTTGTAATTACTCTGACAAATGCACTTATAAATTGAGTGCTATCTCTCCTCTCAAATTTTAGCTTCACCAAACTCATTTACTTACGGCATGTACGAGACACTACAAAAGTATATCTCTCGTACACGCTGAAGGCAAGATTAATGGCAAATAAAACTAAGTTCTGGTAAGAAGGATGGTCAAGATGTCCATGGTTATATTCGGATTCCCTTGTCTTAGAACATGACAACACCTCAAGTAGTCTCTGTTGTTTCACCTCTATTATGACGGACTCTAGCGTTTCCCCCTGGAGAAATTAATGTCAAGCACCAGCTGTCATTACAAATCCTGAATCATTAATTAAAATGTTTTACACGTCAAAGATTTTCCAAAGATGCTCAGACTGATCAAACTTGGTAATGTCCTGATGAACAAAGGTGACGGACACGCAATGTCCACAGAGCCAAATCTGCTAGCAATCCAGACAATAATCTCTAATTATTGAGATTAAATGACCAGTTTGAAGCCTGAGCAACATAAAGCGAGGGCATCACGCACCGAGGGGATGCAACAAAAGTTTCCACATTCTAAATAATTCCAGCACTTTACCGATTTCCTGTGCCAAGAGAGATTCCTGCAAGGAGGAATGTGGGCCCAGGTAAAACCAACTGGCCTGAAACTCCAGGCAACCCATGCACCATGCAGCAAAGCAATTAACAAATTACAACAGTGTTTTATCCTCTTAGGTTGACAGCAGTGACAAAAAATTTGTGACACATCAGAAGTCCTGGGGTGATGTCACAATGCAAGTGAGACTACAGTCAAGCTTCTTAACTCCTGTCCCCCCACCCAACACCCAGCCCTGTCATTTTCAAAGTAATCATCAAACACAATCACATCAACATTCAAGAAATGAGAAAGACAAAACTGATTTTTTTCTATTGCTTGTGCAAAAAGTCATTTTATTTGTGAACAAGGTAGATCACATATACACTTACTGTTTATGTCTTGAAAAATTAAAACCACTGAAAGTTGTATTTACATTCTGAAGTAAGGAATGCTGTCAGCAACTCAATTTATTTATCAGAAATTAACTTCATTTATTTCAAATGATCAAATTCAGGAAAATTCAACAACACAATTCTCACAATTAAGTCCCTTCCACTTCAACTATTCAAGCCAATCAATGACAGGCACCATCCAATCCAATCAGCTTATCCTCCAAGAGTCTAGGAGTAGCCAGAGACGACTTTTCCCGACAAAGATCCCGACGGGCTAGGATTGGGTGACTGTTGCAGCCGCCTGCCATGACGGTTATACCGTAGGGCTCCTAACAATGCCACAGGGTCGACAACTTTGCCATGAGGAGCTTCCTTCTTATGCCACAAGGCTGAGGAAACTGTACACCCTTAGGGGTGGTTCTAAGGGTGGCCTTTGTGTTCATCGAGCATTCCAAGAGTAACAGCTAAAGATCTGCCAAGGTTGAAACTTCTTGGTGATTTGTTCGGATGTGTCATGCCACTGCCACTCTAATTGATTTCCTCTCCGGCTCGGACAAATTAATCCGACATTAGCCCTAGTTATGGATGTGCCGTGTTGATTCTATTTCATGTTACGTCACTTTCTCCACATAATAGTCCCTCTCTTCTCCATGGTTATGCATTACGATGACAATTTGGAGTTCACACTAGCCACAGTAATTACATTGTCTTTAACCAAATCAACATTCTTCCCACCCGATTTACTTCAGACTTTTATCAATCATATTTCAAACTATCTAACAGACGTAATTGTGCATGAAATGCTGTTACTTCATTCTGTGGTTCAGGTCCTTCCAAGACCACTTTCAAGGCTTTTAAGTGCAAAAAATTCTGTTCCGGCTGCTATGGAGAGCAAAAAGCAAAATCGTCACGCTTAAAGGGACTTTAACAAAACGCTTACCGAGTCTGGGGTGAGTCAGAGAATGGAAGGCACCAATCACATTTCACCATCAAGTTTCACAAACAAAACTGATAAAATTTCAATCAAATATTTCTCCAACAAGACCCAGAAGGCATTCAAAATCCACAAAAGATAGGACTCTCATTAAGAAAACTTAAATTTAAAACTTCATGTAAAAATGAAATACTACTATCCACTCACAATTCTCCTTACTGAGTTATCTTTAATAGCACCCATTAACTCCAATGTAACATCACCAATAACAAACAAATTACAGCAGAAAAGAATGAACAGATGTGTATCACTAAGTTTAATGTAACTGCCTTTATTTAGACAGTAAAACTGGTTTATGGCAACACGCATTCAATAGTTCCACTTTTACAGCTTCATGGTTTTGTCCAACACACATAAGCCAGATCACAGAGAGAAGTTTAACTGCGAAAAATCCATACCAAATGGCACGAATATTGAGATGTTAATCAAGTCCGGTTGACTGGGGCCAGTCTGACCTGTAATTGAGACACTCCCATAGTGGCCTTGCACAGATGGTCCAAATTTGTAATCAAATTATTGCTGAAGACCATATTTAATAAGCAAGGGAATGAAATTATGCAAAACAAACAAAATTACACGATTAGTTTTCAAATTGTAAATTAAAAATCAGTCAGCAACGTCTTACATTATCAGCCATAAAATACCAGCTAACAATTATCATAACTGGTTGAAATTTAGTTTGGTTATTTAACTGGTCAACCAGTGAGTCCCATATATAAGACGAATCGGCTTTGCAGCCATGTCGAGAGATCATGCTGGTTTTGGACGAGACAGGTTGAGGGCTCTCACGGAATACCGTGATTTCTCGCATGTTAACAATGCTGTTGTTGTTGTTATTCGTCTCTTGATTTAGCGTTTGTTTGCAAGAGCCCCCACTCTGTCTCGCCCCAAAGCAGTGTGATCCCTGAATACCGCTGCAATGCTGATTTCCCTGACTGTCAACTGAGTCAATGCTGATTTCCCTGACTGTCAACTGAGTCAATGCTGATTTCCCTGACTGTCAACTGATGAAATTTAGTCAAGTGAAACCCTCCCTTTGAGACTAAAACAGTTACAGGTTTTACAATGTTTACATGTTCTTCTGAAAGTTTCATCCCCAGGATTATTACACCCATGCCACACTTCTTGCTTTCTTAAGTTTCATATCAAAACAATGGTTAAAGGAGGAGGAGCCGGGCTGATAAACTACTCTGAATTTGACTGATGTTCCAAACATTAAACTGGAGTCATACACTGAAAATTATCATGAAAGTATCTTAATCAGTATTAAATATAAATACATGTCGCTTCCAGTTATAAATTCTTTTTAAAAGGGATAAAGCCATAAAAATGCAGAAGCAGAGTTTTATACACATGTTTACATGATCATACCAGCACTGACACTTTAACCCTGTCATGAAATTCTAGTACCTGTTGTCTACCTGTAACATGGTTACCTATCAGAGCAAACACATAAGCAGCACTTACATGTCTCCAGGGGAGTTATACCTGACAAATCAGACAATCTCAACCTAACACAAACATGGCATTCCTAGTGTTTCCTGTATATCTGTCTGCATGTACTACCACAGACAAGATAAACCCACTGAATTAAGCCAAACTATCATCTGTTAAAACCACACCAATTTACACAAAATTAGAGAAGACAACCCTGACAGATTATTGCTCTTGTTTACGTTGTATAAGGTACCTTGTATGTCTCCTAGGAACATTCTATAACAGAAACTAAATATATCTGGAAATGTTTCTATAAATCTCAATAGCTAAAGTTCATCCAGAATTCTTTAAGAACAGACATTGCTTTGACCATTGGCTGCTACAACTGATACATTATCCATTCAGCCTACTGAACTGTACATGTATATAGCACGTTTCAACAGAAAACAAGCTAAGACTCTCAATGAACTTTTAGAATAATCACAAATTATGGCAGCCATATTAAAAAATATACAAAGACAGACAAATGTTCACAATTCTAGTGAATATGTGTAGGTTAAAACTTATTTATGTGAACAACAGACAATAAATGTTCATTTATGTCAGCAAGAGAGGCACCCACCTACACAGCCAGTCATCGAAACTTCTCATTCTGTAAATCCACATTCGCATACGCATGTAAATGTCATTTTGCAGAACAGAATACATCTGGTTGCATCAAAATCCTCAAATACAGTTCTTCAGGTACATATGACACCTTACGTTTAACAGAGGTGATCATACTTTGGCCAGAGGCACCTGTAGTAATGATCTTTTAGCTTGCACATGAAACAGTACAAACACCTGTTACCCCATACTTATCCTGCACTCTGAAGCTCTGTATCCTGATCACAGGGACTGTGGATTACCTGGGTTAACCCTGGATCAGCCAGCATCCAACTGGTGCCCTTGCTGTCTTTACACCCCTAACAATAGGTCTCTGCACACAGACTATAGCCGTGCTGTCATAAAGTCAACCTGACACCATGTGGTCCACACAGGTGCCTTTACCAAGTCTATCTGCCCTGGCAGCTTCCCCAACCCCAAGGGTCATTATGGAACAATTGGGCTAACCCCTCACAAACAAACACTCCCCAGGAATTAGCTTGAAAGGGGGAAAGTTGCTGACAGACAAAACAGCAGGGAGCTACAATTGGCCAAGCTTTGTCCCTAAACAGCTCTGTAGGTCTAGACTGCAAACTTTAACACCTGCAAGAAAGGTGATCAGACTGATCCCATCCAACAACAAGATTACCCAATACCATGTTAATTCCCTGTTCACCTGCTCTTTAATTACAAGAGTCAACAAACTCCTACACAGGTAAAACATTGTGTTCCTATCAATAGACCTGTGTATGGGTAAATTATCTACGAGAGAAACTGCAACACTATCTTCTGCGTATCTTATATTCCTGGTAAATTAAATATCTAAATATAAATACATGTGCCAATAAAATGTGTCAAGGTATAAGCCAATATATAAAAAAGTCAAACAAGTTCACACCGGAAAAGAAGTCAGGACTGTTTCGTCGTTATTTGAACAGCTGCTCTAATTTATACACTGTCAAATCCTCATGTGTTTTTTGTAACACATTTTTTTGACACATTTCCCTCTCACGTAAAAGTTAAAGCATATATAATCCACACATCACAGAAAATACTTTGTCGACAATGAAAAAAGGCCATACTTTTTATGACCTGAGTTTACCATCTAGTTGCACTTTTTTTCCCCTTGGATGCACAGGCTTGCGCCCACCTGTCAGACATTCAATAATAAACGACAGGAAGTTTAATCAAAATTTGCTCAACTATGTAAGGAGTGTATATCAGTAGATAAAATGACATTCCTTACTCTCTATAGTTACAGAAGATCACACATGATCTGTTCTGATAAGACAAATCACACAGAAGGCACAACAGCCTTGTTCAACCATTCTATTTGCTTATTAAGAATCTCTACAGTACTATTTATAATGCCCTCACTTTGACTTATAAATCAACATAAATAACCATGCCAAGTGCATAAATGTCTGCATGAAATTATCTTCACAGGAGGAGGTTACCTGAACCATTACAATGTATTTTATACTTACATTAACTTGCTTTCCTTAAAATTATCAAGAAATTACACTTTCTAGTATTTGAGAAATTAAATCTGTAGTTAAAAACAGTCCTTTTCAGAGCAATTCATTATGCATGCACACACATTTCCTTAACTTGTATGTGCATACACATGCATGTATGTACATATCTTGTCAGTAAAGTAATTTGCCTCAGATGGAAAACCCAAGAAAAAACACTTGGCTTTCACAAGCAAAGGTGTGAACATGCTGTTTTCAGTGTTTATGGTACATTAAAGACACATCCATATAAATAACAACACATAAAAAAGTCAGCTTAGTACTCCCCACCTTGTCCTGCATAATTAAGGAGCCATTACTACATACATGTTTACAGGTACATGTACTAACACCATACTGTACTGCCATTTGGAACAATAGCGTGGACTGCAATTAGCTTAAAGTGAAGTCTACATGTAAATGAATTATGCGTTTCACAGCTTACTGCTCTAACTGCTTGATTAGTTGGTCAATTAGGCTAATTACCCATTATGGCAGGTGTCTAATGGAATGACATCCTACGTAAACAACCATCCACGCACATTAAAAACCATTACAAAATCAGAAAATTAACAAAACAAGTTAACTGTCCATTTCTTGAAATTTTCTGCATCAACACTTTTCACTAAGCAAAGAAAGAATTTGTGTGTATGTAACACACTGCTCATCACTTATAACCTTCCACCTGTACATGTATGTAGGTGATACAAAGTGACGAGAACATGGATTACTACACAACATATACATCACTGTAATTATGGTACACAGAATATACAAACTGCTTTAAACACCACTTGATACACTGACCCTGCTTCTTAAGGTTAGCCCATTTCTTCAACTTTTTCGCATCCTTAATGGCAACTTTGAACGAAATTTATCCACCGATATCAATCTGAAAACCTGCATGGCGATCATTCATGTGTCTCATTGTAACGACATAATGGCATCACAGAAGCAAAAGAAATGACCTTAAGATATATCCGGGTAAACATGTGAAATGGTTGAAGAAACAGTCAGTACTGCTGATAAACCGAAAGGCTCCACCTGAATCCTACCAGGTTACTGGCACAAAATGTACAACTCATGAAGCAGAACACAGGTACATGTACACCTGCACACAACTCATGCAGCAGAACACAGGTACATGTACACCTGCACACAACTCATGCAGCAGAACACAGGTACATGTACACCTGCACACAACTCATGCAGCAGAACACAGGTACATGTACACCCGCACATATTTTTTTACATTACATTTCAAGATTTTGCAGATCTTGGTTGTTGAATTCTTAATAAATGACAAAAAACTGATTTAGCCATCTGGACACACACAGAGAAAACGTTCACCTACTTACTCTGAAGAGAAAACCTTGTCATACATGTAGGAAATGGAATCACCTCTTGATTGTGTCAGTCAGACTACAAAGTCTCTTTCCTCTAAGATAACGCTGTGGTCCTTTATGGTCTATATCAAGCACTCTTAACAAAGCCATACTTTATGATCATTGCACCTTTTTACAGAATATTCACAGCTCAGTTTTCTTCACAAAGACATCTGCAATTCAAAACTGTTTTCATAAAATAATGCTTCATTATGTAAAACATGCAAGTAGAGGTGTTAGCCATTTGGATGTGCCTGACCAACAGTGACCAGTGGTCATGATGTCTTAATCTACATAACAGAGCCGGGTGTCTTAAGAAATGCATTAAAGATGACCAAAGAAATGCGTAACTGTTAAGTGGTCAAGCAAATGACTCAAAAAAGGTTGAGCAATGAACTGACCACATGTAGCAAAATAGCCGCAGGCAGTGTTATGCAGACAAGATGCTAATCAATTCTGCTGGCGTGGATGAACAGTTGGGATAAGCCCACCCAATAACTGCATGGTCTACAGAACTGGACAGTGTCCTGTCACAGACACCTGTGTCCATTAACCCGGCACACTTAAGCTGATCCACTGACCATGGCCACTCACAACCCAGCCCACATCTCAGCCAGGCTGTCATTATTTAGTCATTCACTTGTTCATCCCTAGCCCAGATGATCAATTCATCATCTGTAGAAATTCCCCCAATGTCCACGTGTCTCAAGAATCAACACAAGAGAACATCTGAAGATTGGTCACTGGACACTGACGGCCTGTCAATCACACTCAGGCTCTCACCACCCGAGAAAGTTTAATCTGTGCACAGATGCTGGGTGGCCAGCCATGGCAACCATCAAAAAAAAAAAAAAAAAAAAAAAATATCAATCAATCAATCATCTGATCAGACACTTTGATCAGGGCAGAGGGAGGTGGATCCACATAGCTGTCTTACTGCTTCATGCATGATATTAAAAGCAGATAAACACACAGGGTACAATTAGAACTAAGCTGATCCCAAATAGTTCTCACTGTACCTGCCCTCAACCATACATGTCCAAATAGCTGTACTGATTACCCACAAAGTAACAAGATACACATTCCACAAAACCTCCATAACAAATAATTGCGCAGATTACCCAAAATGAGTACCTCAAACACCTCCAATAACAATACAGATTATCCATGTAATCTTATCCAAAATTTGTACCACAAACACAGCTAATAACCTTAGGGAATATCCACAATGAGTACCACAAACACCTCCAATAATTATTTCGATTATCCAAGATGTGCACCACAAACCTCTCCAAGAACACCCAGGGATTATCCAGAATGACTGCCACAAACACCTCCAACAACAGTTCAGATTAATGGTACATATTACCCACTATGAGTACCAAAAACACCTTCAAGAACTGCACAGATCACCCACAATGAGCACCACAACCACCTCCATCATACTTCATAAACCATCCTGTTAATGTAGATGTGAATTACACAAAAATATGCAAGAATATGCAATCTAAATTGATTTAAATATTATAACTGGAATATTACTAACATCCTTTACAGTATTTTGAAATTGTAATCAGTACAGAAGAATGATCAAATAAACTGAATACTCAATAGGACATCGTAACAAGGAGCAACACATGCTGACCATAATACCGATAGTTCTGCAACACTGTCACAATTATACTGAACACACAATAACCATGACAACCAGTTCTGCCATGTTAAAGTTTTGAGCCCAACACCTGGTAGAATTTTTTACGACCACTCTGACCAAGGGCTAATGAAAAAAGCAATTTGCGAGCCCCTAACTCACCCGTAGTATACAGGTGGACCTAGACGAAGAAGAAAGCTGAAATGTGAATGATACATATAGGGTAGTTACGACTTCATCCACATGACAACTGTGGGAGAGAAACCCCTTAACCTGTGTCACATGGATCATCCTGCTGCAGAGGTCAGCTGTACATTGTAGGCAAAGAAAGCACTAGTTAGCACAGAAGACCATGTTATATGTCACATGAAAGACCACTAAACATAGTTCAGGAAAATAGGTAGAATATTTTTTGTGTCTTTGACCATTATTTCAACAGGATTGTATGGTGGCCTTTTCTGACGATATTACCACAAGTGACATCCCAACAGGGATTTGACATTTATTACCCGACTCGTGGTCTTCAGCAATGCATTAAACATACATGTACACAAATGGAGCTACATATACATGCATCAATACATTAAACCACATGGACCTTGACACAAACTAGTTCACGCCCAAACTATGACGTCACTGATAGACTGGTATCGGTCCCAACTAGCCACACCAGAATCTGATAGATTTTACTCAGTTGGTAAAGTTCTAAAAACATATATCAAACTTTTTCTCATGATATCACATTTTTTCAGAGTCTTCTTTGCCTTTAACATGGGCCCTAAAATTTTATGAGCAAGGTTTCCATCTAGCAATCAGATTTGCTAGAGCTTGGAGAATATACTCATAATACATGTACAACAGACAACATTTGCTGTCCCCTTCTTAATTTTGTAAAGGCATTAAGCAATAAGGTGGATAAATAAATTTGCAAACTGATATACTGGTATATAATATCAATATGCACAAACATTTAATGAGACAGACGTTATATGTATTATGGGAATGTCTGAATCACAAGGAATTTAATTACATATGTACATAAAAAAAAAACAGTTTAAGTTTCATTTACCTGAAACTTACGCACAGAAACTAAAAAACCTACTTTCAAAATGAAAAATGCAAAACTTGCACGAAATTTGATCAATGTTTCTGTTTCATGGTTGAGCATCACCTGTGATGACAGGATCAAAGGTAAGACATTAAAGGGTTTCTTTGTCTAACTAAGTGGATGAGGACAGAAGAGCTGGAGCAAACCGTAGATTACCTGCGGATGAGGGTGGGGGGATGATGGGGTCAGGGGATGGGGAGGTGCTAGGGCAGCTCATCTATATGGGGTATACACCTAACGTACAGCAACACTTTTTTCAGATGACTCCACAGCCTGCAGCAAAAAGAAACTTCAAAGAAGCCAGCTCAGGTATAACTTCTGAGGAATACTTACCTGTGTGATCAATGGAACAGGTGAGCCTCAGGTAGCCTTCTCTCACAATAATCGTCGGACCAATGAAAGCTTTGCTTCAAGCCTTGGCTACATCACACAAGAGGTCTGAACAGTCAAAAACGGATGTTTTATACACGTAACACATCCATGAGTCAGTCCTGGTACACTACATATAGAAAGTCCACAGAATCTGTCCAGGTAAGATCAACTTGCCAATGGTGGATGGTTTGTCCACGCAACTGGGGGAGGTAACAGACTTCTAATCCTCACCCTGAGAGGTATCTGCCCTCTTCACACCCTCACCGGCAGCAAAGCTCAGACCAGCACGTCTTGGAAGGAGCCGCCACACAACAATAGCCTCTTGTAACACCTGGAGAGGCAGGAGCTTCAGACACCCGGCCTCACCATCCCGGGCCCTACAAACACACAATGAGGTACGAACAGTCAGCGCCAGACAGAGAATTTACTCTACTCATAACAACACAAAGCTTTAAGAGATGGGTACAATGTCAGAGGAGCGGAGGGGCTCTCTTAGGGGCTGTTTCCCACAATGCCAGTGCTGCTAACAGATGCATCCTCTGGAACCCCTTTGGAGTCCGAGATAGATAACTCGAACATTACTGGCGAAAGTTGTGAGCGATCATACCGGGCCCTGAATTGAAGGAGAGCTAGATTTCCGCATCACTGAGCTGTAGCGTGTGGGAGAAGGGCTGTCGTGTGAGATTATCTTCACCGCTCCCTGACAGCAGCTCACTGGGCCCTTTAAGACCTATCCCAGAGACACAGCCAGGCAGGCCTGTGGAGCTATCCCGCAAACAATGGCCGATCAATAAGATGATTGAGGATTTAGCAGCAGGCAGAAAGTCAGGCTGGTGACCAGCACTGGGGCTGACAGGAGATCTCACAGACAGTGGAGAATTCACTGTTTCCAGGCTCTCTAAAATAGCCAACAACCAAGATGCAGGGCGGTATTACCTACGAAGACTAGACATCGGTCACTAGACTGACCAAGCAATGACCAGTCTGGCCAACTGATCCCAATCAGGCTTCACTGATCAATATCTAAACTGAAAGAACTGTTAGTGGGACCGATCGCGTAACAAACCATTACATAACAACAGCGGCGAAACGTCTCCATAAAGGCTGGCATGGTCCACCAAATGGCCCAGACAAAGTGGGCAATTCAGTGAACGGGCAATACAAGTGGCTATAACAGTCTATAGTATAAACCTCACCCCCGTAACAGCAACATAATAACCTACTTTCCGCTTCCCTAAATGTTTTGTATTGCACTCTTTACCTTAAGCTAATTAAAGCTAATTGACTATGTAAACAGACCACTGGGGCATTTCAGGATGTAGTGTAAACTCTATCATTGTTATGTCAAAAGAGAAATAAAATTCTGACTACAATAGGAAACCACCAGGGAATGCACCCAGCATTAAAACTTCAGCCCATTATTACAAGTCCACAGTATATCATAATTATTGGTTAATGAATGGTATTGGGCTACCTGAAGTCTGCTCTGATGTTGTGTTTATGTAGCTGGCTAGAGCTCTGTCTACCTATTTCCCACAGTACCAACAACAACTGCCATGTCATCCAGTACAGGTTCTCTCAAATCCCAAACCTTATGGCGCCTTCAATTAAATTATCCAAAAAAAAAGACAAATTGTTTTAAGTCTCAGTTTAAATCACTGCCGTTTCCAAATAAAACCACCCAAGGGCCCAGTAAATTGCCAAGTGGAGCAGAACATAGACTCCCAATGACACTGACAAAGTGGATGTTTACCTGATAGTTAATCCCTTATTTAGTGTGCAGCTTAACGATCAATACTACCTGCACAACAGAATGTAAGAGGCTAATTCCCGCACACTACAACTGTCACACCTGGCCGAAACACAGAGCTATTGATCTGCCTAGTCTTTCATCCCACAAAATGGTGTACTGGAAGTGAACAGTAACTACCAGCCGGCTCAGTGCTTCTCTCCAACATCATATAACACACACACAAAAAAGTTATCACAATACAAAGTAATTGTTCACCTCTTTGTTTTACATTTAACAGCTAAATGTTTCAAGTACTGTGCAAAGATAACTTGTATGGAACCATTGTTGTGGGAAGTGTTTAGGACAGTGAAATGGCTTTGCAATAACCAGATTTCCTTTCAATAAACGGCTGCCTCAGGTAATTCTATTGTGCTTGACTACGGTGCGTTAGTCAGCCACGTGTGCTAATGACTGGCAGGGAGGCAGGGTGGGGGGTTCTCACCTGTGACCCATCCCGGCAAGCTGTTCCCTACATGCCGACAGACACCTCCACATATGATACTGATGATTACTCCTGACAACTCTGGCCTCACATGTATATGTACTTTAATTCTTCTATCTTTTCTTCATTTGTATTTAAGCTCCCATACACACATTTACCGGTTTCTACAAACCATGTAAATTTGAGACATACACTATGTAGCATCAGTCTGAACAATTCAATGATCAATGCTTTGAGCTTATATTTATCTGCTTATTTCATACATGTGTGTTTTTTTCACCTGGTAGTCGAGCAGATTTCATGTACTATGTATACGACAGTAGTGAGGTTTACTGGTTGAAGAAGGCACCAAACTTACGAGGTAGCTGACAAACCCACAGGCCTGACACACAACCATCTGAGGTAGCAGGAGATGGATTTGAACATGTAACCTAAATGGTCAGTACGTATAACAGTCTGACATGTAGACTAGATGGCTTCACCAACAGGCGGCAGCTGAAAGTGTAACTGACAGAACAACCTGAAGGGCAAAATGGCAGTATCATCAAGTATCCAGTTTTCTAACTGGCTGATGTATTCTGACTGGCAGTTGTGATGGGTCAGATTATTTTGACTGACAGTCCACTTGTCAAATATACACACAAACATCTCCACCTTTCTCCACATAGCAAGTCAAACATTCCACAAATTATCTCAGATTTAATAGTGTGTCATCATCAAGTATTCCCTACAACAAGGTTACAAACAATGTACAAAAGTTATAGTGATACGCAGCATCCATCATTCATCCTTGGCCGCAAGTTCATCAAACTATGTTGATGTCATTATTAAATAATGTGGACACCCTGGAGACAGTGGTCTTATTACAAGTAAATTATCTGATCAGATACTGTATGGATATACATGTACACAAGGAGAGATGAGGAGAAGCAGTGAGTGAATGAGTGAGTGCTTGGGGAGTAACGTCGTACTTAACAATGTTTCAGTCATATGACGATGAGGAGTTCTTCTAGTACAAGTACACAGTGTCTCCTTGCGCCAGGGCGGGTCCATGTCGCCATGGACACCCCACCTAGTCACATTACACTGACACTGGGCTTACAGTCCTGTTTCCTTGCTCTAACGTCTCAATGCTGAGCACCAAGCGCAGTAGCAACATGCAGACTCTGTGTGAATAGACCCTGACATACTAGAGATGAACTGGTAAGCATGAGAAAAGCGCTGCTTGACTCTGCTTTCATCGAACAGAAGCTATTATACCTGGCTGATATGATGGTCAATACAATTAGCTAGTCATCAGCGGTCTATCTCACACAAAGCACACGTCTATCCCAATGGTCACCCAGCACCAGGTAGTCCCCATCATCTATTGTATTTACATCTTTCAGGAGAGCATTAAGTTAAATTAATCCGCTGATTGGATTTGCAAGAAATTTCCCTGCAAGTTCATCCAAGCTGTTGTTTGCCCAGGAGTTGTACTTACGGCTGCCGCAGGGGACACGGCTTCTTACCATTCTGCCCGTTAAGCAACATGGTCAGGCATGAAATCGGCCAGTTAACTAGAAACCACCTTCCCTGAGTACCGTGTTTGTCTGGTTTGACAAGTTTTTCAAGAGTGCAAATTTACGAGAAGTTTTCAGGGTAACTATTATCTAAGAATCCCCTCGTCAAAGGCATCTCTTGGAGCTTTGTGCTAGATGTCACCTCCAGGACTGATAACATGCTCAGACATAAAGAAATGTGGGCATGTGTTTCTGCCCAGTGGCCTCATGTCAACGACGCTTCACTGCAGTTATTGTTACAAAAAATATGAATTCAATTATGAGGAAGATATTAGGGTGGGCAGCTGCACAAGCAAAGAAGAGCATCATGAGGGTCCATTGGTAGGGGTGAGAGGGGGAGGGGTTGCAAGAAAATGATTAGGGAGTTTTCAGTTGATTGAACTCTTCAATATGTTCCCAATTTCTTCATTCATTTCAGTCAGTCTCAAAATGTGCAGTTATTTGTGAGAAAAAATGATAATAGCAGGGGATCTTTGTTCAAACATGAAATACTAACCACAGATAACACTTCACCCTGGTGAGCCTCTTGCTTAATACAATAATAAGCCTTTGATCTACAGCCAGTACAGCTCACAAACTGCTGTAAAATCGAATTGGATACAATCTAAGTTGCCTTCCTTTTGTCGCTTTCCTAACAAGACTCGGCCCATAGAAATCAGCCTTATTCCTTCCAATACCTGTCTACTTAGGTAGCTCAATCTGCTCTCCAGCTCTGATAAACACTTGCTTTTCTGGATGGTTAGAGACGGATCAAAGTTTGCTAAATATAAAGACGTTGTATTTTAAACCTACCCAAGTGGACAGGCAGACAAGCTATCTAGATTGCAGTGTGTTTGAATGCCAACGATGTTCATCTTTTTCTGAGACAAGAAACCTTTCCATGGATCGATTTCCAAATGCAGGCCTTAATGGCGGCGGTAAATGGCCGTGGAGGGATGCATACAGGTTAAACAATTACCTCAGGGGAAGAGTTTAGCAAAATGAGTGAGGAACCTCGCACAGAGCAAGGGTGGGAGCATGATGGCTGGTAAGACAATGGAGAGCGCCACAGCCAGCCCGTCTGGAACAACCCAATAGGTTTTAATACCATTCCTGGGTGGAGGGGTTGAAAGGTGAGGTGATCTGGCCATTACAGGATCACCAGCTATGTCTCACATCACCATTAAAACCCAAGGCACACGAGTCATCTATGCAAAAATAAAAAATAAACCGCCTCCATGAAATAGAATTCCAATACAAGGCAATTGATCAAAATCCCCAAAGAAAGGCGATATAGTATTGATAGAGTAAGACAAGGTACAGGCTGAATAAATCAAGCTAACAGCAATGCACATCAGGACTTGTTTTGAGATCTGGAATAATGTTCCTGAGTGCCGTGTAACGACGCAGACTGGAAGTGAAACATGAATCCAGAACACTTGTGTTCAACTTACTTGTATACACGGGATAACAGTCTGTTAATGCTGTAGACGCCTTTTTTTTAAAGTAGTAACATTTTAAGTTCAACACTGACTGACTTCTAAGAGGACTACAGATAATATACCAGTAACGGATTGCATGAAACACTTCATGCTGAAAGCCCCTCATTAATGACAGCTACATGTACACAGTAAACAAGCAGCCTATGTTCTTCGTCACACAGTTCACACAGGTACAAAGATTCATCTGTCATCATAACTAGCTCTCTCAGCTCCCTCAAAGAAGTATTGTGACACAAATCAGATGTAATCTTGGGGGGGGGGGGATTATTATTTAACCCCATACTCATACTGAATTTTTTAACTGACATGACCACAGCCAGTACAGGTTTGTTATATGTGGCTTAAACTGGACCACACAGAGTAAACCACCAACATTTAGCAATTAAACTGACAGACTCTTCCATATCTGACAAACAACATGTCACCGTACTGGATGGAAAGTGGTCTCCAGAAAACTTCATGTGCAACTGCACAACAGAGCAAATGATGTCAAAACAGAGGAATTCTTCCTCGCGCAAGAACAGTACTGAAAGCACATCTTGTGTAGCGTAACTTCATGTAACAACTGACAGGCTAACACCTAAACAACTCTGCCACCAGGGACTCACCAATGAGATTTGGATTTAAGACTTTTTTTGATAGGCTATATAGTGGTTATGGAGCTGTCAGTTACCAGTATCTGGGGATTATACATGCATCAATGCTGCACTATAATGACAGCAAGTACCTGTTAAAAATCTACAGTATAAGCCGAGCTCCTCACATAAAATCACCAAGTACAGAGATAAATAAAACATGGTCTAATAGGAGTAAGCATTATTCCTCTATACATGGCTCAATGTAAACATGCAATCACTCTGTGACTTGAGCACCACCCTCCACCCCCCACCCCCACCCCACCCCGACACACACACACACCTCCCATAGGAGATAGTGCAGGGCTGAAGTAGATGCTGTGCCCCAGGGCTGTTTGATTGCCTACAAATCTCACGTCTGCTTCATAACGCTCTCAATGACAAATGTCTATTGGAACACATTCCAGATAAAATCACCAATTGTCTTCAAACAAACACACAGAGAAAACAACAACTATTGTTCCCTGGAAAAAAGTGCCAAACAAAGCAAAATGCAATCAATGTCATATCAAGTACATACAAATATGCATTCACATTTCATGCTCAAAGAAGCTTGAAATCACCATCCTTGTCTGTGGGAAAACAGTTAACAAAATCAATTGTCACTTTAACACCAGCGACAACTGTTCTATGTCCTGATAAGTGGTGCCCCATTCACATGTATAGCAGTCTATAGTCTTTACCACAAATCATTTACAAACCACAATCAAATCACTGATGCTTCAGAAAAAAAAAAAAAAGGAAAAAAGAAAAATTGTATCTATAAAAAGTACATGTGCACACTGATTCCCCTGGTGGTTGGTACACAAGTACATATAGTATATACATTTGCTGAACTGGTAGAATGTGTGCATCTGGACACATGGTTTGACTACCTAATCTGAGATTTACATACAGCTGGGCCATTCTTTAAAATATTTTGTTGGGCATAACCCGCCCAACCCTTCAAACAGCATCCGTAGTAAAAAATTCTTATTGGTATTTGGATGTTAATTTCTTTGTTTGCTGGGCATAAACTGACCCTATTAGGAAAAATAGGGCCGTTGGGTAGGGTTTTCTTTTCTTTACTTTGGCTCTTGAAAAGATATGGATTTCAAAGAAATTAACATGTTGAGAAAAATTTTTCAAAACTATGTCTTTTAAGGACGGCCATGTCATCAACGAAATTACCACTGAAAAATCATTTGAGGCTGGAAAAAATCTCACCTTTTCTCAGGCTGTTTTGTCACAACAAGCTGACAAATTATCTTTGAACCAAGTAAACGGCCCAAATCCCAAAAGTGGACAATGGTCAGAAACTGTCCTTCACTCTAAGGCAATACACAGGAAGGTCAGAAAAACACACTTTAAATACACCTATAGATTTCAAAGTTCTGCCCAATACAGGTGTGGTAACTCCTTCCAGTAGTCCTTGTGATGGCCTTGTAATACAGACTGGTATACATGACGTTTTCCGGCATGGACGGTCTTTGATACATCAGAGAACCAAATTAAGCTGTGTATATTAGGTAAAGTAAACTGTACCTGCCATCAACAGGTGCTCAAGTCAATCAGCTTAACCTGATCAGAGGAAGTGATCCAGTGGAGTGGGGTCATGGCATCTCCTCCAGGGTACTGGACAAGTCAGTCCTGCTGAATGCAACAGACCCCAGGAGCCATTAAACCATGCTTCATTGAATTAGAGGGGACAATGAGTTGATCAGCATAAACCCTACTTTCATGCCTCTAGGTGACAAAAGTATAGAAGTTCAGGCCAATGGTCCATGAACTCTTGCTGTGATTCAAATTCAAATTGGCATGACTTGATGCCTTCCCCTATCATCTATCAATTGCCAGAAACTGACCACTTGACAGCGACAGTTGAGTTTTCTGGATGGGAGTTCTTATCGATGAAAATGTCTGTGCCCCAAAATACCCACCCGAAGCAAATTCCCGCCCATCAATTTTCCAGCCCACTGGCGGCAGAGTTAGCAACGGAGAGGTTGTAAAACGTGTAGTGGATGTGTGCTCGTTCATCCATGACTTTTGGTCTTCCCGCCAAAATGTAGCTCACAATTCTTCACTCCCCCACACGTGTTGACAAAAAATTAATTTTATTAAAATTACCTGTACTCTACATTATAAATTCAACCGCCAAAAAACGAACAATGTCGCCTCTTCCCAAGGGAATGACAGCTCAAACAGCTCACAAATGTCTTGGGTTCTGTGGTGCCTTAAGCTGTCAGAGTGTCTCAGGTGTACTCTCGGCAGGTGCATAGTATCAGGCAGTCACAGAGAGAATTGTTCAGGATAGAACAGTTTTAATAAAGGGCATCTTTGTTCCGATTAACGGCTCACAACAGCCCTGCACAAACCCTATATGCTGTGACCCATATGCATGCATGCTCTGAGTGTACCTAGCAGAACAGAGATTATCCCGAAATAACCCCACTTCACATCATAAAGTGATACCTGACATTAAACACATCTGATGAGATGCACTTGAGTGCTGGTACACACAGCCTTTTCGTCCAACAAGCGCAGAACTCATAAAGCACTGCTTGGCACTATACCGCATCAATTACACTGCCATCCATCACGGAGGGGAAATTACCTGGTTACCAAGACTGAGTAAATCAATTACCCTGTCCCAGGTTGACTGGTCAGGTAACACATCCCCCACCCCCCAGGCCCACAGCAATCAATCACAGCTATAAGCAGGCCACTATCGGTGTTTTGACTGGACGTACAATGAAAACCTATTACACTAGATTGTCACACCCGTTAATTACTGCCAATCACAGCTATCAACACTCAGAAACTGCCTCCTCTGGACAACTCCTAGGCACGGTGAGGCCAACAGTTAACAAGCAGACGTAACTTTCTCACCTCACCTTTGTGATAACACGGCCCCCAACAGCATAGTTGTTACACAATTACATGTACCTTATAACCTGACAACAATAATGTCTGGAAAAACACGTCAGCAAATACCAGGTGACTGTCGGTACACAAACAGATGTGAGAAAACTGATATACCTGTGTGATAAAAAAACAGGTACAGGTTATGTGTCTACGATGCAGGTGGGCACCTTAAAGTTTGATTGCCACTACACCTTCCTCATGCTGGGTTCCTCTCTGGCCCTACGTGGGAAGGTCGGCCAACGGTCTGTGGATGGTCGTGGGCTTCCATTGGGTTCTGCCCGGTTTCCTCCTACCATAATGCTGGCAGACATCGTTTAAGTGAAATATTCTTGAGTAGGGCATAAAACACAAATCAAAAAAATAAATATCCTGTTAACTCTATATGAAGATCTTGTCTGTATAGTATTTCATTTCAATAACTTGATTGCTTGAAGTGTTAAAGCATTTAGGTTAAATGGGTGGAGGAAACTGGAGTGAACCCCTGACCTTTGACAGATACCTGACTATCATCCCGACATCTGTACAACACAACGCACTCATTTCTCTTACAATGGTATACTAGCTTAAATACACAACCTGGAAAATATTCACTGAAGAATACACTGACTTCACACCCAGATCCATCAAAACTATGACATATCAATTTAAAAAATATAATTACTTTTAATTATACCATAATGCCTGAAAAGGCTGACAGCTAGAGAACTTTCTCTGTACAGTATTTTCTTTCTTCTTTTCGGCTAGAAATAATAATGCTAAAATGATAATCTTAAACATAATTATAATGTTAATTTTTGGGAGGAAATGTTGTCAGATGAAAACAGTATATTGAACAGTGCTACATCTGAAAAAGCATTCACTTTGTACCATTTATCTACAGTTTATTACAAAATTTAATGTATCGTATGCATATTATCATCTCATTACATATGTATATATTACCTGAAGGTATAGGGTTCTGCAGTAGCACATGTATATATGTATGTATGTATGCTTGTGTTTTACGTCATACTCAACAATTTTTCAGTCCTATGACGTGTTCTCAGAATGTAAATATGCTGTATCTCCCTGTGGACGGGCAAGTCCATGCCTCCAAAGTGCTGCTGTCGCTGGAGCATCATGCCAAAGACAACAGACAGGGCATCCACCCAGTCACATTATACTGGCAAGCCCGGTTTCCTTTCTCTAATCTCTGAATGCCAGGCACCAAGCAAAGTAGTACTAACAATTGAGTACGATCGCTGGTATGACCCGACCCAGGATTGATCCCAGATCTCCCGTCCTTGAGGCAGACGCTCAAAACACCAGGTGGTCGATTCTGTAGTAGTACAGAAGTATAATATAAACAGAGGTATATCAGCCTATCATATAGTATTACCTGTGTGTTACCCATGTACACTGCCTGATTTGCTCATTATACCGAAATGAAGCATGTCTTCACTGTTTACTCCATATTGTTTTGGATATTAAAATAAACAAATGAAACTCGCAAACACTAAATATGTGTAACAGAATGATCATTATGTTATAGTATAAGAAAATGTTTTCTTCTAATTTACCAAGTCGCCATTTGGTCATAATTAATGAGCAGGGACGACAGAGTTTGGAAAAAGCGCAAGAATTTCTGATGACAACTTGTAAGGGCTTTCCCAGTTAAATTCACTCTACAAAGCTGATCTCTGAACCTCTACCAACGCTTGCAGACCATCAAAACTGCAGCAAAAGACAAGCAGGTCATGGCCAAATGCCTCCTCAAGATCCTGGCTGAAAACCAATCGTTGTCATCTGTCCATCAAGCCAGGATCAGCTTTCATAGTAACGACTAAGTCTTGAGCTCCTTATGAATTGTTCATACCGAGCTGTGAAGGCACTGTTCATTTCAGTCTAATAAGGGTGACACATATCAATCAATTTACACTAATGACGTTCCCTGTCACTGTGGAAAAAGACCACTCACCCAACAGCCATTGTCAATTATTGTTTCTCGGTTCCTACATTACAGCGCCTAATGATCGGCAGACATTCCATCATGTGACCCCATCACATGACCTCAAGTATTATTCCATCCTGCAATGCAGTGAAGTAATTATGCTTAAATGTCATGGAGGTATATGGCAAGATGGGATCGTTCCATTTCCATTTGGCCAGATATTAATGAACAGGAAAAAAAAAAAGAACCTTATTAGTTGGCAAGACTCTTCCTTTCAAGTTCTCATTAAACACAAAATCAGAGACAGTATAAACAAACAATAAATCAGGATGTGTTGTGGACCAACTGTTTACAAAAAGTTATGAGGTTTGATAATAGATGGACATACTGTATCCCTCAAAATGATTCTTGGCCGTATAACAATTCACTCAGATGAAACAAACATTTAAAGGCGGTGCTGGTTGTCGCAGGTGAGCGATAACCCACCCTCATCTTGCTCTCGCTTGAAGTGAAATTTGGGTGAGTGATCGGTTACTTGCCATGAAATGGGCTATTTGAGCGCCAGTCTATGAAACCTTTGATTTACTCAGAGACTGCTGGTTTAAAATGGCTAGGAGACTTGAAATCTGCTCGTCAGCTGGGCCTAAACCTTCTTTAATTACATGTACCTTCAACAATATTCTACTCTCCAACTTACACGTATTTAGCACCTTACATGTACATGTAAATTGCACTACCCCATTCCTATGTGCATATATGCCCATGTTCATTAAAACTAGGCAGAATTTATCTACATCACATTAATGGTCTAAGTATAAGCACACGTCTATACTCTAATGCCTTCATGAGCGTAACAGCATTTAAAGATGTAAGTAAACTTCAAGAAAAGAAGGGGTACCCTATAATGCCAAAAGGCGACTGCCATTCATCACAACGTACACTAATCAACAAGAGTAAGTTTCTGACAAGCACCATATAAGCCTATATCCCTGTCATCAAACTCTATCATTAAAGTTTGGTCAGCTTTCAAGTGCCACTGCAGAGTAGAGACTGTCTCCAGGCTCCAGCGGATGAACGGAGTTTACGCTACATGTCCTCTGGCTACTAGACGCTTTTATCTTCTCACACAAATCTCTTCACACACACACAATAACATACCTGTAACACCTGGGAACCTTTGATCTTTGTCACAATACTTGTTCACATTCATCTCATCTCAGTCAAAAAAAAAAAAAAAAAATCAACCTGAGCACATCTCTGTCTGCATGAATTTATTAAATTAAAGACAAAAGAATGTCTCAAACAGCACGAAACATACAGCACAAACATAGATAACATGGTCGAAACCCAAATATCCATAAATGGGAGTCATTAAAAGTAAAAATATCATAACACATGAGCCAACTCACAACCTGCCAAGACCAACAAGACAGTATATGTTCTCTGCAAATAAATGGATGAAAAATACATGTATGCCAGTCCTATAGAATCTGCCTACTACATAATGAATGACACTGAATGTCACACATGTATTAAGGTGTGGTAACAAAAATATACATGTACAGCCATGTGAGAAGTCAGTCACATCATTTCAGGTGACAATTTACCTACAGGTAATCAGTTCAGCTGAGACGGCTGCCCATCTATCATTCATTTGCTTGAACTCCGCGCTGATGACAGTAATGACGTGCACCCAAAGTCACCCATCACAGTTCCTGACAACACAAAGTCATCACAACTCCAGAACAAAAGACACAACGAGAGACTTACCTTAGAAACAATTGGCAGGAGAGCAGCAGCTAGCTATAATGTCAGCCACAAACGTATGCCCCTGAACTAAATGTTACTATGTGCTACACACTATCATGCACAGCCAATAACAACTGCAAACATCCCAAGTATATTTTTTTTTTTCGGGGTGATGATAAAGTGACACCTCACACCTGCAGGAGAGGAGTATAGAGGTCCCGGTTTCATTTAGGGCATCAGATAGGGCATTCGAGACTGCGAAAAACCCCGTTCCAGATATGGTGATAGGAGGCCGTGAAGCAGAACACAGAAGAGATTGCAATCTGCTGGCAGGCTTGTCTACACGGAATCCCCGAGCTCCACACAGGCTGTAACATTACCACACATAATGGCTGAATGAATCCAAGAGCCTTGTCAGCTGATATGAAACCATTCCATTTCCAGGTTACATCATATATAAGCTGTAGGTGTATGTAAATCAATGCAGGATAATGGATGGCATCAATTATATCTACATGTAAGTGTTTATCACACTGAAAAGGACATTTCCCAAACAAATCAATGCAAAACAAAGAGGTACATGTAAAGTGAATATAGAAAGGAAATGAACAGACTGGCTGAGAGTTGAAATCATGGGCCATTTTTTTTATTTCTAATACTCATGTAAGTGACTAATGAAAAATTCTACTTGCAAAATTTTGCGCCATATGGTGAACAATTACTTTGCCCCATCTACATGTATGTATATATATATATATATATAACTGTAACACATCTACATATAGATTTTGACTTTTGAAAAAGCATTTATTCATTCACAAAAAATATGGGAAACATTGTTAACACAATATATGTATTCTTTTGGGGGTACTCAAGATAAACTGTGATAAGATGCACCATACAGTGAAGACAATGACACGTACGTAGTGTGCTCCAACCAGCACATCCACCATTAGTGTATATCATTGTGACAACCTATGCGGACACAATACTGATATTGTGGATGGTTTTTTGTACAGGGCAGGTGGAGGGAGAGTTCTACACTCAACACACTCCTCCACACAAACCTACACCTATCTATATAAGTATTCACCTAGTTTGAATAATTTCAATAAGAGCTTTGTACGTTCACTTCCCTTCCTTTGTCCTCAATCCCAGTATGACAATAGCTGAGAAACTCAGCCTCAATTCCGCCCCATCAATAGCACGCCACACCACAGAGAACTTTACCTTTCCAGACTGGCACTTGAGAAGCAGTTCTAACATGACATTTCCCAAACACTGTTCAAAGTTGACAATCACCTGACAAGAGTGCCTTTTGCACCACCTGACAGTAAAAGCCTGATAACTACAAAAAGTACAAAAACCATCAGCAGGTAAATGAGTTGCCATGGAAACAGCAATCTCCAAGAGTCAATCTTAGGTGGGAAGCAAACAAGAAATCCATTCCGGGTTTGTCCTCTGGCCCTACCTTAATTGAAAACGGAATTTATTAATAGACGACGTGGAATACTTAATAAATATTTTATCATTAGAAGGGATTTGACCATTATCAGTTAAAAAGCCTATCAGGGCTGTAGGGAAGATCTCCAGTGGTGTAAGCCATTGGCTGGAGAGAAGAGGCATTCTCAAACTTACACTGGTTAGATTAAAGACAGCAGGGGATTTAGACCCCACAGTCTACAGTGACGCCATATAGAGGCTACACTACACTTCTGGCCTTCATGACCATGGCTGGCCAAAGAAGTCTACTAACACAGCACCAATGTTTACACCTGTACCATTGTAGCTGGGTTTCTATGGCTTCCCCATAATATGCACACATACACAGGTGTATTTATTTAATCAGTATACAACACCATAGGCAAGTATTTGTAAATGACAGTAGTCAGTGGTTTGGGATAAGGAAACCAGACTGTTCTGAGTTTACCTCTGGACCAGAGCACTGGGTCGAGCCAATCGGCTGGACACAGGTCTTCCTGGTGGACAAGTAAAGTCGCATAGAGAAAGACACAGTTATACTGATTTTCCATTTTGAATTTATATGTTCACTCAAGCAGAAAACATGATGTAAAAACATGAAAGCTGCTGGGTGAAGATCTACATTTGCATCACTGATACATATCTACTGGAGGTACAACAAAAATTATCATCTGAGCATCTACGGGTACATGTACTGTACTCATGATGGACACCAACTAAGCAAATACACATTGGCTGTTCAATCCAATCCAAACATTTGGTGATATTACGCCACATATCCACCACGGCAACACGCACATGTACAGTGACTTGATTAAATCACGGAAATGGTATGGACACTGGTCAGCTGGCCATACACAACCTCCACACAGCAAGCTACGGCATACATGTGTAACTGCATGGGCATTATGAATTGTACCAGATGTGTATTTACCTAGAGAATGACCACTCTTACCTGAAGTCATCCCATCAGCCACATTATCACTGCCAATACTTGACACACAATCACTAAAAACAATCAACTTACATCTACATGTTCAATAGACGTGCACATGATTTTGAAACATACCGCGGTCTCCAAATGAATATTATATATTTAGAAGATTTTTCATTATTATCTTCTTAATTTAAAAAAATATCCTTTTAACTCATAAAAGAAGTTATTTCACTTATTGTACCAGGAACATTTCTGTTAAAGTTACATTCTTGAAACAGTTCCTTGATCAGACTGAATACCCCCACCGATGACCTTTTGGCCATAATCTGGATAGCCAGAGTTAATCCAGTGTTTACCCATTAACTGACCAGTGCAAGTGCTGTGGCGGGGTGGAGCTTATCTGGGCCGTGTGATGTAGCTGTATGACAGGGACTGTATCAGACAGTCTGAGTCCTCAGCAGTCAACAACAGCTGCTAAATCCCATCCCTTTAGAAAAGTTTTATACAAACCTATTTTCTCTGGTGCAAACTAACAGCTTAAGAAATAGGAAACCCTTTTTCTGCTTGGCTGGATTTGTTTTTAGAATAAAAATGCTTCCAGTTTTAGATTTTATTAAATTCCTGAAGGTAATGAGTACTTCTAATGCATCATACATGTACTTAGGTTTCAGGTTTTTTTATTCTTTTTTTTTTTTTTTTTTTTTTGTGGCCACTGAACCAATAATTAATGATGCCAACAGAACAGTGGGTAAAATTTTTTTGCTGCTCCGTTCTCTTGGTCCATTGTCGTGCTGCATTAATTAAGGTTTGTTTCACACATTCCCTTCTGGCATTCATAAATTATTAATATTTCATGAAAAACATCAAAGCCTGGTAAAATGTATGCTGTCCATTGTAATACCATGAGTGAGATATGAGAAAGTTGATGCAACTTAATTATGACTTCATATGTCAATTTTATGTCAGTTGTTTTTCTTTTAAATTAGTGTCTCTCTTTCTTTATACACAGTCAAAAACACCAGGATTTCCATCAGAGATAAAAGAAATATGATATACATTGTAAGGTTACATGTATTTATTCCGATGAATACACTGACCTTTACCTCACTATGACCTTTACCCCCACACTGACTTTTACCCCACACCTAATTTCACACTGATCATTCACAGTCAAATGCAACTAAAATAAAGCAGCTAAAACTGCATTAATAAGTTTGAATATCATAAATATTATTCTGGAAAATGTGAAAAGGATAACCATCTCCCTGCGTAAACACAGGTTGGTTGTCAAAGACGTGTACATTTATCTTACACTAGGATGATAAACCTCCTTTCTGTTTCCGTTAGTCAGGGAAATAGGAATACAAGTATGTCACTTTTGGATGCACTCAAGCTTGGAAAAGGGAAATATCAATTGATTTCTTGTTCCTGTTGTTTACTGGATATCATCACTATACTTAAGAATTTTTCTCTTCATGTAACATTACACAAGACGGCACCATCCACCACTAACTGCCACCAAGGCCCTGTGGCCTGTTACACAAAGCAATTTCAGGCTTTAGCCTAAAATTTGAATTCGATTTAAACTGTGAAAGACATGTATCACATCGATCAAATTTTGCCCACTGATTCTCTGATGTGATTTCAGCCAGGTTTGATCATCCAGCATAAAATATTTTGTTTTCTAAAAAAGATTAGCTTTGGGCTTTAGCCCGACATCTCTTTGTGAAACAGACCCCTGAGAAGGGAGAGACATGGGGAATTTTGAAGACTCCCAGTGTAAAAATTTTGTGAACTAGATACATGTACATCATTTCTTCCTTTGACAGACAGGGTCACTTCTGAATAGAACTCCAGGCACACTTTCTTATATCCGTAAGGCCTACCTACAATCTGTTAACAAGGTACATGGTGTGTGTATAATGGCCTATATCTCATTCACAGATAAACCACCAGGTAAGCCTACAGGGAATGGGAGAAGAAAACATCTGCCTACTTCCCACCACCCTCCCCCCCCCCCCACATCCCACCTCACCAAAGCTTCACCAGATATATATCACCTCCAAACTTATGTCAACAGACTACCACACTTTGACAAATTTGCTCAAAAGATTATAAGTTTCCCTACAGCAACTGTTCAAAACAAAGCCATTTGCCTGTAACTATACCAGTTCAACAGTTCAAGAGTTTCTTACACAAAGGCCGTATCATATTTCCCTACATTTGAAAGGTTTTACCTCTGCCTTTGTTTAATTAGCTTTCAGGGTAACCTCTACATCTAGCGCTGCAACATAGCTATTATTTTAACCCCGTCCATAAAACCTGGCTAGGAAGTTTTCTCATGTTCTATGAAAGTAATACTGCTGCTCAAGTTCCAAGCAGCACAATTATTATTAAATACATTGTCAACTGATTTCCCCAGAACATAAAATATCTCTATACATCTTCAGCTTTTCTCAAGTTATACATTTTACTTGATTCTGGTGGACTGATCAATCCTAAGGGCCCATTTCGTATATGTAAAGTTTGATTATTTCTTATGAGAAAAAACTTTTTAATTTATTTATTTATTTGATAGGTGTCAAGAATATTTCACTTATACGACAGCGGCCAACATTATGGTGGGAGGAAACTGGGCAGAGCCGTGGGGGAAACCCAGGACCATCCACAGGTTAGAAAGTATAATTTTAAGGCCTTTATGTGCTTCTGACCTAGTGAATTTTTACAGGTCAAACTTAGGGTGTAATACATTATTCACACTGTCTTCAAACACACCACAACAATTCACATTATACTATCTGGTCAGCTTACAAACCAACTGGAAATGGACGGATGTGAACCTGCAACCTAATTGGACCATTAGGTACGACAGAAGAGACACACATGCTTAAAATATCGTTAAAACAGTTGTTGGTGTTGCACATACAAGAACTATACAAGTGCATGTACAACAGCGTGTCCAGATAAACAACATTTATGCACCCAAAGAACTGTATAAAGAAAGCTTGCAGATCACCACATTACAACAATCAAACAATTAAGAGAAAAGACAGGAAAACAAGTGGGCCCCTACCTGTGACTGATCACTGGCAATAATCTCCTCCCTGAAGCTTCCGTAAAATCCTTTGGCACTGAAGTCACTGTGTAGGCATCAATTCAAACAGTCCATCACTAAACCCCACACGTCTCCACTGATTAATTCAGGCAATCTTTAAACACAAAGGTAAATTGTAAGTCTGTTTACACCTGCATCTCTCGGCTAATGACTTCTACTATCAATGCCATCTAACCCTCACTTTCTGCAGAGTTGATTAGTTATGGTTGGTTGTGGGTCATGCAGAGACATGGGGAGGGGGGGGGCTCAGAAGAGCAAACATTGAGGAGACAAGGGAAGTTGACAAATTATAGGACAGAGGGTGCTGTGATAGGCTGGTGTAGACAGAGGGACATCAGGGTAGGGAACATTACCATAAAAATCCTAAAATCTGAAAACAACAGCAACCCTAAACCTTTCTTACGTCATTTTAATTTTATTTAGTTAGTGATTGCCTATACTGAACCACTTGTACATATACAGGTACATGTAAATGTATACACAAGAGAATTTTCTTTTCAAAAAAGAACCATGAAGGTTTCCATACTTTAGGCGATTGATGAAACAACACTGTTAAAACAGTTAAACAATAAGAAAAATTTGTATCACACACAAGAAATTCATTCTGATTTTTGAGGCAGATCACAGGGGATTTTGCACACAAAAATCTTTTAACGAACTGAATTTGAAATATACTAAAACTTAATCTTTCTGCATGCCTACGATGCATAATTCCACCAATTATCCAAGATACTCACTTTAATTGGAAGAACTAAATTTTAAAACATACTCAGTTTGCACCTGTTTCTCATTGGGGTTATGATAAGTGTCGAATTAATCCCCTGGGCCAGTTGCTTCTTTCAAGTTAAACCTATGTAGGCACCATGTGTACAGCATCCAGAGTTTTAAAGCCCCAATAACTGACATGTGTGAAAACATACATATAGTCCTGTTCTGGTCGTGTACCTGGTATTTGATTCCACTCAGGGATTACAGTTACTGTACAAAAGTATGATTATTCCTTACACTATTCTCTTCTTGTGTGGCATGGATATACTAGAAAATACACAGGAATATCTTCTCTGACTGAACTTCCAGTGTTAAATTCACAGCAAAACATTAATGTAGGTAGGCTACAGAAATAGGTACATGCATATACGCATTGTACGCAATGAAATATATTAAAAATGACATATAAACTCAAATATGTATTGGGAGCTGGATACGGCCGCATGATTAGAGGTGCTTGCCTTTCAACCATTACATGCACCTGTTGAATTCCAGTCTCGGACAGGTAGTTTTTAGCATTGCCTTGTCTAAATGTGCAGGTTTCCAAGATGCGATGTTACGACAACAACGTGATGTCTGTGACGTGACGTCACTGTTTTACAGCATAGTGCAGTCAGCCTGCACAATTTACCATGGGCTGGCATGTACAATATTGAACATTTATCAAAACCAATGAAAAACTTCCAACATGTCTTCTCCAGCGATGACTGGATATAAGTTTGGGCAACAGAAATGAAATTCAGGCTGTAGATTCTTCTGAACACATCAGCTGCCATGTTAAAGCATAGGGAACTGAGCCTACCATGCCATAAAATGGTGATGTCATTTTTCACAAAGTAATGTCGCCGTGTTGGCCTCAGAACTGAACTCTAAAAATGCGTACAGCTCTTACGTCTTCATAGATATCTACCTCAAGATATTCAACAGAGCTTTCTTGTGAAGTTTGTTGAAGACTGCTTGCTTTCCACCAATATATTGTATGATGTTCAAGTATGTCACATGTTTGTTTGAGGCTGGTTCAGGCCCCAACTAGGAATATGTCAATTATATTATACGTGAAAAATTCTTCAGTGTTTGTTTATTTCAGCAATTCAGTAAAGAATTCTAATGAAATGTCTTGTGCATACAATAGTACACTACATGTGTGATATGTACATGAGCACTGATATACATGTACCACAGCTTCTTCCTTACACCAAAGTTTATATCTGATGGAGTATTTTATGTGTCCTTCATGAGGAGAATATTTAGAGAGAATACTGTAACAGATTATGTTGTTATTGAACAGTTTACCCTTTCCTGTGTTGGAAAGTTGCAGGTCTGTAATTAAGTTTTGTTGACATCTCATGTTAGCCATAAAACCCTTCCCAGGCTTGTTCAACATGGCCTCTGTTTAACCTCATGTATAAGGTGTTTGCTCTAGTTATTCCATCACCAGCATTCTTCATACAACACAATGGGCAAATCATGTGTAAAAGTTTGATTTAACAGGCCACAAGCCTCTCTATTTGCTCGTAATTTCTTGCCAAGAAAGTCATGAACTACAGGCATTGGTTCTGCTTCGGTAATGACAACATACACACTTCTGGCAGAGTTGTGACTATCTTTGTGCCGCAGAAAGCGACAAAGGTCCCGCAGTCAATCAGCTAGGGCCCCTGCGCTCAGGCCTCAGACAACCACCTCTGTATATCCCACCATATTTCACATGTTATCTTTAATTTCCTCTATCAACACTGGACCAGTGTGGCCGTTATTCCGGCAGCGCTCAGCGCAGGGCACAGTGTGCAAGGCGCAGGTCTAGGGGATGAGAGCAAACGCTCGCATAACGCCCTGCGTGGATTACAGCTCAAACTCCACTGAAATTAACACATTTATAGCTGAAATCCTTGGCAAGCCCCGATCAACCGCTTGTGTTTGATCAGGCTATCCAGAGAGGCTTCGAGATTGGAGGTGATCCAAGAGGGACATGAGACAGACATTAGGCACACCACAACCCATCAGTGGGGTAATCAATGGGCTGACAGAGTCGCACGCTTAACCACAATTCCGCAAAATCTCCACCAAATACTCCTGTATGCTCTGTGTTACCTCACACCAAACTTCTCCATTCAGTAACACCCTCAGCTAATACTGCAATACACGCAGCGTAACCTCCCGTCATAATTCTCAGATGCCACTCAGCAATATGCTATTCCTATCCTAAAACAGGTATTTCATGTCAGAAAACCTCAAGGTATTTTCAAGGTATAATGTAGTTCATAATGGTCTTTCCATTGATGCTTACATGTACTTCACTTCTATATTTTCTTTCCTTTTAACTTCCAATTTATTACTGCATGACACAGCCAGTTATATCAAACTTTTCCCCAAATACTCCATGACACACTCTGTTTCTCCTCCCAAAACCAAACCCCAATTACCAAATATCCTGTCAACACTGCAGGACACCCTCAGCTTGGTTAAAATGCATAAAGCTGAAATTCTCATTTATTTATTTCATTGGTATTTTACGCCATACTCAAGAATATTTCACTTATATGTTGGCGGCTGGCATTATGGTGGAAGGAAACTGGGCAGAGCCCAGGGAAACCCATGACTATCCACAGGGTGCTGGCAGACCTCCACACATTTGGCCCGATTTGGAAGCCAGCATAAGCTGGAGTTGAACTCACAGCGACAGCACTGGTGGGAGGCTTCTGGGTCATTACACTGCGCTAGCATGCTAACTGACTAAGCCACAGAGGCTCCCCTCACCTATGAATGAAAATACATCTATTTTTCATGAAGCCTTTAAACCCATTAATCAGGTTCCACTTTTCTTTAAATGAAATTGTAGAGAAATACTGAATTGGCAAAACCATATTTGATTTATTTATTTAGTTGATGTTTTACACTGTACTCAAGAATATTTCAATTACACGGTGGCAGCCAGCATTATGGCGGGAGGAAACTGGGTAGAGCCCAGGGGAAACCCACAGCCATCTGCAGATTGCTGGCAGACCTTCCCACGAACGAAACCATCTTTAAAGTGATGCATTCAAGACATAATGTTACATGTACATGCACCTCTTTAATTAATAGAGGACACTGAGTTGAACTGATCCTTACATTACAAAACATGCCATATCAGATCAGATGCCAAGCTAAACAAGATGCGACCCAACAAGACACTTACATCTGCCGGTAACTGTCTGTCACTACATGTACCTGGTTTTACAATCAATAAACATTTACCATCCCATAACCAGTCTCTACAGCATCCAGACATGTTGCATAAAACAATCACGTTCACATGAGCTGTTCCAGGCTTGTACAAAATTAAACAATCTACAGTGAGCTAATGCAGTTTCCACGTTAATCCTGGCAATGGGTTCACATCAATATTTAATTACCTGGACATGCATCATGGCATGCACATGTATATCTACACTGGTAACAGCTAAGCTGTATCTTGCAGCAGCACATGTGTATGTTTTCACTGGTGCATTAATGTGTACACATGTACACAAGCCCTTTCAGCTCAATAGATCTAGATTAGATGTGCATGTGTATAGGGTTTTTCAAAATGAAAAATTATTTTGTAAAACACCACTCAAATAAATACATCTAATGTATACAGGGTTAATTGTTGTCAAAAACATAGATAGATACAGATATACAGATATTCCAATGTCAGCATACAAGCAAATATTAGCATTAGTTAGTCTTACCTTTAATTCAGTAACATACAAATGAATGAAGGTGAGAACAGCGTTAAGATTGTTATTGTGGCAGCGGACTTAAAATATATGTTATATGTATGTATAAATAAAACACTAAAGAAAACTGTTGTCACACCATTCTATTCATATTAAATGCTTTTGAGCCATTCTTACAATACTGACGCAGATGTACAGATGTTGTGAAAATTCTTACAAAAACTGAAAAGCAAGCAGTAAAAGACATTATCTATCCACATTCACTATGACAAATTTTACTTCTTTCTTGGTACAAGTACCTGGTAAAAATGATACATGTTTCAATCAAACTTGTTCTAATTATGTCTGTTAAGAATGCACAGCATGGTACATTTTAAGGGGTCTCAACATGTAATGCACATAAAATATTAACAGAAGTGTAATATTGTGCAGCACTGTTTCATACTGACATAGGAAGACCGAGTGCCGGATAAGACAGAGAATGCTCCTGACTCAACCAAGCCAGGGAAGAGTTCTACTGGAAGAAAGTCTCCCACGGTCTTGTGTCTCCAAAGGGCGGTGGTGAATGGATGCCATAATGAGACAATGAGAAGAGCTTCCTGAAGAAAGCTTTCGGTCCTAACAGAGACAACAGAGTAAATCTCTACAACAGATCTGTTATTGTCCATTATTAACCTCAATCAGAAGTTATATGAGTGTTTCTGGATTGACCTGACCACTGACTGCTGAATGCCCACACTCCAGGCAGGTATACAGACCTGAACACCCCTCCCGACACACACGACCCTGTGTTCCAGTGCTGTTTACACACATGGCCAGTATGTGGCCAAGTCAACCCAAACCCTTTGCCCCAAAGCCAACTTTCAACAGGCCAGGCTTTCTTCACACAACTAGGGGTAAATATTACAGGACAGTCAAATGAAACGACAAACATTCCCAAATTAGGGCAGCAAACAAAGCTGAATGTCACCCATGGAGTAGAATAAAGGCAGCCACTGGCTCCTGGCAAGTATATCCAGTGTGGATTGAGAGATCCAAATGTTAAAGGCAAACGTTCGTTTGAAATCCACTGATGTGAAAATCACATTCAGCTGAAAAAGCAGGAAAGGAATCAAAAAACCAACACAGACAGCTTATCACAAATTCAATTCTGTTGCAATGTTTCATGTGAAACAGTTGTTTTTAAGACACACTCAGAGAAGGTCACACACATTCATCTAGCTCCAGCTTCAAAATCCAAACCCCTAAGGCTAAGGCTTCAACGGTTATCAAAAAACTCACCTTTATTTAGAAAGTACAAGAAAAATAAACATGCCTTCATACAGTGCCTGGGCCTTTCCTGTCCACTGAAGTGAAGGTTCGGGCTTCTTATGCTAAATAAACCGTCAACAATTCCACTCAACTGTCGGTAAATGTCCATCCCAGCAACATACATGTAAATCTGATGTAAATTTATTCCCATAATCAAATTCTTAAAGAAAATAAATCACTTTCATATTTGCACTTTTGTATGCAAATAGGTAGTAAATCTACTATGTCTTAAATGTGAGTAAAAGTTAGATTTTTAACACAGAACTTCATGAAAGGCTGAATGAATGATTGTTGGGGTTTCAGTTTAGGCCTACTAACCAAAGGACAGAATTTGGTAGCTACCATTTTGATCAATCTGCACTCTTGTATCTTAAATGTCTGGTATTACAAAATTCAATAAAATAGAGAAAAAAACAAAGCTTGAAGTTCAATTTTTATCGAGCTGAAGCAACACACTTCCATGAACCATAATGTCAACAAGCATGAGTAAACACATGATAATAGAAGAAAAGGGTTACCTTTGAAGGATACAAATATTCCCAACCTGTAGCCCTTATAAGAATTATACAAATCACCAGTAACAGTGAAACGTCTTAAATATACACTCATATATATGCAAACTATTAATGCAGCCTTCTACATGATGATAAATCAGAAGTTCTTTTTTTTTGTCAAATTCCTATTAGATCTCTATTAATGTGTCAATGACAGACTGTAGCATTAACACTTGTTTTTTACCTACCAGCTGAAGCACTTAATCAACATACTTTGGCGTTCACTTTCACATTTTACTTTCACTAGCCTCAGTCTTTACATGATATTGACACTGAGTTTTATTCTGCTAGTTCTGTGTTATTCACAAAACAATGGCCAAAACTGCAGTACTTTGTTCGTACCTAACAAAATACAAACTCGTACAAACTTTCAACACCAATGCAGCACTCTAGCTTCAACAACTTGTCAGTGTTTGAATTAAGGAAGGAAACTTTCTGTGTTTTCTTCCTTTTTTTTTTCTGTGTCAGGTCAAACGCCATGAACATAATTTGCTGACAGCCCTGGGCTAGTACTTCCACTGGGTGGTGATGTTATTGCGACAAGTCCTTTCCAGTACTAATGACATTAATGTTGCCATGTACATGTACAGGTCCATGGTTTTTATAACTGTGTAACTCCTCACACAAATATTACCAGACATATCTGCTTAAGTAAGAACTGATGCAAGAAAATCTGACGGCAACTCACAGGAATATAGTGTGAACAAGTCACAGCTTTTACTCTACCAGGACAGACAAGAGCGCAGTATATTTTACAACTATAGGTATTTTATTCATGCGATGTTGTTGTTGTTTCATTCCAATACTTGAAATAGAATGTGTTCACCTTGGCGTTCACTCTCACAAACACAATGACCATGACTTTAATAATTATAAGGGCCGCTGAAAAAAAGGGCAGGGCCTATACATACTGAACCACGTCTTACCAATTTCAATCTTTTCAGTTTGTATTCTGTGCATTGGTGTCTATCTGTCCATAATCTTTAAATATCCCACGCGCTCAGCTCGCGCCCACAGATAACATTCTGCTTACTGCTGTGCACAGGCTGTCAACTCACCACGTGGTCCCGTTTAGTGTGGCCGCCACGCGTGTGTTCTGCCTATAGTGCGCCTGAGCTACCTGTACAGACATTTTCCACCCGCACCGTTCAAATTTTTCCCGTATGCATTGCTGCCAAACCATTTTTTTTACAGTACAGCGTCAGGAGATTCTGCCGTTTTACGTCATTATTGATATTCCTTCCCGTTCCATTAACGATGCGTTCATGTGTGAAGACAGCATTTTGAATCTGCCAGCCGAAAAATTCTGTTGGTAGGCTATGTATATAACGTTACAGTGTATATATGTTTCACTCGAATAGCATAACTAAATAAGCCGTTTGGTTATCTAAGTTTTTTCCGACGTATCAGCGACTTATATATCTTCAAACATTAATAGTAGGTCTACACTCTTCCATTTAATTTCGAGGGAGAGAAAACATAGTAATCAAGAAGGCATCAGTAGACAGGCCATTAAAAACTGCATATGGAAATGCCTTCACTTTACTTACTTATTTTTTTACATATACTGAATAATACCCGGTCCAGAGTTTGCATGGTAAGGTGGGCTTTATTGATCCGTTCGTTTTGTGATGTCAGCATTGCCGTCACACTGACCTTTCTCTAGATCTAAAAAGGGTACTGAATGTCTGTCAACACTAATTTGGTGAATACGCACGCCTTTCATGAATAAAGTTTACAAGAATAATGTTCAGATCTCAAATAAAGGTGAAGAAAATGTTGTGAAACGTCATCGGTGAGAAAAGAAATCTTTTGTCAGAAGAAGTGAAGGTATTTTAAAGGTATAGATATCGATCTCAATTTATGTTGATGCTTAGTTCATTTTTATCTTCATTCCTCCTAAGCGTCAAAGTCAGGATTAGTTACCATCAGCTGCAGATCGGTTCAGATCGTGCAGAATGAGAGGTCTGCGTGTCTGCTGGGAGGATTAGGCGTTATACTTTTTCATTTCACCTAACACCGACCCATCTGCAATACACGCCATGGTATACGGTTACAGTTTACAACTGTGCAAGGAGATTAATGCCCTCACACATATAAGCTGATTTTTCGCTATTTGCTTCGCAATATTTGGTTAAGGGCGTGTAAAACTGTTCCAAGCTACAGATATGCATTACAGATGTGTGGGGTTTTGTTTTGCGCGAGTGAAAATGTTATCACTATACCTTAGACCTCTGCCACCGTTTAAGGAAAATATTCTTGAGTACGGCGTGAAACACCGGTCAAATAAATAAGAATATCATTTATATTTCATGAACAGTATCAAATTATCTGCGGAAACTCAGAATTCCGGAACAACAATCTGTTGTTCATTCCTGGCTCTAACGACACACATTAACGATTTTCCAAGCAACACTCATTACGGGTGTTCCAGATAACACACATTAAGGATTTTCCACACAACACACATTAAGCATTTTCCAGACAACACACAATAAGCATTTTCCAGACGACACACATTTTAAGGATTTTCTGTTCAACAGACATCAAGCATGCTCCAGACAACGCACATTAAGGATGGTCCATACGACACGCATAAAGGATTTTCCAGACGACACACATTAAGCATTTTCCAGACGACACACATTTTAAGGATTTTCTGTTCAACAGACATCAAGCATGCTCCAGACAACACACATTAAGGATGGTCCATACGACACGCATTAATGAATTTACAGACACACACGATAAGGATTTTCCAGACGACACACATCAAGGATGTTACAGACAACCGCACATTAATGAATTTACAGACACACACGATAAGGATTTTCCAAACAACACACATTAAGGATTTTACAGACGACGCGCATTAATTTATTTATTTATTTGATTGGTGTTTCAAGCCGCACTCAATAATATTTCACTAACACGACGGCGGCCAGCATTATGGTGGGAGAGAACCGGGCAGAGCCCGGGGGAAACCCACGACCATCCGCAGGTTGCCGACGCGCATTAAGCATTTTCCAGCACATACACACTAAGGATTTTCCATGCGGCGAACGTTACGGATACTCCAGATGAGACACATATAAAGGGTGTTCTGGGGCCTCCATGGCTCAGTAGGTTGGCGCGCTAGAGCAGCGTAATCATCCTGAAGCCTCCCACCTACCCGGTTGCTGTGTGTTCAAGTCCATCTCATGTTGGCTTCATCTCCGGTCGTACGTGGGAAGGACTGCCAGCAACCTGCAAATGATCGTGGGTTCCCCCCGGGCTCTGCCCGGTTTCCTCTCACCATAATGCTGGTCGCTGTCGTATAAGTGAAATATTCGTGACTACGGCGTAAAGCGCCAATTAAATAAATAAATGTACAGGATGTTCCACACGACACAAATTAAGGATGTTCCATAAGAAAAATATTAAGGCTTTTGCAGACGACACACATTTAGGATTTCGGACGGCACACATTAAGCATATCCAATATGACAAACATTAAGAACGTTCCATACGACACGCATTAAGAATTTTTTTATACAGCACACCTTATGGGTTTTCCATACAACACTGGCTGATGAAGGATTTTCTACACAGAACATACTACCGATATTTCAAAGACACGTAAAGCGATTTTTCCAGAGGGCATAGGCCTACATAATAGGCAAAAACGACACGCATTATGGACTGCGCTGACGCTACACCCTATACCAATATTCCATATAACACTTATTATAGGCCCCAAAAGGCATACATACTTAATTCCCAAGATGCACACATATTCTATCCTTTGCAGCCACATAAAGTCAAATGATTTGTCCACGCGAAGGACAAGAGCTGCCCAAGGCCAGGATTGGACTCCCACCTCGTGGATACAGAAATCTCTTATCTATTTATTCATTTATTTATTTATTTATTTATTTATTTATTTGTTTATTCATTTATTTATTTATTTACTTTTTTGTTTGTTTGTTTGCTTATTTATTTGAAGTTTTAGGCCATCCGTAAGAATATTTCACTTGTGCGACGGCGGCCTTCATTATGGTAGGAGGAAGCCAGGCAGAGCCCACGGGAAACCACTGTACTCAGATGAGGAGGCATCTTACACATGTGTAACCACTGAGGACATTTGTCCTAAAAGGACTTAGTAAAACCAAAGACACATTAAATTCCAAGAGGTGAACAGTTGGCTCAGCGAATCAGTGAGATATATTTATACATGTTTGTTCATAATAATCAGTCTGCTTCAATAAATGGTTATGCGATTACGTCTCAGTTGGTCTGAATATACCCAGATGATGTCCATCAGAGTCTCCAGCCTGGAAAGGTTATTTCAAGAATAACAGATTATATGGCTAATTATCAAATATTATATTGACGTACCATTTGTGGTTGCAAGTTTCCTGTTACCGGTACAGTCTAATACATCATTTGCCACCACGACTTTGATATGTCTCCTATAAATGGCAGCACATTGCGAAGGCCGCGTGTATTGAATTGATTTCATCTTCAAATGAATAGAACGTTCATTTTCTGGGTTTTATTTTATTCACTAGAACTCGGTGCAAAGGTGGAAAGAGTTCACGTAACTATAGGCCTTACACTATGCAATCAAAACTTATTAACATTATTTCATTATAACATTTAAGTTTCCAATCACATTAAACTCAAAAACCATACCTAAGGCATTCTTGACCCCTTGCCATGTTGAGGTAGAGTGAGCTATTATCCAACCATTACTGATTTTATATACCACGAGTGAAAGTGTTTGATTTATAAAGCCAGTGTATAGTATATTCGTCGCATGAAAACATACTTAATCACATACTTGACCAAATATGCTTGCGCTTCATAGCATGCATTATAAAAGAGTAGCAATGTTTACATTCTAAAAAGGAACGATCGAAGAGACGAAACAAAGGCGCAATATGAAATCGGTGAAGAAGAAAATGTCGTCGGGTTCATCATTTCCACATGGTCGAGCAAACCTCTTAGTTCTGTCACAAAACACATCAATTTTCGGACATATGTCAACAGGAGATTCTATTGTGACCGGGCCTGTAGGAGCCCTGTAGCGCGCGAGCGCTTATTCTCTCCGATAACGCGCGTTATGTCAAACGATTCAATCCGGGTTCTCTTCGTCTCACTAGAGAGTTGTCCAAGTTTCTTATTACATCGGATCTGCCGGAGAAAATCAATGCGGTTATATTCGCGCGGTAGATTCCATAGCGGGCATTCCCGGCGAGCGACCTGCGCGGATATTGTCGCATGTGCTAATGATTCCGCTTGTTCGCATGGCGTCCAACCAGGAGACCCGCCATTGCAACTCGCATGTAAGAAATAAATATAGAACTTTTCGTTAACGGTTGACCTTTTTATCGTACAGCTTAACTTGAACTCTGTTCTCAACAACTATTTAGGCTTGTTGTCAATGTCCTACAGCTGTTTAGAACCCACGGCTTTGTAGACGGAGGGATTCCACATGTGGCTATGACACTGTCTAAACTTTACCGTCGTTTAGCCGCTAAGCATGTACTGGCCTTAACAGACTACGTAAAGGGGTGTTCCCCCAAATATCAAAGTTTTTCAAATGGCTGTAAAAGTTGTCCCCCCTTCCCTCGGCCGTGACTATCATATATCTCAACAACTGCCAAATTGCACCTGTCGACGTTTATTGATAATGTGACTTACTCCTTCAGAAATAACACCACTCGCCAAACGAGATTAATGCGCCTAATGTCTGATCAAGCGGTTAGTTCTTCTTGTATCTTTCCAATCCCTGTCACAAGGCGGCTGCCAGCGATAACACGGCAAGTCAAACGGCGACGATAAGGGAAAATCAATAAAGGTTTTGTTAAAGCGCTGGCATAACAGGAGACTTGGCCAACGTTATAGCGTTACAAAACAGAGCGTCTATTTGATCAGTGGACAAGGGGCCAGGCAAAACGGCACACTTAAGAGAATTCAGGGTGAGTCTTGGCCGGTTTGTCCGTACAGTGATACGCCTGGTGTTCGGCTTTATTAATTGATCGCTTGTTGGCGTATAACCAGTGGTCGGCGTTCTGCTGGCTTCATTTTATTCCCGTAACGTCTCAGTACTAAGCAATTCCACAATATTGGTGACGTCCAATCAGAATACCATGGGTGATAGCCTCACCAATATCTCCTAAGATACATGCGTTTATATACAAGATGCTTCCACATGATGACATTCACAAAGGTTCTATACAATCAAATGTTGACATCCACAAAAGTTGTATACAATCAAATGCTGACATTCACAAAGATTATACAGATTCAAGCGTTGACATTTATAATGGTTCTGTATGGTACTCCCATGTAGAATTTAGTGTGAGAGAATTTTGTAAAGGGTGTGCATGGCTTTTGTGTGAAAAATTTGTCATAATTCTTGGATAAAAGAGGACATAATATATTTTCTGCAGTGAAATTTCCTGCCGATGATATGTCTGGACAGGCAATCTTTCCTTTCGCGTGTAAAGAGGAATGTTACGTCAGTGGAATTATATGCTGGCTACAAGCTGCATACAACAGAACTTCCCCGCCCCTCAGGGCTCCACAAGTACAAACTGTTATGTTTCTGTGGTCGGCTTGTCTTGGCCTATGAACCATGTAGACCCTGACATCTGGTACAGGCGAAGGACGATCATTTTACCTTATAGGTTTTCATTACATTTTATCTGGAAACTTAATGACTTCAGGAATGGCGATGCCAGGAAACTGAATATGGGTGTTGTAAGGCAATCCTTGACACTGTCACAGAATCCAACAATGGGTCTCCACCCATCTAACGCTATTTAATCTGTGTTTATAATTAATTGGCTCAATTATCTTAAGTACATGACTATACGTTAATTCCTTTTACATTCTGATAGAAATATGTTGCCCTTTATGCCTATGGTGTCCCTCGTTCATATAGTATTCTGCTGTAACCGATGGTATAGTTGAACATAATGTCCCCCTCAATTTCCCACCCATCCCCAAAGTTGGCGCACGTGACGTACGGGGTACAGGTAAGCCCGCGCGGTGGTCTCCCCTGGTATACCAACCACAACCCCTCAGGGGTCACTGCACGGTTACAGTCTGTAAGAGGGTCAAGGTATACTATTCAACCGTAAAGTTGTCAAAGTACCTTTTATGGTTAATTGTATCGGTAACAAATAGGGGTATCTATGCTGACATACGAATCCGTTCTTGGGAATTTACCCACTGCCCACTTCCCTAAACAATATTTCCTTTAATTAAAAATTTTAGTAACTTCTCCCAAATCACGACGTCTGATGGTACAACATTATATGTAGATGTATATGAAGAAAGTTACCAAAAATGATAAATTTGTAATCTATATAGTTGTGAATGTGCACAGAACATGTATGATGGGTAACAACACTTCTCTCAATTGCTGCAGTTCCGTGGACAGCCATATAGCGAGGATTTATACATACGCGATGGATAACGCGTTTCCAAAAACATGACCACAGTTGCAACGAATTATTTTTGAATCTGCAGAAAACGGAATGACATGCCATGAATATATTACCGTTTACACTTTCTAGTACACACTGTCTTATACTGGAATGTTGAAAATAAACGTTACATATACACCTTTTTCGCCGACATTAAAGGCATAATAATTGTTGTCGGGATGATTGGTAACAACACTTCTCTCAATTGCTGCAGTTCCGTAGACTGCCATATACCGAGGGTTTATATATACGCGATGAATAGCGCGTTTCCAAAAACATGACCATAGTTGCAACGAATTATTTTTTGTCTGAGTTTGCATGTCTCTAGATCTTATCTCTACGACGGATTAAAAATTGCATTTTCATCAGTTTATATTACCAGAGAAGCAATCCACCTTTCCTCATATAATATATTGCTTGATTAATTTCTTTATCTGATGTGAGTTTATAGTTGTACTCCAACACTGATGGTGCATAGATAGAGATGTATATAATTGCGAGCTATTAATTCCAAGTTTGTGCACTTTGTTACTCTGTCATTTTATTACTCGGCACAGATATTTTAATGCATGAATATCATACCACATAAGGAAAGAAGGTACCATGGTCCAGAGGTTAAAAGCTATGGTCTTTAAATCGCTCAGAAAAACGACGTGCGAGTTCAGATCCGGACTAGGGCAGGAATTTTGTTGATCGCCCCGCTCCGACTGCTCATGCGCCCATTTGCCCAGTGGGACGTTCGCTGAAGAAGTTTTCACCAGGTATAATTTATGAAAATCCGTGCGTCACATGCGGGAAAACTTTTAGGCCGTGCTCTCTGGTTTCCGCCACTTATGAAAAGAGATCCCCATAGAGTAAGTGGAAAAATCTTGAGCATGGTGTTAAAAAGCTATCGAATAAATACATAAATAAATCAAAGAAAGAAAATAAAACGTGAGTATAAAGTCACCAAAGAGAGAAACTTCCAATTTACATTTCACAATACTGAGTTATTAATCCTTGGGCTGGGTCATGGTTGGTAAATTTACTTCATTCCCAAACAAGACTTGGGGATATTTTGGGCCTCTGATACTAAGCTCTGGCCTCGGTAGATCCATCTGGAAGCCCCGTAGTGTGTCGTGTGAAGCAGGATTGCGTATAATGCTTTCGCGTATAGACGCTGTGAATAATTGACATGCGGCTGGATGTAAATGATTTAGCTTCGGTGTCAGAGTTAAGAGTGAGGAGGGACACGGCGAAATAAACACTTAGTTTAAGTGCACTTCACTGGACAGCTTATCCCCTCTGTATATTTGTTATGGCGCGGCACTCCCGGTACGTTGAATTAAACAGAAGGCTCGCTTATATAGTATCTTACACAACTCCGGACATGGGCTTTATTAACGTCATGTGGTCTTCAACGCAAAACTTAATTTGAAAAATACTTGCTGATTATCGGCTGTTAGACTGCCTGCTGCTGATGGAAATTCTTGAACGCATGTCACCTTCACAGCCCGAGCGAGACGGCTTGCAGCTATGAAATCAAAACAATACAGGATGCTTGCAATAAAAGTGGAGACGTACAGAGGCTGCTTGTGTTCCAACGTCGCCCGACTCGGCCGGGGACAGCGCCTAAGACCACACGACACGGCATTTCATCGATCACCACTGATGTGAATGCGTCTGTATGGACTCAGCTGAACTTTTCTGTACAAGAGACAGTATTCAACCGACATAGGCGACTCTCAATTCCGAAGACAAAACTTCACATACTCAGCACAGCCTGTATAGGGCTATGAGATTCAGGTATATAACGTTCTGCTCCAGCCGGTCATGTCGATGTATATGTACCGGCTATATACACAGACAATACACACCCATTTGTTCTGTGAGATTTCCTGGAAGGTGTGGTACAGAATATATACTTGCACAAATCACAGAGACATGCATTCATTACTTGCTGTGTTAATTCAACGTACACACTATGTAACAGCTCAAGGTAATAGCAACAATATTGCATTAATACACGCATATACCAAGGTAAATGCACTGAAGATGGGATATCTACAATGAAGCCGTATCAGTGAAAACATTTTTTACATCCAAAATAAAAGACGAATACCATCTACGTCAAAAAAAAAGTTTGTTTAGCATCTGCCCTATATCTTATAAATGTTACATTTGTAACTACTGGCTAAAATCACCTTCTCCCATTTGAAAGATCTAAAACCGTTTCTGCACGTCTTCCTTTAAGTATGATTGTCACTGACTTGTAACAATGTCTTTGTACCACGAGGATGGACAGTAATCGTTTCCAGCCCCATAAACCAGCTTCAATAGTGCAGGCTACCGACTTGTACGATTCCACACTTGACCTACTGGCCTTCCATACTCTAAGATTCCCATCATTCATCTATATACACAGTGACAAGTGAAAAGCCCACCACAGGTCTCCATCCACTTGATACATTATCGGATTCTTGGAATTATTATCATCTTTTTATTTCACAAAATACCGATACGTTATCCCTTTCTGGATATTAAGTATAAGGCTTTTGGGGTATACAAACGCTGGTATGAATACAAGATCAGGCTCCAATATACAGATAATTCCACAAACAATAAAGCCGGCTTTACCCCCCAATGCTATTGGCTCTCTATAGCTTGACCTAATCTCATTATTTATAAAGTGATGTGAGTCACGTGCCGGATAGTAAAACCTTAATCCCGAGGGGGTATAAGTGGTTATAAGGGTAACTTATGCAAGGGGATGATCGGAGGCATACAAAATGAATCCGTCATTCTCGTCGGTCCGCGGAAACAAGGCCGACCCAGTTTTGAACCGAAGACGTCAGAAAGAAAAATATTGACCAGTGATTTAGCTAGTCCTAGAATCACTCATCTAAGTAATTTGACAAGCCCAGTTCAAATATGTCTGCTCCTCATAGTTGTGGATATCATCAGGACGGTAAATAACGTCTGTCTTTGCGCTGGGACCTCCCTCAGACTACGTGTTTTCCATATCAACAAGATGGCGAACAGTGGGTGCTGGTGGATAGGACTCCATCCCGGGCTGCCTGCCAAAACGACGGTGGAGGGCAATTTATTACCAAATATCTCTATAGGTTCTGATGTCAGCAGAAAGGCGATCGGCCAATTAATGTTTAGGCCTATATACATAGAGATCCACTGTACTTCCCCGTTAGCCAAAAAATAGTTTCGAAACAATCGCAAATCAGACAGATCCAGATGATGTTCAAGTTAGTTGCTCTTTATCTGTTATTCTCTTGTGATCTCATCTTGTCTAAACTCAAATGAACAGGATTCATAAATATCATTTGTCATCTAAATACGGGTTGGTCGAATGGCGGCCATCTATATGCACCTCATTTCAGGTTTTCTATAGTGAACTGCGTTTGTCACTTACATTGGTATATTGACAACGTACTTTGGAGGGTATGTTTTCGGTCAGCGTGTGACATTACGCCCAGTGTAACTGATTATCTGACCTGCTGTTTAACGCCATGATCAGTTTACTTTACCATGGTGGTCATTTTGTATGGGTGAAGGAAACCGGAGTATTCTGATTGAACCTCTGTCTTTTGGCAAGCTACAGGCGAACTTCTCCACATGAAGAGCCTATGCGTACATGCTGTATATTGTTGGAGAACAAATGGTAATAAACAAAAGATAAGACTGTGCAAACGGACCATGATTGCGGTCGACTTCTTAATGCCATCATCGCCACTACGAGCATTGATCGAGATTGAATCTACAACCCTTAAAAAGTTTCCGCTGAATCTGTTTTTTGATGGATAACGGATTGTTTATCTAACGACAGAATAGCTCAAATAAAGGATTTACGGGACGGTTTTTTACGTAAATTCCCAGCTGATGGTCGGGATTGAACCTGCTTTTCTTCTGTATGGGGGTTATGAGGCGCGCTGCTAACTCACTGACCTGCGTATCTGTAATGCATACGTTCGGTGTGAGTTAGGCCAAGTGGTATTACTTCTGGCAATATACGAGAATTCTCAAAGCTTTCGCGAAAGTTTATTACAGTTCCAACAAAGCGGAATGTAATGTATTTGATTTTCAAGTGAATATATAAACCGTTATTCGATATTTGCAAGAAATTCGCATTCACTGACGTATCAATTTCTGCACAAGTCCTTTTTTCTGACAACGCTTCGGTGTTTGGGGCTGAATCGTTATGCTCGATCCATTGACTAAATCGGCATCGCCATCTCACCCCAAGTCGCGGCGCGAAAAGATGCGATCCCAACACGCCCATACCATCAAAAGTTATAACCATCAAAATTTAGGCGAGATGTGAATATAGTGTAATATAAACTGTTGTGCTGAATTTGTTTAAATTTACTAAGACATTAAGACGTTTGCTTCGTGGGAGACATTGACTGAAAACACCCACGTGGTGTAAAATGGTTTATAATGGTATCCTGTGTAACGTAGAAGAGAAATGAGTAATCTGTATAACTGGGTCAAAAGAACCAACGGTCTCAATGAAACTGTGATGCATTGTAAGGAGATACGTGATCGAGCATTGCAATGTAACCTTCACAGTACTTGGAAGATGGTTCTCCTTTAACCGGGATAGCGAAGACTCGGCCGAGCAGCTGTTGTCTGGTGAGTAAACAAGGGATCGGCCACGTAAAAAAAACTCCAATATTCCACAGCAGAAATACACCCGGAAACTTATTAACTCGGTGTAGTAATGCTATTGCCGGGCTTATGACCATTTCGGCCCCGTACAGACCGATCCTACTTCAAACCAAAGGCCACGGCACAACGTTGGCATCGCTGGCGCTTGTCATGTTTAATTTTACAGTTTGACCCACTGGACGAAAAATGCGTGTCGTGTGTGACACAAGGTCATGTTTAGCAATCATTTTCATGTACATAAACATAAATATATAAAGATGGTCCTCATTTTTGAGGTACGCAGTATGTCCAAGCAATCCATTGTCCCATCATGCACTACCCAACCAGATTTATGCATTTGTATATGTATATACATTTATAAAAACCTATACATACACAGTTTCACTTTATAATCTTAGTCTTAATAAAAACTGCTTATGGAACAAGCTCTACGCCTCGGATTTTCTCTGGAAAGCTAAACCCTGAAATCATATATTGTAGGTGACAGCCAAAATGGATGAATCACCAATACACTGCTATAGAATAACTCTATGTTTGGATATTTATTTCGTGGTTTATTAACCCAAACATATAAAAATGGAAGCACCTGATATGTTCACAGCTGGAAAATATGTTACCAAATTACAGACAATTGTTATTCTCTTGTGGTCTCTTTGTGGTACATGGACACAATAAGTCATTTTGTCTTTCTCTTCCCGTCGAGATAAGCCTTTTTTGTAAACAAAATTAATTGATTCAAATTATATAAATGTACGTTAAGTCAACACCATCCACTTTCATTCGGTTTATCGATATGTCAAGGTTTGGGTTCATGTTATAAAAAAATATGAAGGGTAAAAATAAAGAAAGAAAAAACGGTTTTCCTGATATCAGGTGACCCGTCTGTAAATGTCGCTTCGCAGTGTGCCTCAGCGTCTGGGTTGCACAGGTCTTGGTGTGCTTAGAATAATGTGTTGTTCGGTACAATTCGTTGGTCTCAGGCGTCGTAGACAACTTTTTGTTGTGATTACACTATGTCTGTGAGATAGATATTGTTTGCAGTTAATGCATTCCTTACCGCTAGGATATTTTGACGAGTATATGGTATATTGGGACAGTGTAGTGTTCCGTACCTTATCTTGGTCATTAATTCATTTATTTTTCAATTATTTTCGAGTAATTTAATGGTAATTTAATAATAACAATAATTTAATTTATTTGTTGTTTATAGATTGATTTCTTTTATTTGTTTATTTGCCATGTGTTTGATTCACAACTCAAGATTTTTCCTTTATGACAGCAGATTGCCTTATAGACGCAGCGATAACTAGATTCGAGCCTATAACCTCAATGGTCAGTGACTAATTGGTCAGTGACTAATCCACGAGGCCAACCTCTTAATGTTGGGATAATAAGATGAGGTTTGTATCATACTTGATAGGGTCGGGATAAGGATGGCATTAATTGGGCCTTGGCTAGTGTCAAGATAATGGGCATTGAGTGTCAGGGTGGGTGTCATTACAAGGGTAGTGTATTCAACTGACGAAGTGGTGATTCTACTCACCACACAGTTCCCGCGACACTTGCCAACAATAATAAAAACTCATACTCAGTTTGACTATTGGTACAGGTCAATGTGGCATGTCCAGTCTTGCAGGCGATATGTGCACTTCGAATAGATCAAAATAAAGACCAAAGAAGCGACAAAAGTGCATGTATAGTTGGCAAATGGTAACATGTAACCGATGAAACCTGGTCTCATGTCAGTTTACTTATAGTAAATGGCTCCAAGACCTACCTCAGTATCGAGGAAATGATCCGAAGCCTCCAAGGCTAGACCCCTGCGACGTGTTTGAGTGGGGAGTACGACCTAATGGTAGGAGTAAATTTGTACACTAAACATGTGAATCCTATCATCAGTTAGGTTTGTTTATGACATAAATCGTGCAACAGAAATCAGTCTTTGCAAACAACCTGGACACATAAGTGGAGATTCTGCAATCTATGTAAACAGGTACCATCTGGTGGACAACCAGCGGGCATCCAGAGGGTCAATAGGTGCCTCGTGAAATAACCATGACCGGGGGGACGGATGTGGGGACAGTTTACTATCAGAAAACAGTCGGCTCACTGAAAATAAACGGGGCGGAGGTATAGGATGGCATATTGGTTGGACGAACCATAATAAGGTTTGTGTCTGAGACGTAGTTATCTGGTGCTTTGGGGCTTTTCATGCACATTAACCAAATATACCTCCTATTTTCTCCGTATCGACTTCTTATTTTGTTTAGACGCTGAAAGGTCGTTTCCTAAAATTGGAAAATCTATATATACAAAACTATTCGGAAGCAAGTGTATGTCTGTACACAAGCGACAGGGATTGGCTAGCGTACAAGCATTTGAGACCTTTTCTTGCAGGAAACCTTCCACCATGCAGATATATGTCCCTTGGCTGAGGACGTAAAGTGTCATCTAATTAATTGATTATTACGCAAGCCGCGCGTACTATCTGTGTGGGTGATAAATGATGGAACAGGTTACATGTCCCTTCATTCAGACCTTGATTTCCACCGGATTTATATATTTAAATGACCAATGTCACTAAGGAATGATTATCCGACACTGGGTGCTTCTGGGAGAACGGAAACCGACCGAAGATGTTATCGGCTTGGACTGAAGACTCGGAGTCAAGATGGATGAGAGCTGGTCGTGAAGGCGACCCAGGAAGCAGCTAACGTATCGGATTGATTTTACAGCGAGCTTGCCGAAAGCTAATACAAGGGGTTTTTGTAGGGCACATAGGTTCGTGTAAATCAGACATCCGACAAGGTTAACTTTACCGATCCTTTAATCCTTCTTCAATGGTTTCTAATGCTAAAAAAGTCAGAAGTCCCAACTTCGATTTCGGATTGCCTATCTGTATTAAAATCTGGAGGCGTTGTGTAATTTGGCACGTGTTCAGAAGATTCACTTTATCATAAGATGAGTTTTACGGGTTGAATCGATGGCCCTTCTTGTCCATTGCATGGATATATGGTTCTGTGTGAACTCGATCCCTCTTGAAACTGCTGTCCACGACAATTTCTGACTCCCTGTCCGTCTAACATAATACTCCTCTGGCTGTGTCTGTGTAAGCTGACCCGGCTTGCGATGCCCGGTAAGACAAGAGGGAATTCTTACAGACCTACAGAGGGCCAGTTTCTTCAAGTGGTCAGATAAGTGTCCATCAAGAAAGCCGACAAACCAAACATCCACTAAACTTTTGTACCTAAAAAAAAACATCTTTTGCAAGCTGCCACGCAATTGTACCCTCAAAAAATCCAACACTCAAGTACATTCCTACTCAAGATTTAGGCATTGTGATACAGATATAGAGCTAAATTCTTCAAGATGCCAGATAAATGGCATTCATGAAAGGCTACAAACCTGAACATTTCACCATATAACAACTGTAATGTGATACACATCTTATAAAGGCAGTTTCTTCAAGCGGACCGACAATTGTCCTTGAGGACACCTAACAAACCACGGAAGTTCGCCATAGAACTTTCGTAGTGCCATACAGACCTTCAAGTAGAGTCAGTTATTTAAACTGCCAGGCAATTGTCCTTGAGAAAAGCCAACAATTAAGTACATTCCATCTAAGAATATCCGTATATCATTTACCTGCTGCTTTCTGTTTGTTCTTTGAAGAGCTTTTGTTTCTCGGCTGACTGAGATAATAAAAAGTGTTATAAAAACTTATCGTATATATTCTGCCCGGGATTATTTTCTTTATTTATTTATTTATTTATTTATTTTTTGTCTGTTCCGTGCAAAGATATAAACACATTAATGGCGAGGTATACATCATCAACGCAATATACAGTAACCGAACTAGAGAGAAAGTGTAGAAAAAGTCTAGAATGAAGGATAATAAAACAAGTTGGCAATTATTTTCTTTATGATTGTTTTCCCGCTTTCGATGGTGTTAAGTCCATTTGTTTTGTTCAGCCAGTATCATTTGTTTCTCCCCGAGTCGCCAACTGCCAAGCGGTTGTCTAGTTAATTGCACAGTTTAACGTATACAGTTGTATGAATGACGATGATATATCGTGTTTGCTGGCAACGCGCGGAAGTCCGCCACTAGAAAACACATGCCACCAAGGCAACCGAGTTATCGGTGATTTTCGCTAATTTGTTCTGTGCTCAGAAAATTTTTACTCTTTTATTGGATTTGTTGTAAGTAATGAGGAATCGATCACAGAACTGAGAAAAAGTCGATTTTGTTCCCGAATTTAACACCACATTTTTCTCCTCTTAGATATTTTTTTTGGGGGGGGGGGAGGGGGAGGTTTGTATCTAATGTTCAACCTTGGCAACTAAAGCAAGTTCCTTGAGATTTTCGGGGTGTCAAGCGTGCATTGAACAGCCTAGTATACACGCCCATGAGTTCTTGCACCGATTTGGATTTGGTTATGGCTTTCTTATGGTCTTCAGATGGACGATTAATACAAGTATATAACTTATCGGTGATAGAGGCACATTGGTTTTACTCCATGTAGCCTTTTCTCCGTCAGTCAAACTTTCTTATATAACTTTTATATATCATTCTCGCCTTCCTTTACCACCTTATTTCTGCCAATAGTAATGACTGACATCTGTCTTAAATAGACACTGAGCAATGATGAAATGTCTCAAAACACGATTTTTCTCTATCACACATATATGTATGATGCGGCGGCATTTGCACATCAGTGGTGGTGAGTTGAAGATGTGGACTCGACGCACTCGCGTGTCTGACGCGGAGACTCGTAATAGGAACAAAACAAACACAGATTTTCCCGTAAAGTGTGCAGAGTCTTCTGATAAGATCCCCAGATTCTTTGAGGGGTTTAAACTTCAGACTTTGTTTCAAGACTAAAGACATATCCCGTCACCAGGGTGACGCCAATGTCACCCTCCGCTGGAGGAGTTGTTGTGGCCGAAATGAGGAGGTCATCTGACACAAAATCTGTCCTTAAAATGTTAGGGAATGTGTTGCCTAAGGAATGCCCCTGTGATTGCTCCGAAGGATTTGGCCCTGATTCAGTACCCTTTAGATCGGACCCAAATCTCCGGATTACACAGACAAATTTACGACAATTATTTTAAACTTTTCCAGAATTCAAAAAATGTCACACAGGAGTTAAGGCCAGGTCAAGACAGTTTGCAAAAACAGTTACAAATTTTTAGCGAAGTTCTAACAAAACATCTCCACACACGCCTCTGATACCTGGCAAGTCTGCAGCCTTTCCTTGGACCCCCATTGAAGTTCTCTGTGTGTGTTCGCATGATGTTGAGATTTTCGCTTCAACAGTAACCAAACAAGTTCAAATTTGAGATGTAAACACGAAGTCTCCCTTCCTACAACAATTAGCTGATTGTTACCCGGCGTCCTCTTCTCCCGTATTTGCCCATTTAGGCATGGATTTGTGTTTGACCACACTCGGACAGGTCAGTCAAGTCGAGTTCCGTCTTGTCGGTTGACATAGCTCTGTCTTTGCTCTGGACATAGGCACTGGACTCACAGGAGGGGCTTTACCTGTCATTTATTGTCCTATCCATCACAAAGACAGACAATTAAACTCATTTCACATCCAGATTAGATGAACATTCACCATGCATCGTCATGTTGAAACAGTTTTAGTGTTGTCAAAGCTGAAACTTGGCAATTGTATCAGGCTGTTTGTTCAGGTACAGTCGGTTAACATAGCTATCTTTTCTTTGACCCAGGGCGAACTGCTGTTCCATACAATCATGTATACCCGTGGTGTTGTTGATTCCCTTGTTCCATACACGGGGCACGTCAGCGGTTACAGGCAGCTGTTACCATCTGTGTGATCCGTGGAAGCGTCAGAAAGCCTGGGGTCGTCATAACGTCTCCTCATCTAACCGACGTGGTCGAATATCGAATAAAACTTTATTAAGAGCAAATCTTGCTTTCGTTAAAATGCTTCCAGTCGTGACTTCGCAAGTAGCTATGACAATGCAGGTCCCGGGGTCGGCCATTACTACAGCTGCATTCATAACCGTTCCGGGAGTTGCGCAATGAGGCATTTGCAGTGCCTGCACCAACGTCTGCCTATAGCCATGCGAATATTACGAGACTTCTAAACATATATAGTTTAGATAACACACTTGCAAGAGTCGCCTATACCCTTATTCTTTACTTTTTAGCACAGATATTAATACTGCTGAAAGCCACAAATTACACCTCTATTAGTTTTTATTAGATGTTTATTAGTTTGTTGTTTATTAGATGCACTGACCATAAGAAAAAATAGCAACTGTGCATGCCTTTAAACATTACATGTAAACTGGCTAAAAAGAGCAGAGCAGATATCCCAAATATCAGAGGAAGGAGGATATTCAGCAACATCGAGCACTTCAACCCACTGTTGAACGCATTTTGTTCAGGTGATTGGAGTTGAATTTTTGAACAAGACTGAAATATTCAGTATATGTCTAAATCAAGTAATTTAGGCAAGTTACAAATACAATAAAATCATCCAATGGCACACAATATCAATACCTTATTTTGCCATGAATATATCAAACCGGGAGATATTTGTTACATGCATATATATATATATGCTATTAAACAGAGGCAGTTGAATTGTTGTGGAGACACGGCGGATGCCTTTTAGAGGGGTCAGGTTATTGACAACGAAACGGGAACATACTTCCCACAGTGCCTTTCGTGACAAAGGTCCGTTTAAAACAAAGTCATTCATAAAAAAAACTTCGGAAAATCAAAACGTCGTGTGCGATGATCGGAATGCGCTTGGGAATGTCTCTGGCAAGAATTTGATTCACACTGAACAGGAGAGGGGTATTTACTGGGTGTACAAGGCGAGACAAACCATCTGAATTGCACAATGCCTACGGTCCCATGCATGCAGGCCTACGAGGACAATATCCATGAACTGAGGCCTATATAAGCTTTAAAGAACAAAGAAATGAGAATGCAGAACCATTTCGCGTCAAAACAGAATTTTTTTCTTCGAATTGTCATAATGAGAATGTAAGATAAATCCCGGATACTTTGCCAATAAACTGCTCCCTACAAAAAGAATTACACCATGTTTCCAGTATTCAATCAATGGGTTATCTGCTCTAACAAACTTCATTATATGACCTGAAGTATATACAGGTATTGACCTTTACACAGTTAATAAAGGACAATGATCGATATATGCGCAATTCGTCGAATGGCATGTTGAACCATTCTGATTGCAACTAAGATATGTATTTTTTTTTCTTTTCAGAACGATCTTTGTTAACATATATGGATAACTATGAAGGATATATGTTGGAACCGAGTACAAATATCTTACCTCATAATTATGTGTGCATAAAATTGGCCCTTCAAAGTCGATGGCATGTATATATAGAATTTGTCTGCATGGGAAAAGACTGATGTAACAATTGATAAATGAGCCTCAACATGTGTCAGTCACATATACTGCATCTCTTACAAGGATAATAAGCACGTCGGTTAGGCTGTACGTGCATGTCGGATCCTGGAGATGGGCTATGTCTTCAAAACGTGGCCCCAAGGATCAGAAATGGCTCGTACACAGCGATTCAAAGCCATCTTAGTGAACGTGTGTCGTTCAGTTAACTGGGGATAAACAGTTTACATCAGTCGTGAATGGATTGAGACGTTAATTGCGATGAAAAAGAGTTAGGTTGCTCTGAGCTGAGTTTGATCGTAAATCAAGCCTATAAACTGATGGCTCTTTTATAAACTGTCTTCTGGTAGGCCTCTTTGTGTTCATGTCTTGGATTAAACTGAATTAGATTGACTCTGAACTAATTGGACCATCACTTATAATGGCATTAAACTGGGGCTTTTACCGACTGACTTCCGCTCTCAAAAGTGATTCTGAGGACGAATTAAAGAAAGAAATGGAACAAATCATGAAGGCATAATGGAGCAGTTTCCACGGATTCTCTGACGTTCCTGAACAGTTATTGTTTAAACGCGAAACAAAGGGCTGCAATTCTGTAATGGATTCTTTGTAGGGCGAACTAATGATAAAAGCTTGGTGACTTGACAAAGCTGCATGGGGCGATGATGTGCCAGAAAAGGGCCGGCAACTTTATTTTCCATGAACCAGGATAAATTATAGTATACCCGCTGTTTACGCTGTATGCGTTTGGAGGACGTCAGGGCAGTATATTGAATTTCTCTTTTGTTATTCGATATTTGCTTTGTTGTGTTCCAAATGTTAAATAAGTGTAAAAGTCAAGAACAATGTTGTGAGCACAACAACATCGGGCGTGCTACGCGACTGGGAAAATGACGATATATCCCATCATTACATGTGTACTTGCGATTTGAATCATGGAGTTCACTTTTTTAAGTATATAATGCATTTAATTTGTACATATGAGTACGGGTGTGATAGGCAAAGAATGAAGTGCATTGCCCTTATGGCGGATGTACCGTACGTCTATCTGTAGGACACTGAACGGTTTCTGTCATCCAGAGCACGGCAGATCCGTTGTGGTGTCAATACCCCGCTGTCGGGCCGCATTTCGCCTGTTTGAAGCCCGTTCGTCATCTTCAGACTAATAAGGTAATCAATAGGTTCATCTCAAGCCCTTTTAGCAACTCGACCCTCTCGCTTCGCCCTAAAGCCCGAAATGCACAACACGGACCTTTTCCACCGGAAGTGGAGGGGTACAAGATTAAAGTGGGTACACTGGTGCCTTCGCATCAAGGATTAATGACAATATTCAAATCACTCACTGTGACATTACCTTATTAGGAAAGCCGATAGATTTAAGTGGCTGAAGTTTACGACCGAGTTTCCTTTCAAAGATCCGGGCAATGTTCCAGGAAACTTAGACGGTGACAGAATACCGAACCATGCATTCCAGAGTGAAAAAAAAGATGTGTCTGAGAAAAGGAATGGTACAGAAAGAGATGTGGCTTGAGAAGAGCATCGCTACACTTAGTTTCCCCTAGGAAAAGTTTGAGGTGAAAACATGCATCAGACTGCTAAGCGCTTTTGCAGAGGTTGTGACAATATGCACTGGAAATCTGACAAACACATGAAACCTTTTCCTGTTCCAATAAAAACAGTTTTAAGTGCAATTTCAGATGGATGCTTGTGGTAGATGCATGATTATATTCGTATGTTTAATTGTTGTGATTATTTTCTATGTTTCTTCATTATGTTTTTTTTTCTTTTTTTTTTTTTTTTTTTAACAAGGATGGAATATTTTTAAATATTTTGCTTTCAATTGTTGGTTTCCTTAATTCCTACCATACATACTTGACTGAATCCTGCATTAGTGGTTTGCATTGGTTTCTGCACGTATCACTGCACGGCGTGGTTTACTCTTCTTCCTGTATAGTAAATGTTAATCTAACCTTTCATCAGCTGAAGACACAGGTATGTTATTTTAGCCACAAAATGCTTTCTGAAGAAATAATGGCACATCGTCCATATGTCAGTCTGTAAATTGATTACATGCTTGCATGTTGATGTTGTTTAGTTTGTGTATAAAAGGAAAGGCTATTATATCTGCATTTTTGTACTGACTGTTATTTATACAAATTTTATTTTTAAATATTTATTGTTTAGCTTTCACATGGACAGCAGTGGTTGGGTTTATGCGTGTAGTAGCTCTACGCCATGTAAATGACTAAAACTATACATAGGTACTGACAAAAGGAGGGCGTGATCTGGCATTGAACCCAAGCCTGCATTCAGATCTAATCGTTTTCTAGTAGAGCTTGTGAGACGACGTGGCAAAAGAGCGCTCAGATGTTGTTAACCATTTACCATAAGTGAGACATAAGGAAAGAATTATACAAGTGAATAAAACCAGAAGCGCATGGTCAAAGCCTTTAATCAGTCCGTGAATCGATAATAGCTGAAGGTGTCCAAGGCTCAATCACTGATCTAATCACGAACTTTGTCGTACTTTCAATTGCGCTCGACTGGGAATGCTCGCCAGTTTATATTTAGATTGTCCAGTGAAGACAGTTTGTAGGGGGGACATTTAGATTGGTGGCTGCCACAATCAAAGACCTAGCTCATATACTGGGCTTGGGTCGAGTAAAACACTCTGTCTTAAGGTGGTAATTGACTTAGCTAAGCTAACGTTTGGTCAGCATCAACTGAACTCCTGGAGAGGCGGTCAGGATGACAGTTCTTTCATCAGTCACATGGGTCTGGCTTGCACAATACAAACATATGGTTCTCTTTTCCAGGCTGAATAAGAAGTGACCGTGAAGGGATCTGGTACGCTGTCGACGCCCTGGTCACACGCCACTCCCCCCGGTCAGCACACGCCAGCCTGAGGACGGACAGGCGCCAGCACCAAACACCCACATACCACAGTCATTTAATCTTTTACAGGCTGCTGGTTTACTAATGGTCACGGAGGAAACACATAAGTTACGATAAGAATGACTTCGAGATAAAGCAGACCGATTATATATGGGCAGGTTTTAAAACCAGCGTTCGACTACAGTAGATACTGCATACTTGCTTGTAGCTGACGTGTGTAATCCATACTTGAAATATAGCGAAATTCAGCAAATTTCACCATGCCTAGAACTTATTTAAAAACTGAATGTAGAAAAAAATGACATTATTATTCCCCTATCTCACTACAAGAACGGCTGGTCGAAGATAGGGAATCTCGGAGCTCCTGCATGTAGCTGCATGTACGGCTTCTAGTCCAGTCTCCATAGACAGACCGTTAAATTGTCGATTTAAGGGAGCGCGGTCAAAATCGGCGATTCTCTGCTTAGGGTCGATAAACAGAACCTGCACATTGATCGACCGTTATTCATTAATTCAACGGGATTTGCGCAAACCCAAAGTCGGCCCGTATCTTTTGATCTGAATTTCCGGATGGACAATAGTATACGCTGCCTGGTAAGCTAATAAAACAGCAAACTGGAAGGAAAGAATTCCAGAAAATTCAAATAATACAAAAAAAGGCCCCATGTGATTGCGTTGCCGAGTAAACATAATTTCTTGACGCTGTGAACTCGTGTGTACGGTATGTAACCAAAGGGCTAATTTCTGTCCGCATTTATGGAACACAATGACCTGCATCATGTAGTATACAGCATTCATAATGCCGGTAATCTGGCAAGTGATGTATAAAGCGAAGGGCACTTCAATATTCTGGTGTCTGCAACCCACCATTGTTAGTTGACCATTATTAAAAATCAGTATGGCGGCATGATCAAACAAAATAATTGATAAGCACATTTTGGACCAGTTTATGGCGTGGCCTGTACTCAATTTGGCTTTCTGCGACATGAATGTACCCTATACACCTTTCATTCTTATATCAATAATGTAACAGAACGAATCAGACACAGTTTCCTGCACGCTCTCGGGTACAGTTTTTGCCACCTTGAAAATGAATTTGATTTGAATGTTCCTGCTAGAATATCAGTTTCGATTGCGCACATTATCTAATCTGGATTTACACGCATGGAAAAGAACAATATATAGTACTTATGCCTTTATATACATCCTGTGCAGAGATGTCCTCAAGACGACGATTTCTTGGCGGCAGTTATCCAAACTGGACATTAATAACACGTATGTATGACATGCAATGTCTTGAGCTACATTTCAAGTGCATAACAAAACGATGGCATGTCGGACATGCGTACAACTATGATAGCGTGTTAGGCAGAGTTAATGATGACAAGCAAGTTGCGTGCCTGCATGAGTAGGATGACAAAATGCATGCGTGTAAATAGGACAGAGTGTTTATTTACACCAGCAGAAAACGTGCACATTTGATGTTTACATGTGCAGGCCTATAAGTGAGGTATTATACGTATAAATAGATGTGTGTGTATTGATACGTATAGGCTGTTTGGCTATATGGGCCTAGGTCTACCTATGTCATATGTAAGTAACTTGCTTGATCGCACTGATTATACATATATATAAGTTGTATGTGTTTAATGGAACATTTCAGGAACGATTCCACCATGCACGATCCTCAACCTCCCGGCAGCCTTCCCCCATCCAGGTTACTGGTCAAAGCTGAAAGATACCAGCATGGATTAATGAGTGAGAGGCAATGGCAAATGTCTAGATGTCGTCCCATAAGTACGTATCCGAAATGTGTAAGATTATTTTGAAACAAGGTGGTTTGTGAGAGAAATACCCTCCCAAGTGATGCCCTGTCACCACCCTTCGGCACCCCAGCCCAAGCCACCCTTCCGTTGTCTCTCACTACCCATTCCAAGGTGTAGTTCCCGCCCACCACGCTCTTCCACACAGGCACCACACGTAGACGGGCCGTGTCAAAAAGTATTTGGCCATCATGAGTATGGGTCTTTTATACGTGATATCCATAATACAGAATGCGTCCATGGTTTCAATATATATAGAGGGCCTATACATATAAACCTGCGCGTCGAACCCGAGATTCGTATACCAGCATCTAAAAACTCAACAACAAACTGTACACATTCCAGTGGAAATGAGCTGTTACGGCTGAAACATCTCTCTCTTTCTCTCTCTCTCTCCCTGTATATATATTCGAAGGTTAACGGTGATAATTACATATGTCCTTATGTTCAAGTTCACTTGTCAATATCCCATCCGTGTGATTGCACTAACCTTAATTACCCACGTTGTAAACCACAATGTTGGCATCATATAATTCGCTTGTTTGTAATATAAACATTACTTTTTTTCAGATATTTTCCCCACCTTTATAGTCTCTGTTGATTAAGTTGTATTGGTATATGTATATAAGTACATCGATGAAATCTGTAAGTTTTTGGATAAGGGTAGTATATAACCTTGAAAGTAGATGCCATACATATGAAGGCTATATTGGCTAATAAATATGAGGCCGCACACACGGTCAGATAGGCCTACTTTTAAGCGGTTTTGGAAGGATCTCACATCTATTTTTCTAGGACATCTGTTGTCGAAGAGTCATTGGTGAATTACATAAGAAAAACAGCCTGGCGGTCCTCTTATAAACAGGGCCAGCGATTTAGAACAGTAATTTTGTGAAGGTATGTACTGCCACTTTCCCTACGATCGAGTGACCACGCGCAGTGGAAAGTAACAGATTCAAAAGGCGTGCCGTAATATCTATGATGTATGTAAAGAAGGATTAACGCTTTCAATAGACAGACAAGATAAAGAAGCGGGGGGTTCGGTTTGGACTGAAAGGGGTGGAGGTATAGGTATAGGGGTGGACATTTATCTATTTTTAGCTCCAAGAAGTAACGGAGCGGAGAGAGCCCACAGTGAGCGAGAGTCGGCCTGAGTCACATGACGCGGCGAGCAAGTGCGTGTGTTCAGGGGAGAGACTATGCAGTAGCGCTAACATCCTAGCTGTTTACGGAGTGTGCTAGCCTTACTTACAGCACGTTAGCGCTACTATAACTGTATTTACCCATGCATCGGACACTTTTGGATGATCTAACTGGCTGAAGAAGACTCCTTTGTCACAAAGATTGAGAGAGAATTGTCCAGGATGAAGTGTTGTGCGGAGGTGTGGGGGGTTTTACCGGGGAAGATCCTCTGCGCTTTCCTATCCACCCTGCTTCTCCCCGCTAACGGTAAGAGACAAGTTCAATATCTGTCTGCCTTACGTTTCGCTTCAATTCTTGTCTTTCTTGGACCCTTTTATGACATAAACTGTTTGCAATGGGACAAATTCTCTTCAGTTGTCGCTGTATTCATATGAAACTAACGGTGTTTACTGGTGAATGACAGTAGATCTTCCAGCGCCAACAAGCATTCCTTCAATCTTTAACTTTTCGGCTATGGTAACTGGCTTTGTAGCTGGGTATATACTAACAGACTAGAGCATATAACCCAGCTCCTCCGGCCTTCCTTCTCAAATTTCAACATGGCTAGGGCCAACTTTTTCTGGTTTGTTGATGGATGCTAGTCTAGACCTTGGCTCTTGTAGAAGCGTGCAGCACGCGGGATGATTCCATCACTATCTCAGACTTGACCTAATTAACAACGGATGCTGGGGAGGGGACAAGACAAAATTGGCTATCTCCAAACTTTTTAGGCAGGTCTATGGCAACGTTCTGTGTCATTTCAAAGTAATCATGCTAGTGAGATGTAGATGTGTTTGATCAAAGTGCTTGTATTCCTGTAACAGTACCAGTGCTGTTGGTGTTAAGGTACATGTTGTACATGAATAAGGATATTACATGTAATTTGCAAGGTACTTGTATATCACTTTCAGTCGTTGGAAACTGGATGCCACAATATTGCACAGGCTGACTTCATTCACACAGGTATTAAGTAACCCAGTCTCGAAAAACATTATTGTAGTACATATTGATTTAAGATTAAAAGCTCATTTTTCACCCTGACTTGCTTTCTGAATGTGTCATACTCCTGTGAATCAATTAGGAGCAGGTATAAAGTGAAACTTCAGGTAACTACATTAGGCTTATCTGCAAGTGTCGTTAGAATTAAGGTTAGGAGGCTGACCTGCATGTACTGTGGACAGAAGATTATTGCCTTCAAGAAACACTGACATTATGATTTAAGATATGAATATTTATGGCATGTTACCTTGCAGACATTCATGGTTAGCATAGACCAATAGTTAAGTACACAATGCTGTGGATAACATGGAGAAGATTATGACTTTGTATGCCCAGTCTGTATGGGATCAGCCTGTTCGTAGTATAGTGGGACAGGCTTGGTATGTGCATGTATTTGTAAAAACATTAAATTGAGATTCTAAACAAAAATATAATATAATATAAATCAAAATATGACCAGGTACATACATGTAAAATGTATAAATTATGAATTGGAAATTTGTATCTTCAAAGTTGGTGGCTGTCAAAGGATTCTGACAGATTTTTAAGCAGAAAAAAATGAATGAGAATTTACAAATGATACGATGTACACAGTGCATGTTTATGTGAACTTACACTGACACATTGAGTGTTTAGTAAGATAAATATGTGGGTGTTTCAAGCTAGTTTATTAACACCATTCAGAACTATTAAACACACAATGAAATGCGATCGACATATTTAGCTTTTCTTTGGAGAATGGAATGCTATAAATAATGAGCAAGTTATTTCCAAATACAATAATATTGTGAATATTACTCGATCTATATTTAATCATCTATCTGCTTATAAGGCATGTTCCTGAACATCTATGGCAGTTTTTCTCTGATAAGCAGACAGATGAAAATGCAAGCTATACACTCCCAGGTATTTGTGAATCTAAATACATCATATTTGTCGCTGAGGGCAATTTAAAACTATTTCAAAACTATTTCATTCACCTGAAAATTATAATTAAAATTGCAATTGACTTGTTTACACAGATGGACGTTTATGATATGTCTTAGTCGTTACACCTGGGTATTTAGCTGTAAACAAATGTCCGTGGGGTGCTGTTAGTGGCAGTGTCCCGCCTTACCCCAGCCAACCACATCACTTAGGGCTAGCTAATTGTAATTAGGCACTGCAGTAATTAAGTTAGTTAAGACACTGTAAGCTCTATTAAGGTGACTTTGGAATTAACTATGTAATATGTCATATATTCAGCTGGCTTCCCTGGGGACCATAAGGATGGGATAATTGATGGTTTCTTATCCCCTTTGCTTTGTCAACATCTTTTAACTAGTAAGATTTAATTGCCATTGAGAAATGTGTAATTATTTACTGACTAGGAGTTTGTCCAGGTGATTTTTGCTGTGTCAGTTATCAAGTATAATGAGGATGTTGAGTGTAACAGCTCCGTCTAAAGTGGCAGATCTACATGTACCTGTATGTGTGTGTTTTGTCAGATTTACTTTCTGTCTGTGGTAGTTTTGTGAAGTTTAAAAGTTGAAAAGTTTAATTTCATTACATGTACATGTGTGAAACCAACATTTCAGTTATGATGGATTCATTGATTGATATTTGCTGTGTTGTCAAAACATGTCCAAATAATATTTCCATTGTTACACATGAACATGTATAATTTTGTTACACGAATAGCATCACACCCTGTGCATAGAGTAATGCATTATTTGTTAATACCCTGGTTTGTTTATAGACCTAAAATAGGGGTTTTGTTTGTGTCTTATAAAAGGTATGGAATTTTGTGGTCCTAATCCCTAATGTCAACTGTTTCATAGATAATGATCTAGTCAACTTAATTAGAGAAAGGACGAAGAGAAAGAAAATTTTTTGTCATAATTGACCTTATATCAGTCTAATGGTTTAGAGAATGTGGACAGTTAAGGCATGAGAAAGAATGCCAGGGGAGGGGGGTGGGATTGGGGAAACTGGGGGGGATGGGGGTGGGGGTTTGAGTGGGGTGGACATTAGCCTGCTATTGTCAATCCCAGCACTCCACAGAGCATGCCAGGGCCATGTGTTAGCATTCTCTGTGCCAGGGGACATTCCGACCCATCTCACATGCTGATTCAGTTGTTTGCTTCCATGTTGATTCCAGTTTAAGTTCTTTTGTCCCCATTCATCTATACAAAGTATGTTTGGTAAAGCCTGGTAAAGGATTTAATATGTAAAGTAACCTTATCTTCAAATGAGATTTGCTGTGATATGCCGGTATATAACTTTAACTGTATTAAAGTTATCTAACTTTATAAATGGTGTCCTGTTCGGGTATTATGATATGATAGTGACAAAACAAAGATGTTGACTGAGATCATAGCCTAGGTCAGTGCTCTTTATTATTTGGTGAGTAACATAACTGCTTGTTCATTGGAAAGAAAAATCTATAACTGATATGTAATATCAGAAGATAATAAAACAAATTGAAAGGGATACCCTTAAAATAATTATGAATTGACGTAATCTGTAAACATGGCATGTACATGTAATCATAAACTCATCTTCAGAGAGATAAATATCTGATATATTTCGAGTATAACACATATAACAAGTTACAGTATTTATCTAAAAGCAAGTATTTCCTCAAAATTTTATTGTAAGAAGTTGCTGAAGCTGAACACAGTGCAAATGGCTTGGTTTATCCAGAAAACACAATGGCAACAGTGTTTAAATGCCAGAATGTGTAGTTACATGGATTTGCCACAAATAAACAAACAGAAAAAGGCCTCACAGGCAACAGAATTGGTTTAGAAAGGGCATACTGACATCTGTTGCAGGCGTATTATGTCGGAAATTATGAATTAAATTTGCATTTTTGCATGTGCATCAGCATGTGCATGTACAGTTGATCTATAAATTTCATGGTACATGTATTGTGTTCAGTTGGTCTATAAATTATATGGTACATGTATTGTGTTCAGTTGATCTATAAATTCCATGGTACATGTATTGTGTTCAGTAGTTCTATAAATTCCATGGTGCATGTACAGTCGATCTATAAATTCCTTTGTACATGTATTGTGTTCAGTCGATCTATAAATTCCATGGTACATGTAATGTGTACAGTCGATCTATAAATTCCGTGGTACATGTATTGTGTTCAGTCGATCTATAAATTCTGTGGTACATGTATTGTGTTCAGTCGATCTATAAATTCTGTGGTACATGTATTGTGTTCAGTCGATCTATAAATTCCATGGTACATGTATTGTGTTCAGTAGTTCTATAAATTCCATGGTGCATGTACAGTTGATCTGTAAATTCCTTTGTACATGTATTATGTACAGTCGATCTATAAATTCATTGGTACATGTATTGTGTACAGTCGATCTATAAATTCCATGGTACATGTATTGTGTACAGTTGATCTATAAATTCCTTGGTACATGTATTATGTACAGTCGATCTATAAATTCCTTGGTACGTGTATTGTGTTCAGTTGATCTATAAATTCATGGTACATGTATTGTGTTCAGTAGTTCTATAAAATCCTTGGTGTTTAATAATAATTAAAATGTTTTTAAGTATTCAAAACAAAAAAAAATTGGAATGAAATAATGTCACACAGTATTCAACTAAATAAATAGGCAGTGTTCCAATCATATCAGATCAATTTAGGAATTTACACCTACTAGTTGTGTGACTTGCCTGCCAGCAAAAGCAGAACACCTAGGTTAAATCAGCCAGTGTCAGACCATTATGAAAATTGTGATTATGGTGATATAACAGTCTGAAGGAAAGAGCTAGCCACTGTGGGTATGTACTTACACATATAAATACTTGAATTTGTCCGACTACTGTGTAAGGCAGATTTGATTACAATTGGCTCTGCATCTAAGGTGTAATCAGGTAGACATGACAAGACAGTGAGACGTATGTCATTTGTCAAAGCAGCTGTACAAGCTTGTCAATGGTAGTGTGTTCACTCCCCCCTCCTCCCGCACCCCCAACCATGTCTCAGTCTGCCCCTCCAAAATCAGATCCACCTTCCAACCATTAAAACCCAATATCTTATCACCGTCTCAAGCTTTCACAATTTGACGGATCACAAAGGTCAGGATATGTTTATTGATGTTATAGTCTTGTTATAGATTACTGGGTTGATAAATACCAAGCTGGGACCAGTGAAGAGTGCATGCTTAGGTTTCTTGCCCCGGGAGCTGTTGAGTTAACCCTTCAGGCAGGAGGGAGGGCAGGGCGTGGGAAAGAAGTCCCTGGTTAATCAGTGTTGTTACAACCTAGTACCTGAGTAGTCAACGGTCAGAAATAAAATTACCATTAAAATTAAAATAAGATCATGGGTGTGAACTGTCTGTTTGGTCTCATGTTTTTCAGCATGTAGGTGCAGGAGGAGTAGTGCACACTCTGTCCCCCCAGGGTTTGCAGGGTGAGGACTGCACTCACCGGATCAAGCCGTCATGAAAGACAACAGGACATTCCAGCACCTAGCGTGTCAGTTTTGCCAAAAGCTACCCTTTCTTCCCCCACTCCCCTTGTCTGACATTCCTGAATAATTTTGTAGGCACTTTAAAATGTCGTCATTGAAGAGAATTGATCATCGTGAGTGACATGTAATGTCATTGTTGAAGTGACGATGAACTTGAAATTCCAAATTGATCTGATAACATCCGGGCCCAGCTCATTCATTTGGCGGGCGAAACGTATGTGATATGAAGTTTGAGATTTAATTTTTGTCTGCAGGAGTGAGATGTGCACATTTGATAGCTAGCTCCTGTTTGGATGTGGCACATGGGCCTCTGTCAACATGCTCACTTATCATAACTCACAGATAGGGTTTCTGCTTTTTTGACTGTGATAGATAGTGTTAAGTAAACAGTTGTACCCTCCCCTATGATGTTCAGGTTTGAATAGGCCTGAATTGGCCTGACAAAAACTGTCTGCATTGCCCTCTGTATCCATGTAGGTGTCTAAAATGTTTTACTGGTTATAGCAGTCCCAGGCAGGTTTGAACAGGCTATTTAGTATTCAGCTATTTCTTATACTGCTTAGCCATACGGCACTAGGGAAAAAAGAGCATTTGTTGTGTTAAAAATCTTTTCATGAACAATTTGTGTATTCATATGTGTGACCCTCACACGTGGGAAAGCAGGCAGAGGGTATTTACGTGCTGGATTGTGGGCTCTCCGTGGACCTGTATCACGTGCATGTGCCCATGTATGCATGCGTATTTGTGCACGTGGCCACTGGTAAACGTTCATGTTACTTATCAGTAGCCTGCATGCAATTCAAATTTATTGAATGACAACAATATTGGTAATAGAGGAAGGCACGCATCCTGGCTGACATAATAGGTCTGATTTAGTGAGGCTTAGTGCATTGTACACACCATGTAACATGGCCTGTGCCATGAGCTAATGGCACAGTTTATGACTTGTCAGACATCCTGTATCTGTAATCGTTAGTAGAGCTTGACATCAACACTGCATCAGCGAAGATCATAGGCTCTCAACCCTTATATTAATGTCTGAGAGAGAGGGCCGTTTTGTGGGAATTGAGGTTTTTTTCTGTGGTACATGTTAATCCGGCTAACAGAGAGCGTGTGTTAATTGGTGAAAACAGTTGATTGCTTTAATCATCGTGCGGGGCACAAACAAAGCGTGTCTTCCCACAGGACACAAGGAAATGTAACAAAGAGAAAAGACAATTCAGCGTATAGAACTCAATATCATGACGTGACCTCGTCAAAAACCTAGGTAGTAGAGCTTAGTTTTTTTCCGACTGTTTTGCTTAATATTTATCTCGTGTTTACACTTGTTTGGATCAAACTGCAGCCACTGTTGATTGAGTCCATGACAGAGACACTGGAGCTGTCAGGGTAGACAATTGCTCAAAGATGTTGTAATATTCATGTCCCTGCTCTGTGTGAGTAAGCAGGGGCCTTTTTGCAGTACACATGTCATACCTGTGATTTATAAACTATCGGTTGATCTTAGGGATAACATCCTGCTGATTGACTTGCTCAGTGGGGGACATGAGCTGTGTACAGGTGAATTGGAAATACACTGAACATGTGCACCTGGAATTGTATACTCATTACTGATACTCAATTTTAACTGAACTGAAACAGAAAATGTAACGTCATGAAGAACCCCAAGCCTTTTATTTACAATGAAATTTCTTGGTTATGAAGATCAATTTCTGGTCCTGGAGTGTCACGTTTTGATGCACAATGTATAAATCTTTGTTGCATCCAGTTGTAAGGTGTTCACAGCTTTATAGGGTGAGCTGAAAAATAAGTGTTAGAATCAGGCTTAAAATATGAACTAGGTTACAGCCTTAGCGACTTTACACAACTGACTCAAAAGCTGAATCCAAGACACCTTTTGTTTTAATGGCACTGCAGGGAACTGCTCACATGCGGCTGATTGGTGGTAATGAAATTAGAACAGAAACTGGGTAGATGCAGTGAACTAAAAATTAGGTTTAGGGGAAAGTGAACAAGTGGCTTTTATCTGCGTAGAACATACATGGGATTGTTTATTTAATAGAGTTAACAAGAATTATTGATTGAACTACATGTAATTCTAATAGATTGATGTTGTTTAGAAAATAATTTCTGAATTTGTTTGATGTTGTCAGATTGTTGAGTGTCTTAATGTATACATGTGTATATATTTAGTAGATATGGTGATGGTTGGAGAAGTGTTCTGCTAATAAAAGTGGTACCTATCTGCAAACAGGTCACTGCAGCACCAGGAATTTGAGGAAGAGTGCTGGCCCATGAGAAACAACCTAATGTGATTTCTTTGATACTGGTATGTACAGTGTGGAATGAGATCAGTGTATTGCCAGTCAAGCCTCTGACCTCTGGAATTTCTGTTGAAATCAATAATAGAGGGACAATTAATGGTGGGGATCATGAGAAGGCTTTTGGGTATCTATGAAAACCCTGTTCTCCAGGCATGCAGACCCACCCCCTCTCTCAGCTGTTCACTCGCCTGAGGGGGAGGAGGCAAAAGGTGATAAAACAAAAGCGTGTGCCATTGTCAGTGCAAACAGCCAGCCTAGTTACAACCCTGACCATAGATATTCAATATTTATAGCCCACCAATGTTTCCATGTACTGTTTTGGCCTTTTATGCCTTAGGCTTTTTATGAACTGGTTTCTGAACTTATTGAATTTGTCAGTTCTTTGATGGTTCAGCCAGGTGGTTTCATTTCACACATTAGGATGATTTCTTTAATGCTGCAATGTTGAATGATTAATACCAATTGTGAGCAAAGTTTTACTTCTGCATGTACGTGTATCTCTAGCATGGGGTGTATGTGTGGGTTATTGTACGATGCTACACAGTTGACATTTTTAAATAATCTTTGTCGTCATGTAGTTTTTGTCCAAAAGAAAGGCTAACATTGGTCATTCAGACAACATGTACATGTATACGTGTGTCGTCCTAATTACAGTGCTTCTACGGATTTATCTTGAGGTTCTGCCTCCAGTATTGTTGTCATGTTTTTTTTTTTCTCATTACGTTAGTTGTTATGATTCTAATAAATAAATGGATGTTCATTAAGAGATGATAACAGAGGATAGATTATAAGACAGACAATAACTTCGTAGTAGTAAGTACACCTGTTAGTTTTTTTTTGGTACTTGACTCCAGATGAATAAGGCATACATCCTGGGTGATTGTTGTATGCTTTCATGTACCTGCACATTGTCTATGTATTTACTTATTTATTTATTTGATTGGTGTTTTATGCCGTACTCAAGAATATTTCACTTATGCAATGGTCGCCAGCATTACTGTGGGAGGAAACTTGGCAGAGCCCAGGGGAAACCCACGACCATCCGCAGGTTGCTGGCAGACCTTCCCACGTATGGCTAGAGAGGAAGTCAGCATGAGCTGGGCATGAACTCACAGCGACCGCATTGGTGGGAGGCTTCGGTCATTGCGCTGCGTTAGCGCGCTAACCGACTGAGCTTGTCCATGTAGGTGACTTAGGCACATGTACATTACATGCATATGTAATCATTTTTGTCTATATAATTGCATTTGTCACTTGATAAAGACATTCACATACATCTTGTTAGCATGTCTGTACATGGACATTCACACATTGGTTATTAGCATGTATATACACATGCTAACATGCTGGAAGCCAGCATGAATGTACTTGCACAAGAAGTGCTGTCTCATGTTGCCAGACAATGTACACATTTTGATGTTTTAATGATGGCTTTAAATGTGTTCATGCTGAAAGAGTTACAATGTATTTCTGAATGATTCCATGAACAGAGAACTTCATGTTTCAAACCTAAGAAAAAAAAGAAAAAAGAAAAGAAAAAAGGAAGCATCAATGAAGTATGCAATATTGGAAACTGTAAGAACTATCAGGATATCACCATATTTATTGGCAGGAGGTAAACCTCAATAAAACCCAATCCGTCACAATCTGTAATATTTGTTAACTATTTGCATATCATTCATCAGAAATTTAGAAACAAATCTGATTTGGAATCCCCGGAGAGGAGGAATTAATCTGTGTGACAATCGACTGGGCCGAATCCGCCCCTGTCACTGATGTATGGTTCTGTTATCTGGGGCAGTGCTGGCCCCAAACAGCCAGTTTTTATCCCTTCACCCCATTCTCACTTCATCACCTTCCTGCATCCAAAACTCCTTTCTTCTCAGCTAGAGGCTTTTTTTTTTCATTTCCATTGAGATTTCACAAGCATATAGTTAGTCCAAACAGTTTTTATCCTGAACATTACTGATGATGCATGAACTTGTGTGGCCTGCACTCCGAGTCTACTTGTCACACAGTGTTAGCTAGTCATTTCTGCTGCTTGAAATCTGACATTTATTGTGGACCTTTTTTGTCCTTGCAAACACACAGGCCATCATTTAAAAAAAGCGCCTTCTGGTTCAAATCAAAATGTTTTGTATATTTGTCCTGCTCTAGTCTTTCAGTGCCACCAGGTTGAGGGAGGCTGACCAGTTATACAGAAACCTGTAAAAGGTGACATGGTGAAATAAACATTCAGACTCACGGAAAGTTGAACCACATGGTTGCTTGACCAGTTCAAAATCTCCCAGGATGTGGACTGTGGATATCACTGAACAGTGTCCAATAGCACTTTCAAACTGGGCTTGCAGATTCGTTTGTAAGAGATCTTTAATAAAAGTGAAATTTAATTATACATGTATATAGCTTCTTATCAAGGTAAAAGGGATATTAGCAGGGATTAATGTTGTTAAATTTTATTACCAAAAATCGAAGTTAAATTTACCAAAGCCAATACATGCACTGTTGAACAGTACATGCACAGATGCACAAGTATGTTTATTCCCATCTATAAACTTTGATTATTAAATTATTGTATGCATTCAGATTTATTTATGTACTAGTACCCAGGAACATGACTGACAAAAGGTTACAATTTGGAGCATGGGCTAACTGTAAAATATTGATGTCCATGTGTGAAGAACAGTTACTGGCCCAGGGAGCAAGTTACAAGACACCCACTGTATCACCTGGAGCATGCAGAACTGTAATTGTTGCTGTTTTTTTTTTTCTTCCATGCTTTTGATGCCACAGAAAGTGCTATACAGATGTGCAGAAAAAGTTAATTGGGAATAAGAATAAAAAATGCAGATGACTGCTTTTCAGTGGAAATGTCAGCTTGAAGGACTCATTAAGGCTTGGTGGGAAGAATAGTGACTTGTGTGAAAAATTTGTTACATCATGATCAGCCGTCAATAAGTGAACAGTGTCTTAAAGGCAGCTGTTTTCAATTTAGTTATTGCACCTTTTAAGCTGTTCCAGATAAGGTAACAAGCAGAGCAGACAGAGTGCCCAGAGCCAAGTGCAAAGATAAATTATTGGGGGTGCTGAGTATGTTGGTAATGACTGGTGATTGTAACTGCTCAGTGTTGAGCGGTCTGGCTGGCAGACTGGACTCATTGAGGACTTGGACTGCTCATCAATAGATCCCTCCTCACTGCCAACCAACCCTTCACGGGGCCTCAGAGGTTTTAGCATGGCAGTGATGCCTAGAGGGCGAAACCTTAATGTATCCACGATAATGGCTCCAGATCGTTATTTGATTACTGTGATGACTGGGACAGCTCATTAGTTTGATTCCTGCTTCAACATCCAAGAGCATCCAAGGAAGTGGCATTTTGAGGCATTGGAGAGGTATTAGATTTGTGAACTGTAGGAATGGAAGTTGACCTGCAAAACATATTATGTTGGCAACACAGAAGGCGATCAACAACAAATGTGCCTCTAAACACTTTCTCCTGTTCTAAAGAACCTTTCACTGCTGTGGTCGCGTACAAAATTCTTACCACATCATTTACTCCCCGACCGTGTAGGGGAATCTATTAAGTCTTGCATAATAAAGAATGCAGAATTTATAGAACCATATACTGATAAATTCATGGTGGCGACGGTGTTTGTGCTGTAGTGGGCTGGTGTCATGTGCGTGCATCAGCCCTCGCCGCCAGCACTGTGTAGATGGGTGTGGCTGAGAGTATGGGGTGATGAATGGAGATCTTACCAGAGATCGTGCTCTTCACCTCGCCACCTCACTCTGAGAGCATCTCCAACTGCCTAGGATTAGAGCTTCTGCATCTGGGGGCAATCAGACACCATTTCTCTCCTCATTCTTGCTGAAGGTTGCATGATTTTTGTTTGTTTTGTGTCGATGATGAAGAGATGTGTCCTGTGAGAAATGTATGCTGGTTGTGTTGCCTGGTCACCCGCCTATAATGGTGACTGTGCCTAAGGACTGACCAATGGGGAAGCGGCTCTTGAAACTGTTTAGATCGATGACTTGTGGGTCTGGAGTTGTAATGAAGATGGGAGATTGGTAATGGACCTGTCCGTAGGATCACCCCTATTCTTGTACATTCTACTCTCAAGATCATCTTTGTCAATAAACTGTGATCAGAACAAGGCTAAAGCAAGCTGGCAGCTGCTTGCTCAAATACACAACCATGTTCAATCGATATGAAGGTAAACTGCAAAGTGTCTTCGATCAGTCACAGCTCATTGTTTTCATCGCACGGCATTAGATGTAACGCCTTTCCTCGCAGGCTCGCAGGAAGAGCACACATAAATCAATGGCCAGTTGGCGATGGTGGCAAGATAGGGTGTATTTAAGGGGACTTTGGCTGGGATGGGTGTGTGACTAGATTGACTGAATTTAATGCAACTTTTCCTATTGATAGATTTTTGGGAGCACAAGAAGCAACTTGACAGAATACAGGAAGCAGCGCTCATTACTTTCTCTCTCTGGGGTGAGGTTGTTAAGAGTTGATTATTCTACCTTGTCTATTCAATAGAAACTTGGCTTTGTTTTGTTGGCCAGCTGAGTGTTAAGGTTATGAGGAACAGAAGTAGTGTTTATGGGCATTTCATGGATGTGAAGCCTAGCTTTATGGGCTTCTGCTGACTGAATTGTACAGACATTTTCCTGGTGTGCCTTTGTATTTCTTGCTACATGGAAGTTATGGAAGCCTGAGAAATAATCTACCCTACAGCTCACCCGCTGTTAACTCCCTAGATTAAGCTGATTATTCTTGATTTTTGGGGAGATTAATTTGGCAGTGGTAAGCTGTTGTGTCCTGGATGACATTTGAATTCTATCATGCCAAAGTGACAGCTTGTCTCACTCGGACCAAGGCCCTGTTAGTGATTTACGAAAGCAATTGATTTTATTGTGATAAAATGTCGTAATGAAACAACCTCCCACAGACACAATTTCTCACTGAGGATTGCTCCAGCTGTGGCCCCAGTTTTTCACCTGTTTCTCCCCGACCATCATCACAAAACTTTTGGTCCCCTCATTTTTATGAGACAGTTTTATGTGTTGCCATTCAATAGCCAAAAATAGGCTAAAATTTCCTCAGTCCTCAAGGCATACATTCAAGACATCAGATTTATCAAAAAGAATCTGAAGTGATGTGATTATCTTTAGATTTAAGGGGTTGAATTTGCAATTTTTCAGGTATGAAATCTGAGAAATTCAGAGCTGCTACATACTTATGTTTGATCGAACATCTTGTGAATTGTGGATGGAAAGACTTCGAGGAAAGCTTTGCTAAGAAATTGTGCTTGCTGCCTGTAAGGTTTGCAGGGTGTTTTTGATTCAGTATATATGCATATTCTGCATGGGTCCAGGTTTCTAAGTGCTCTGCAGAGTGCATGGGTTTGCGATATTCTCAGGGCAAATGCAAGAAGAAGTATTACAAAGTTCTGGATTAAAAGTTGAGCTTATCTCGCTTGTGGTGTAACTGGAGGGTAACTGACTGATGTCTGTCAGACTACACTCCAGGGCTTTAAATTATTAGGTGAGAAAGGAAATAGTTTGAAGTAAGACTGATGTCTACCTGACAATTACCTGCCCAAGGTGAGACTTAGGGTTATATATTATGTCTGTGACCTAATTATCCCGGGGGAACAAATAGCCACTGACCAAGCGTGTCTCCCTGTCTGCAACCAACAATTACCTGGAGCCTTAGTCAGTAAAGTCAGCAGGGGTTTATCCAAGACTTTCAATAGCTTTGTACCAGGGACATGAAGAGGGGCTTAACTTGTTTTCCAATCTGCCTAGGGCAATTGGGTTGGCCACAGGTGGGGCTATGCCCTATTGTTAGATGATGCATGCAGTCTTGCCTTTCAGATAGCCAAGCACCCATCAAGCTTAGCCCCATTTTTGTCCCAACAGTCTCATTAGAGGACTGAGGGCAATTAAGATTCATTCCACACACTGGCAACAGCTATCAACAGCATGATCAGGAATTTGTGTTTTATGTTGTCATAGATTATTTATTCCATTTTCCTGTAACCTCAGACCAGCGTGATTACATACAAGTTAAATAGCTCTTTTTATCTTGACTTTTGGAGGTCCATGTAATTAAATTTTTTTGGTCTGGGTGTTGATCCCAAGAAATTAAATTTTACAAATTTATCTAATGATAATATCATCAGTTTGAGACCTAATTAACTGGAGTTCACTGTAACATTAATTACTGTAATGGCAAGTTTGTTTGGTCATATACGTGCTTGACATATATATATATATATATATATATATATATATATGGACAGCAGCAACATAAGTATATCTAGACTAACAGTGCAGAGAATGTGTAATTACTCTATAGAGTTTCTTGAAATGTGAATAAGACACTGGTAGTGAAGCCCTGTTTGTGTGGATGTGGATCTGGAGTAGTCCCCTGATGTAGATGGGCAAACAAACACGTATCCTAAGACATTGTGATATTCCAGCCTTGGAGGAAAGAATTCCTGGTATGGTTTACTTAGGGAGCAGATTCGCGTAACTCTCTTGCCTGCCAGTACACACGTGTGGGCAGATCACCTTATTCTGCTGTTGTTATTTTCTTGCATTCCCAGACGACAGAAAGTTCTTCTGTCTGTGTAGCCATTATACAGCAGCCTTACTGGTTTCCCTGAATGATGAATTGATGGCGGAGTGTTGGACTCTTTGTACAACATGTACATTCACATGCAGAATTGCAGGCTGAGTGTTGCACTCTTTGTGACGTGTGCGAAACTTTAATGTGCTGTACTCCTGCTAAGAAAGTTTTCTACTCCATTATTCTTGGGCAAATCAAACTACAGTACCTGTACTGTGAGAACTTGGTGGTGTACAACATATTTGGTTTGTTCTTGGTACATTTGTGTAGTCTGAAATGCGTTAGGCCAACTTCTGATGGTGTTGTGAAATAATACAAATAAATACAAAAAGACAAATAATACATACAGGTACTTATCTGTACATACACACACATAGAGTGTATAGTACACACTGTTCAACTCTCTCAAGCAGGATACTGTATGTTGTGTACATGTAAACGCATGCTTACAATTCAGGCAAGATGGAGTGGGTTAAGAAGCAGTGGGTGTGGTGGACTGTGAGGGGCGGGGGGGGGGTGTAGGAGGAGGAGGATCTGCTCTCAGTCTAAGGTTTCTCAGACTGCTTCAGGTACTGGACATGCTCCTGCTGGGTGGGATAGCTAATCTTTGCGCAGGGTTGATGTGGCTACTGTTTGTTATCACAGTCATGTGCCCTAATGAAGCACTATTTGTGTAAACATGATTATTGTTCTGTTTTCCTCATTCTTACTAAGTTAGGTGGTCTGGTGTCTGACATACTGGCCAGGTTTCTGTCAGGACGGCCATCTTGGATGATGAGGAAGATGGTGTTTTTGCATCTCATGGGCCAGTCATTCACAACTATGGCTTCAGTGTGTCTACCTGAGAAGAAAGACACTCGTGATTACCTCTAATTACTGCTAATGTTTATTAGTTAGACTGTCAGTGAATATCTCCATGAAATCTTCAGACTGACTTTGATGTAGTCTGTTGCTGTCCAGGCACATGTAACTGTACCCTTGTAATGAGCTGTATATTTGCCTAACTTCATTCTGTTTTTTCCAAGAAGCTAACCTAATACTCAGCCAGTGGATAAACAACACTCTCAACCTTATTAATGGACAAAACTCTTTATGTCCGTCAACGATACGTGTAGCTATAGAGTCTTTTGAACTTTCATTGTTTGGCTTATTTTGTACTTTAGTTTGTGAAGTAGAGGACAGGAAAGGTATTTTATGACCATGGGTTGAAGGTTTGCAGTATGTTTTTGACCTAGAGGATCAGCCCTTATTTGTCCACTCAAGTGTTTTCACAGCGTGTGAGCAAGGTTTACCTTTTCACTGAGACTCCTATAAAGACAGCTATAAAGGTTTCCTGTCTCAGTTAAGCGTTTGACATAAATTCACGCTTGGGTGTTCACTTTTCGGAACAGTTACTATTAAATTCTCAAGCAAACTCTCTTTCTGTTATCCAGCACCCAGCCTTTCATCTGTGTGTTATGGGCTGACTTGCTCGTCTGTGTGTCCTCTGTTTATTAAGCTTACTTAAACACTCCCTCCAATTTATCAAGTCATATACACTGCAGGGCTATAGTAGCTCACACTCAGGCTCCAGTATACTTATCTTCTTTTCAGATGCATGTCTTTGACTTAAATCAAATGGGTGAAAGTCAGCCAAGTTTTGAATCTTTATACATGTAAGGACAGTCTTTTGTGTAATGAATATGTCATTTGATCTTAAGTACACACCTCTTCTATGGAGGGGATGAGGAGAGGGTGTGGGGGTAGTGCACCGAGCTATTCACACAAGTTACCTGTTCCCTGAAGTCCCCGTGCGTTTGCATGTCTCAACTTCATGTACTCAGGTGTACATGTGGTCCAACAAACACCAATTTATTATGAGTAGTTCAATATTTGCTTAGGTGTTGATGCTTTGGAAACTTTAGTTGAATTACCAGAGAAGTACGTGTTCCTGATGTGTGCATATATACCTGTACACATGTATAATATATGTAGTCTGATTTGTGGACTGTATTCAGCAACAAAAAACAGTTAAGTACTGCTTGGACAGACAGTTCCATAGAAGATTTAGTTTCTGTTTGGTTTTCTCTGAACACTGAACTGTCTTCGTTAGTATGTGTGCACATAGATGGAAGAACACTCCAGCTTGCATGGTACAGCGGCTGTGTGTTGAGTTAACACATTATTGAACTCTGTCAAGTTCTGTGGATTGACTGTCAATATTTGAGATGCTGTTAATTAGAGTCCTCGAATTTTCAGGAGAAAAGCTTAAGCTACATGCATGTTTGTTTTTGCCCCATGCATTATCCAAAATAACCAAGGTAACATCTTAAGTGTCATGGCCAGTATGTCTGTGTATATAAGTTTATTCCATCTACTGTAATCTGGTCAAATTCACCAGATCTCTGCAAGATGTGTGGTTAGCCAGCCCTTGCTTTTGGACATGAATTAAGCCTAACTTCTTCACATGTTGTGCAACTTTGGAATCTATCCTCGGGGTTTTGTTTAAGTTCAAGATAAGCTGTATAATTAACAACACTTGTTGGACCTGACAAGTAGAAGTAATTGTTTCCTGTACTTGGTCCGTGAAGAACGCAGAAGGCATCTCGCAGAAGGATTGCTTTGTAATGGATCCATCACAGGACCCAGAGATCGCCCTCCATTCTGCTTCAGCCTTTTGTTGTCTTCTGGGGATGGTACCTATCACATTCTCCCAACTACACCCAGCATTCATACATGTTTATGTTACAACTTAGTACCAGCACTACATTTCTTCTTTTTTTTTTCCTCGCCTGCCACATTTTTGCCCCTCTCCCTGAACTGAATGTCTTCACACTCACCGGTGTAAACTGGAAATTTTATAAGCCAGGTTAAGTCGAAAAACTTCAACGTACAAAGGGATGCTTTGCAAATAGCTACTGGCAACAAGGAAAATTAACAACCCCTGGAATTCCCTTGTAGTAGAAAAAGTAGTAAGTTAATTAGGTATGTGCATAGTCTATTGAATATGTAGAGTTTTCGGAGAGGAGAGTATGAATTGCAAACGGCAGACATGTTGGCGTCAGGAGGAACCCTGGACTGGCGGCCGACTGACAACTCCGATTTTGTGGAGTATCTCTCTGGATGAGGCAAACCTTTTCAGTGAACAGATAGAATAGCGAAAGTTTTTCAACACTAGGAACAATTTGGAATGGGGCCATTTGGGCTTTATCTGCCCTATTATCACTACAGGTTGGAGTGCTCTGTGTTTTGACAGCAAAACATTCACAGAAAAGGGCTGGCCTAGATGCTACCTGCTGTAAACAGCCAGACCTGGCCCCAGCCACTCAGCCAGCACCACATATGGATGGAGAGAGGGTGGGGGGTAAGCACACTCACACATGGCCCACCAGTCAGGCCAGGCAGACATGACAGTCACCACTCTGGTGGCCAAAATAGTCTGTGCTGGACAAAGAGACTGATCAGCTCTTCTGTCAACTTCAGCCAATATGTCAGCCAAAATATACATAAGATTATGTATAAACAAACAAACAAACAAAAAACAACAATCTGTTGCCAAGGCTGGATGCTCATGCTTGTGTATGTAGCTCATTGCTGAAACATATCGCACTGAATTAGGTGAACCTCTGTGCCAGTGAACCATAGAAACATCTGTCCCTGAAGATGTGTGTTTGTTTACCTGTAGATTTATACATGTAGACAGTACAAGCGGCTTGAACCAGTGCATTACTTCACAGCTCAATGTACCTCTGACCTCATGCATTTGTGACTTTAGAGGCAGTGACCCTATCACTGATTAATTTTGTAAACTTTCGAACTTTTAATTGGGGATTAATCACACTGTTGTCAGGGCATAAAGATGTATGTGTTAATTGTATCAGGTACTCCAATCTTCATAGGCTCTTCTCCTCAACAAGTGTTTCACAGGCAGTCTAACTACAGAGTTAACAGGGATCTGTTATCACTGGACTGGTGAGTCCATTCCTTAACTGCCTCATAACTCACCACTGTTAGTTTTAGTCCAAACTTTTGCCCCTAACCCAGGTCAGCTCTTATCTCTTGCCCTGGTGGTGCTCGGGTTTCTATCTTTAAGCATGGAAACCAAATATTCAGATTTGTGGTTGCAAGACTTTGCTGAAGGGTTGGTACTCTACATGCTGAAGCCTAAAATGTGAAGTGATAGAAGTATATATTTTAGAAGTATTCCCTTGTGGGTTGTTTAATTAAACATGGGTAAATAGATGTACAACTACAGCTGGGTCAACTGGGGAGAAAAATTGTCCCAGCATCCTTGGAAGTTTGAAACTTACAAACAGGGTGTGACTGGGTTGGCAGTGGAATGGTGGAAATGACCCAAGTCCCAGCGCCCTCTATCTGGCGCATTCTCCCTCTGCCCCAGGATAGCAGGTGCCCTGTACAAACTGCTCGCAGTGCTGCGTCTTGGCACCTTCCCTACATCCCGCCCCAGTGTTTAACTTGGTCTCTAAATGCCAAGATGAGTGATTATGGCATTTCTTCTTCACAGCTCTCTGCCTGCTAAGGAGGTTGGTAATAGTGCTGTAGTGGCAGGCAGGGTAAAAGCATCTGCAGATGAACAGTTACTAGTATGTAATTTAAATGACAGACTCACTCTAATCTCTATGGTTAGCAGGTTTAATTACATACAACAAATGTAGCGTTACACTGGGCTGTACTTCAAGTATTTAGCCTGCGAGATAAATGTGCAGCCTGGATTATTGGGATTTGTTTTCTAGGTTTCTGCCAGAGGCTCTTAACACATTATTTCCTCATGCAACACAGAAACAGTGCACATGTAAATGTTTGTCAAGTGACTTTTCAGTGTGAAGTGTAAATTTATTTATTTATTGTCAACGGTTGTTCCATGCTGTTAATTGCTACAACTGCTATTTTCAGTATTAAAGTAGTTTTTATGGACTCTTTGAAATGATAGAAGTCTGTGAATTTGCAAAACCACATAACATGTATGCTTGTATCTTTATCCGTCATATTTAAACATATTCTGTATGCATGGTTTCATGCCAGACATACGTCAGTGTGTAAAATAAATTGTGCAGAAATTCACGTGTACACGCACAGTTTCATGTACGCATAGAGCTGAATTTATACACGGTTATTAACTTAATTCCCACTTCGTGATTAGCTAAGAAAACACCGTGGCTTTTATTTGTAATACATACAAACATGTACATTGTAAACTGTTGTCAGATCTGTGATTTATCTTTGAGGATGTGATTGTCATTGAATGCTCACTCGCAGGTATTTCCAAACATTTCATTTTGCTGATAAGCCTTAATATTTCTGATCATAGTGTCATGTCAGTTTTCACAAAAACATCAATTTCCTGAATTGTGTTGTGAAAATAAATTTGCACCTGAATATGGTTTGTTATTAGATATGTGTACGTCACGCAATGTGTATCCTGGCTGGTATTGTGACTTAGCGTTGAGATACGAGTCTCAGGTAGATATTCATGTAGATTTCAGAGGAGCTTTGTTATCTATACCTGAAGCCTATCTTCAGCTGGAAGATTTCACTGATAACAAACACACAACCATTCTAATAGACGTTTATGGGACTGAAATTTATAAACCAATAGTAACAAGTTCATTTCGTGAAGTTGAATGGCACTTGAGACCATGGTGTAATTCCATGGGGTGTCCATTGAAGAAGGCTTATTCTTATTGCTGAACCAATATCCTCTCTCAACTCATAAATTTCTAACGTCATTCAGTAAAGGCAATATTTTAAATATGAGTTTTATGAAGGGGATTAGTGCGTGGGGCCGACCGCTTTATTAGTCCACTGTAGAGATTCTGACAGCCTTTGATTTCATACCGTAAAGACTCTAGCAATCAGTACATGTACCGAATCACGTAGAACTTCTCCACAGTACTATTGTTTGAATTGTATATTGATCAGACTGCATAGTATTCTTAAAGTCCACATGTAGATGTGCATTTAACCATGTGTGTACTTGCACAGGTACTTATGCATGTATGTTGTTCTAAAAGCTAATCATTGATATCTATGTACAGTATAAGCATGAGTAGTTCGTACGTTAATTGACGTTTACTATCTTAATATAGTATGTCTGAACTCTTGAATTTGAGAAGGGACGATTTATTGTTCGTCAGGTGCGTCCAGCTTATCCTGTGTAAATAGTATGTGGAATTTAATTTCATTACTTACTCATTACTGAGGTTGGCTTGTGGAGGTGAGGGAGACACGGTATGGTCATGCACGTACCTGTGGCTTATAGCCCCAGGGTAACCAGCTGCTTCACGGTCCACATCTCTTCAGGGGAAAAACCACACCATATCTTTTGTGTGAAGCGGAAACAAGTGCCTTATGTGTTCATATACTCTTTCTCTCACTTCATCACAAAACAGCTTTAATAAACTACAAAAACCTGAGATACGATAAGTTTTTGTTCTGTTACAGTAGTTATTACACCCCTATATGCCAGTAATCTTCAGGTACACAACTTTAATTGTATGAATAATTCCACAGTTGCAAGTTTTCCATCATACAGAAAAACTGTGAAAGTAACAGGGCTTAAACTGACCCGAAAAGGTGGAGGGTGTCATATATGTACATGTTCTATGGACACCTGAAATTGTAAATAGATCTACATGTAATTGTGATGATTCATGGATGGAGACTGTAATTCACTTATCAGCCTACCTGTACTGGGTCATTACAAACTTACCTGATCTGCCTGTGAGGATGTGTGACCTCTGTGATAGGTGTGCATGGAAAACATGATAGCACATGCAATCTACAGATAGGTGTTGATAGTGCAGTAATTGGTTTGTAAATTACAGTGCATATAAGTAATAAGACATGGTATGGTGCTCCCGAACACTGTTGTTAGTTGCGTAACCAAGCGTGTTAAATATGAAAAATCTACTATGTCTACTTTTCTAACTACACACCATTTAATCCCTAAGAAACAACTCAGTCATATTTAATTCTATTTTAAATCTATCATAACTTCTAGGCTATTTACCAAGCTATAATATAACAGTGACCATGTTAAAGTACATGATAGTAGGAACACACTCATATGCAACATCCCTACTTAATATTATAAACTAGTTATGAATTTTATCCTTAAAATTGTGAAACGTAACACACCAATCTAGCAGAAGGGCGGGAAACGACAACGTCCTAACTTCAGTCTTACTACTCTTGCGTATACACAAGTAACATGTGGTAAACGTGTAGTTGGTAATAAAGAGTTCTGATTGTAGGATTTATTTACATGTATTTGTTTGCTTGTCTGGTGTTTAATGCTGTACTTATGGAGTACTTGGAGTAAGCAGCTGCCCTTTGCTACATATATAGGTGCTTGACCTTTCTTTTGATTTTCATGTTATGTGATGGTTGGTTGCATTGCCGACTGTATAGAAGAATTGACCCTAATCTGCCTTAAGTATATTCGTGGCTGTCCACTCTGAAGGTGTACAGTCTTACGAAGGCCCTTTTATCCTCGGTCTGATTTCAAATCTGCCGACAGTTGTAGGCCTCATCGTTTTGAAAGTGGCCAGCTTACTGGTAGCAAGTGTAAATTAGCACAGGCCTGAATCAATAGGTACAATGGCTTGTGCAAAGGCCGTTTATTTCCTCTACGACATCGTGGAATTACCGCTGCCAAGCCGGTCAATCAACACACTGAATGCCTCTGATCAGCAGACCAGCTACGGGCCGGCAAACCGGTAAACCATGCTAATAAACAGTCAGACAATGACTCTAACCTCGTAAAGGCAAACTAGCAAATCTTTTCAAAATAAAGATCAAGTAAAGAATACATAAAGGCTGAAAGTCTCACGGATATCGTTAACATGACGGGTGAATTGGTGGTGTTGTGGTTACAAAGTAGGAGACAAAGCCGAGGTCTGATGTGTCATGGTCAGGTAGATTAATTACAGGTGTTGTGAGGAGGGGTTGGTACATCGGTGCGACGGAGAAGTACCTGGGTGCCGGAGGTGGACAGGAGACAGGAAATATTAGTTACATCTGGGCACACATATATAAATGATGCCCACCATGTTCACTCCCTTATATTGGGACAGAAAGTAAGAAGAGATCAGTTGTAATTGCACTGGTCAGGCAGAGTCAGAAAGTTTACTATGATGGTCAGTGCTCAGAGTGACAGCTGTATGGTCAGTGCTCCCCCCCCCCCCCCATGACTGGATAAAGGGGTAGTTCCAAACCCAAGCCAGTCCGACATGCATTACACACAAGCCATCTTGCAAGACTGAAAACTTTTTGTCTGGGTGTGGAGTGTAGTTGTCTATGCATTTGTTACGTCAGTGTAACACAAAGCTGAGCGTGCTGCCCAGACACAAGGAGCACAACTCGATCAGCCATGTAATGAGATGGCTGATGTGTTGTGAGAACACCCCTCCCCACACAGGCAGTGTGGCTTTAATCGGCCTGCGCAAATGTGATGTTTTACACAGTTATCTAAATGTCTATCAAGTTAGCCAAAACCTTTGAGACCTTCAATCAAACGGTAATGTTTGTTGATTTAAAGATGCCTTCAGGGATTTGAGACGTTCTATTGCTGAGTCTGATGAAGTAGGCAGTCAATACAATAAGTGCTATAAATCACAGGGACGTTGACACAGTTAAGTTCATATTAGTCACAAGACAGATTTGTTTGATGCAGACAACAGCATATTCATACAGTAGCATGTCTACAGGGTGATATGCTCAGCAAACGAACTGCGATGTATCTCATAGCTAAATTTGTCGGCTAAAATACATAATGCATGAATGATCATAATTTGAGTACAAATGCAATTTGAGTCATTCCTTAGTCACATGCCAACAATAGTTACATGTACATGCAAATTTACATGTAAATGACTGCAGTTAGCATGTACATTCACGTTTACATGTTCAGATGAATTGGCAGTTACGTGTAGTTAATTGGGGAAGACGTTTGTAAGCCTGCAAGATTAACTGCAGTGTATGCACATTGAATTGATAGTTTCTTCAGTGATAAATGCATGAAGTCATTTGCAAGACCAAAAGGAAACCATGCCACATATAATGTACGCACACACATCTACATCATGTAGCCCTTTGCCAGTGCAACTGTAGATATATATACCTATATAGATCTTTAGACAAGGGATAAGCCCTACACGGTACATGTACATGTGGTGATTCATGATGTGTCCAAGCAAGTTTACAGAGTTATTTAGCTTTGTAAACATATAAGCTTTTTTATAGTGACATATACTGGTGTAATGCAGATTTAAGTCCTCATTTTCCTTTTATCTACGCAATACACATGCTTGTGGTAGAAATTAAATCAAATTAATGCTTATCATTGCGTTTCTGTAGAATCAGCAGTGTGATACTAGTGCGTAATGTTGAGGTAGTATTAAGCCCTTGTGTGATTTATTGCTGGTGTGCATGTATATATATTTATAAAGTCTTTTGTAAGTGTACACAGCTGGTCAGAATTGCACATGTGCCCTGATGATTGTACTGACTCCGAAGTTGCTTTGTGAACATAGATGATGGTACTTCTCTAGAAGAGGACACTCGTGGTCAAACATTTAGGCACAGTGATGTTGATTGTGCTGTAGATAATGGCCACGTGCTGGGGCGGGGGCAGGGTGTCAGAATGGCGAAACTCGGACGCTAGCGTGAAAACTTGGCAGCCTGGACAGGTGATCTGAGGGTATAAGACAGCTTGTGTTTTATCTCATTGATTGGCTGTGTCATTTGTAAAGTGCCTCAGAAACACACAATCAATAGAAGCCCCTCTATTTATTAAACGCTTGACTGGATTCCTAGCTCTGCTCCAACATACTTGTCCAGCTTGGAAGGAAATGCATCCAAATTGAAATATGTCAGATAATGTTTCTTGTAGAAGAAAAAAGCTAAGATCTCGCTACACAACCTTGTTGTCAGCATTGATTTGGGGGAAGTGGATGAGGAACGGGTGAGCTCAGATATGCCTATCTCTCTGCCAATCCACCTCTTTAGAAGCATCTCTAAGGCTTCCGTTAGACCGATTTTTACCCTTGATGTTCTGTATCTCTCGTCTTTTATTCTGAAACAATATATGCATTTTTGCTGCTCTGCTAAGCATAGTGATTGCATCATTACACTGTCTGTAACAGTCAAAGAGTACCTTAATAAGATGTTGATGTAGTGATGGCTTAACAAAGTCCCCGTGTACATAGCATGTGCGCAGAGATTTCATGGTAAAACAGCTAATCTCCAGCGCATTCTGTCCTTCTTCATTACATATGCATTCCAGCTGATGCTTAAGTGAAGAAAAGCCAATTCTGTGAGGACACAAGACGATGATTACACATGCTGTTCAGGGTTAATATGCAAGCACTTTAGGAACAGCGCGCAGAAAGTAGCAGCGATGACAGATCAGTATTTTTTGGGAAACCCTGACATTTTGTTTTGAAGTCAACCAGCTAATGCTGACACTGCTGCAATCAGTGATTTCCATTATAGCTACTCTAAAGTATTACATCCTGGAATATTTGTTTTTACTGTTTTTGTGCATCTTACGGTATGTTATTTCCCAGGGTCGTGCATTAAGTCACCTCATGAAGTTTTGTACAGTGGTTGGACTCATAGGAGTCCTAGCAGATAGGGCCTAGTTTAAGAGAAGCTTCCTTCTGTTGATAATATTTGTTTGGTGTGTAACTGGTGGTTTACAACAACGAGACATTTCCATGGAGTATGGCAGCTGACAGATTTTGCTGGAGGCATGATGCAAATGGACTTCACAAAAAGCAGCTTGTACTGAAGCACGGTCTTACTTTTACACCATCGGCAGTGGTGAAGAGCGTCTTTTTCAACAGTTTGCATTATTTGTTCAGATAGGTAATTTACGCCGACAAGAAGTGGATGTTTTTTAGTTTAGCATGAAGGATACACCATTTGTATGTAGTGACAGGGGTGGGATTGGTTAGTGTGAGGGAGTGTTGGCAGGTATCTGACCACCCCAGAACAGTTTAATACTTACAGGTACGTGCATAGAGAGGAGAGCTAGAGGCTGGAATTCCAGGGCTGAGGCTACGACCCCAGGGCTGAAGCTAGGATCTTGGGACTGAGGAGAGGATCCCAGGGCTGTGCCTTATTCAGCTACCCTAGGCAGTTACGCCAATAATCGGTCTCACGTCATTAATCATGTTAATATCTGAAAGGATAAATTTCACAACGATAAAACCTCCGGCTAGTGATCATTGAGATGTGCAGGTTGTAAAGCAACTGGTCTGCACATCAACTTAATTGAGATTTAATTGTAGTGGTAATGAAAAGAAAAAGGAAAGAGGCATTGTGAATGTAGATTACTTGGTGGACTAAAGTTCTCCAGTGCCAACCTGGATGTCATATTTAAAGCAAGGGTCAGTTAATGAACTGGTCACTCTATGACCCCCCCCCCAAATGACATGCCCCCCCCTCCAAGCTGTGACTGCAGATACACACACACTTCATAATATCCACTGATTTCTATTGTCCATTCAACAAAACCTATACCTTACCAATTATCTGAGTTCTCTAAATATTTTGCCACTGTCTACTCAACTGCCACATTTTGTGTTGTTTGTTTAGTCTCAAACACATGTATGTCATGTTGCATTTATGTAGTAAACATAGCGAGTAATTGGCATGTTTTAATAACAGTAGCCAGGCCATGGAACTGAGTCTTCTCTTAACCTTTACAATTGTTCTTGTGTTTACTACTAAAATGCTTAGTTATGTTTGTTCACATGCTCTGAGGCCAATCATCCCAAAGCAAATAAAGTTTGAGATGTGCTCCAATGAATATTGACTGGTGGACACAGGCAACAATCATGTCTGCTGATACACATTCATCAGTCTCTTATGATATGATCATTTTTCATTTCAAGTCAAGCATTTGGATTCTCTTAGAAAGAAATGGGCCCATATTGAATTAACTTGAAGATTTTGAAGCCGTCTGCATGTATGTTTTCTGAAGAATTAGATTTGGAATGGCACAAAAAATGATAAATAAGGTACATGTAATGACTAAAGGAGGTTTGACTTGGAGAGGAGTGGTTTAGGGAGATGGGAGCATTAGTGTAAAACTTTATCCTTCGACCATGGAACAGGGAACAGGGAACATCACTGCCTCTTGCTCACAACCATCTGGGCCATTACCAGCATTAGCACAGTTACAGAATGAAGGTAGCCATTAGTTTCTTATTAACCAAATTTGGTTCAGAAAAGAAGGTCATTTCAAGTCCTTGTCGATTGGTCAGGCATTCTTAGCCACAAGGTCAAGCGTTAAGGCCTGGATAAGGTATGAAATGTCCCTAATTAGCCTGATAAAGTTAACAACATGTATTTACCCTGGTTCTCTCAGATGCATGTCTCCATTTAGTTATAACCCTCAACGAGCTTTATCCTGAAATCTCTAGGGTTTGCCTTCTCTGTGTACCCTTAAGCCATGGTTACAGTGTACAATTGCATGTCATGACACATGTATATATTAACACACAAATTTAAACTTAAATTCACATTTTTTAAAGGTGGGTGTTCAAGAAGTGATAATAGCTATTACAGATGTCATGTCGAAGGACCTGCACAATAGGCTGTGTCTGTGTTGTTGCTTACAGTACATATGCGAACAGTGTGCATGTGTCTCTTACATGTGTAACCAGGCAATTCCCTCACACAAGCTTTGTACACACTTACTTATACATGTATTATGGTGAAAAGTTTATAGTGTTAGATGCTGGGAGGAACTGAATGTACATTGAAGGAGTTGCAAACTGGTTTTAAGTGGAGTTCCAAATTTAGGGGGTGAAATGGAAATTCAGTTTGTGTGCCTGGTGCTGCTTTTATGTCCAGTTATAGGTCCGTGTTGTTTATCACAGAACTGGTACATGTAGGTGGACAGACTTAACCAGGTCAGTTTATGGAGTTAGCCAGCTGCATTAATGGGACTGATAGGGTGAAGTTAATGTTGATGAATGTGACAAGTTTGAACAGTGATCATTGATCCTAGCCAGTCCTAAGCTGTTAACAGTTTACAGCTACCCTGGGTGACAGATCGCAGGCCCCAACCTCCACTCTGATACCAGCCTTCAAACTTTACACATTAAAAGCTCTTCAGTGGCTGGTAAACTGTTTCGAATCAGCCTTCCTGGTCCCAATTGCCTCTTTTATATAACCTGTCCTAGTGTGAGCCATTACTTTCTGAGCTAGGGTACATCTGGTCTGCTCTTCCCCATCCCCCCCCTCCCTCCGCCCAACCCATCCCTGAGCCCAGGCTTACTGCACCACTCTGCACGAATGCTGAATCAATACTTCTCAACTGGTATTTGTGTTCCAATGTTTGGGGGACTTTACTTATTTCTGTCTCCTGTAATATGGAATAATGGCCTTAACTGAGTTACACTCCAGTCCGATTACTTCCCCCAGCATATCTATCAAATGATTAGATTAAAAACCTGCCACAAAGTGCATCTCTGTGTTCTGGGTTAAGTTTGCCCGCGTCTTCAGCCTTTGCCAGGGTTCAGGGGCCCTGATTGTGGCTGGCACACACTAAGATGGATGGGTAGTTTTTGGACACTCATGTACAGGAGCTCAGGATGTAGATGGGTATAGGTGGAGTTTAAGATTCAGATTATGGCCTTTCTTGTATACATATACTGCTCTGATAAAAATGTACCTCCTAAGTGTAAGTTTGCCAGGTCCTCCAATAGTCCAGCTCATCCTTTCTGCCCTATTTTAAGCACCCACAGATAAAGAAACGAAGAAGAAATACTTTTCCTTTCACAGCTACATGTAAATTTACCCTACGTGTGAGGTTACCTACATGTACATTTACCCTATGTGTGAGGTTATGTGTGAGGTTACCTACATGAACATTTACCTTATGTGTGAGGTTACCTACATGTACATTTACCTTATGTGTGAGGTTACCTACATGAACATTTACCCATGTGTGGGGTTACCTACATGTACATTTGCCTTATGTGTGAGGTTACCTACATGTACATTTACCTTATGTGTGGGGTTACCTACATGTACATTTACCCATGTGTGAGGTTACCTACATGTACATTTGCCTTATGTGTGAGGTTACCTACATGAACATTTACCTTATGTGTGGGGGTACCTACATGCACATTTACCCATGTGTGAGGTTACCTACATGTACATTTACCTATGTGTGAGGTTATGTGTGAGGTTACCTACATGTACATTTACCTTATGTGTGAGGTTACCTACATGAACATTTACCCATGTGTGGTGTTACCTACATGAACATTTACCCATGTGTGAGGTTACCTACATGTACATTTACCCATGTGTGAGGTTATGTGTGAGGCTACCTACATGAACATTTACCTGATGTGTGAGGTTACCTACATGAACATTTACCTGATGTGTGAGGTTACCTACATGCACATTTACCTTATGTGCGAGGTTACCTACATAAGTTTGATCTTCGGCATCAGATCGATAGGTAAATGTATGCACTCACATTCATATATCGTAGAAGTAACCAATTTCTTCCATCCTGATCGAGCCGCAAGGCTTGGATTGTGCTGTGAAGTACATGTATTGGCATGAATTCCTGATGCTTTCATTCAGCATTTGCTTATTTGCTCCATGTATGCATAACATATATGTGCTCATGAAATTCATCATGTTGTTTTGGTGTATTTTGGAATTTGATGATGATGGACAGGTTGTGCTGCAGCAGGCACTTGTATATACACAGGCAAATGTATATTGGCGATATATGCAAGTAAGATCGGCAGGTGATGAAAGGAATTCCAATCAAAGCCGACCTTTTATTGGCTGATGAAAGAGCGCAAGCATTTAGGCATGTTTTATTTATGGAACCACAACCCGAATCTGAGTTATTAGCAATTAATACCATGTTTGCACAGCTCTTGTGAAAAGCATTCAGGCGAAGATTTTGATGTGCACATACCGTGAGCTACAGTATTTGGCTGTGATGAGCTGAGCTTATTCTTGATGCATGCCCGGAGTGGGCTTCTTAAGAGCATACGGTCACAGGGTTTTCATGGACGTATGTGTACATGTATATATATGCTTGGGGAATACATTTCATTACCACTAAATGGTGGTGATAAAGGGAAATAGCGACCAGAGCAAGAATGTGGAGGTTGTGGAGATCAAAATATTGGTTCATCTTCATGAAAGTCCTGCAGCATCTTTCTGCATGTACAGAACTATTCTCACTGGACTTTTAATATTAAACACAGCCCACTCCACAGGACAGCCAGACAAAGGGAATCTCTTAATGGTCAATCTTGACCATGTCTGGCCAGAACATCACAATAGGTCCTGGGAGTTAATTGTTGTTAGGAATTTGGGTTTCTTTGTTGCGTGGCCCATGAAACTGATGTTGCAGCATGAATTTACTAGGAGATTGACCCAGATAGAGGCCATTAGGCCCTTTGTTGCTGTGGTCATCCATATTGTTATGTCCTGACAGGGTTTGGGGATTGATATGACATTTAGTGCAACCTGCCCATGTCTGAGCATGGCAGTGTCAGGGACTGGCAGATACCATTATTCATTCACCAAGATGAATTTGATCTAAGAGGTAGTGAAAGACTGGATTTCCTCATACCAACATCCATGTATTCCTTCATGGCCAAAAACAAAAGTTACCACAATACTTTGATGTCAGAAAGGTGTGTGTATCTGCAAACGCTAATGCAATAAATGTCTTTGCTGTGTAAATTATCGAGGCCCATAATTACAGCTTTTTGTTGTTCAGTGTACATACCACGGGCATAAAGTACAAAAAGTAAGCCAGCAGTTATTCTGTCAATATGGCACAGCATACATTCATGGTTCCATGTTGTGAGAATTTTTCACTTCAAGTGAATGCAAGTGATCGACCGAACATTGAACAATAGACTTGTGAACAAACATCCATTATAACCAAGAAGCAAATGGTATATTGACTTTCCTTGCCGTCAGTTTAGTTTGCTTTGGACACTTACGTACATGTCCATGCAACATACTGTAATTACAGCATTAACTGTGACAGTTGTTATGAATAGAGGTGTCCTGAATGGAATGAAAGTGTCACCTCCAAGAGTCTTTTCAAGGTGCACTGGACAACCTTTTTGTTAAGCAACTTAACAGGGTGCAGTGGAGTGCAGCTCTGTGTGTGGGACAGCCTGAAATGTTGAATTCTCCTCTCCTGCAGAGAGGAGCATGCTTAACAGAGGGCAAACTTGACAGGGCTTTGCCTCTTCCATAGAATGACCAGCCAAAATTAAACCAGGTGCTAAAGCTTAACTCAGTCCTGCAGAGGTCCCATTGTGCAGTGAAAGGTCCCAGAGAGGACTCCCAATGCCTTGTCTCGTCTGTCTGCTTGGGGCATGAATAACCCAAGGGAAAGCAGATTTCCTTGTCTAACCCCACAAGGAAATTTTATTGTGGGGTCCACAAAACTATTCGGCTCTTCATAAAATGGGATTTAATGTCTTCCATTAGACATCTGCCTGGCAGAAAACAATCCACATGCTTAGATAAAGAGAAGACTTAAATACCAAGGGCTTGATCTGATTAAGAGTGGACCTTGTCCATGGTGAAAACTAGCTGTCTTGGTGAGCTGCCTGTAAACAAAGACGCCTGTGGCTATCATTTAGTGGAGGAAGCGGCCACCCCATGTTTGTGTGGCCCGATAACTGATCCGCCTCCTGCTCTGTGGTTCTGCTGCCTGTAAATGTTTACAATGATTATAAACTTCTGCAGCATCTTCATCCCACTGCACAACTCCATGCATGTAGCAGGTTCACTTGACACATGTACAATGCACTGTATATATGCTTACAACTTTGGACACTTGAGCCTGTCTTCAAATGGCACAGATTGTAGAAGAGATATAAACATAACCAAGTAAGCTGTTACAATGTGGGCTTCTACCAGAAGTAAGTGTAACATTGAAGCTTTATTTCTGCCTTTATCGTGAACATGCTTGGTGTGCCTGCATGATTTTTAATGTGGGCATATTTGTCTTGTGTATCACGCCTGAAAATGCAGGACAGGTGTGGCCTGCAAGCTTTTATGAGGTGTGCTGAATATTATTATCTGGAAGGTATCATATGATAATTTGGCCTGCAGAAACCCGACTCTGATCTTGGGCTCTATGCAAAATAAACCATTCCTCGGTCTGGTTTGTATTGTTTCCTGGTAAGAGACCTATCTTGGTTGATGTCTTTATGGCTGGTAACCTTGGAGATACCCTTTAGGCAGATTGGGCCTCATGTGGCCAAAGTCATAAAGGCAGTAACCACCATTGGAGAAGTGTTAGGATGGACAACTGGCAGTTGTACAGCTGTTCATAAATGCATGTATGTACATACAAGTGTATATATACAAACATGTACTAATGTTCCTGGGAAATCTGTTTGATACACCCATAACAAAAAGAGCTGATGGAAAAAGGTATGGGGACTACATGTACTGATTACTGTGTTAAGGGGATATGTTAATGGTTGTAGCTCGACCAGTATTACATGTACATGTAGCTTGTTAAGAGTCAGAAATTCTCATACATGTGTGTGTATGCTGGTTACCCAGAAGTTAAAATCAGGGTGTTCCATTTGCACTTTTCCCTTTTTCTGTCCTGTTTCTCTCTTGTTAATTTTTTATCAGAGACATAACGCTATTGTATAAGTGAAATATTCTTCAGTTCAGTGAGAAACACCTATGAAATAAATAAATAAATATATCCATAATGTACATGTATATATTTTCTGGAATGCTGAAAGGCAAAAAGAATCAAAATTACACCTGGAAAGAATAAAGCACAAGAAAATTAGATAAAGGAATAAGGTTGTATGGATAATCATGTAAATATCTGATGCATGTATGTCTGTTCATGGGGATGAGACATTGGTACACTGTAGATGGTGTTACAAAAAAATGTTGTAGGATACAGTTGGCTGGAATGACAGCTTGAGATGGTAATGGAATACACCACAGTATGCTTGTTTGAAGTGGGTGTGGCTTAACAGTTGCCATGAACACAGGGATTTCTGTCTGCTGCTCTCCATTAATGCTGTCTTTGTCAGTATAATCACTGGGGTATCTTTTCATTTGTGCTGAACAGAGACATGTTCATTTTGATTTCAGGAACTGATCGTGAAGTAGAATAACTACCCGTTAATTCATTTACTTGTAAAGTAATTGTCTGATAGAGCTATCTAATGAAATGATGGATTTTGACTCCCTTCTATTTATTTACTAACATTTTTTGTGCAACAACTGGCTCACTTTTTACTTTCAGTGTTTTTCCTTACAGGTTAACCCCATGTAGGTTTTGTGTCAATATTTTTTATGTCCACATTTGTAGAGGATATTTAGAGATCAGAAGAAGCCAGTAGTGGTCTAATGAAATAAGTGGCAGGCTGACGTGGCAGTGGTTCTTTTTGTGCATGTGAAGTGGACTGTACATGTAAAGCCATTTTTTACCCCTCTGGCCGTACCTTGTCTAATTCAATATGTTCACAGTGTTTTTGTACACATCCTCACATAATATGTATATGTACAATGGTAGTGGAGATCTTCAGGTCTGTTCCACAATTTTGTGCTTTCTGTGACAGAATTCTCATGCTTTCTGTGACAAAATTCTCTTGCTCTCTGTGACAGAGTTCTCATCCTTTCTATGACATAATTCTCATACTTTCTGTGATAGATTTCTTGTGCTTTCTGTGACCAATTTCTTGGTACATGTAGATCGTCTTTGGAAAATGTTGCAGTGTTTAAGCACTTCCTGTGCTTCCCTCTGCCTCACACCTGTCATGCAAAATCAAGGAGAGTGCCATTGGTGTTCGGCTGTTTTTGGTTCAGGTAACCCATCAGTTGTGTAATATTAGTCCATCTGTTCAGTGGCATTAATTAAGACACGGTGATTTGGGCCTGTTTGGAATAGGACATGTCCCTCTGGGTGGCTGTTCAAACCTGTGTGCTGAGCTGAGGTAGAGGTTTTTCCTGGGAAGCAGGCAGGACCCAGACTGATGCATGGACCCCAGGCTGGGATGAGCCAGAGGCCCCATTTCCTTTCACTCTTACTGGCCTGCATTGTTGAGCAGTGAGGAGTTAATTTTACAGCTTTCCTCTCAACTCTCTGTATTGTGGTGATAGCTGACTCTAAGTAAAATGACTCCCTGACTGCAATCCTTCTGAATTATTGGGCCAGGGCAGGCCTGTTTCCCTGCCTTGTGATTGTCAGTCTTCACATGTCCTTTGTCACGCTTTCGATCAATTCCGAAGTATCGTTTTCCTCAATACCATCTGTATGGCACACCACAGTGTCTAATATTGCGGCAGATTTTCCCCTCTAGTGAACAGCCTTTGTGCTTTGTGTTTGTGGTGTAGTGAGAACCGTACCGTAACATAGAAGAAAGAAACACATGTTTTCAGGTGCACTCTATTATATGTTAAATGTTTGCAGTGTTCTCCTATCAAAACAAAGCTAATATAAACTTGTTCGTCCACACAAATATCTGATTCTTAGTTGAACTATTTGCTGACCCATGTCGTCTTGTTTCTTGACTAACCAAAGTATATGTTGCATGCCCTTTGTACGTTGGCATGTATCGGTACATGAAGTTTGGGCATTTGACACAGGCTGAATATTGAATGAGGAAATTGGAGTAAAGGCCGAGAATAGAGTGTAGGGTGAGGAAAAAGGCCGACGTGTCATTGGTGGTTCTTGGCCCTGTCATCAGCATGCAGCCCATAGAGGGCATGTTCTTCGCGAGCAGTCAGACGCTGATGAAATCTGTCTTCACGCTTCTTGCTCCTTTGCAGTGAGATTGGTGTTGCCCTGTAAAAACACAGTTGTGCTCAGTGAAGTCTAGATGGTAGGGCTGATTCATGGACTGTCTGTTTAGAATTGACAAGGACCTGCCTATAGCCTGAAGAATGGAACCATTGTTTTAGAGAGCATCTTAGCATGGCCACTCCACCTGCACTGTCAACGCCCACAAAAGTCACTTGTCAATAAAATTCAAGGCAATTTTACTTCTGTGAATGCTACTGAATGAAAAAAAAGTAGAGAAAAAAAAAATCAGATATTAAATTTTTTGAGCAGAGTGTAATCGATGTGCAGAAGGTGTAAGAGCTTTGGAGTGTATAGCTCCATAGCGCCACGCCACTGTCTGTTGGCATCCACCACCAAAAGCATTCTACTCCATCATTCCATGAATCCAAATTGCCATCATTTTGCCCATTTAATACTGCATCATCCTTATTTCTAGGGGATTTTTAGTCAGGTTTTTGAAGTGGCCTTGCATTCTATCCCTGGCCTCTCTATGTTTAAGCCTTTAATGGCAGAATATCTGGGATGAGGGTTGCCCTCCAAAATTGAGTTCACCATTATGTATGCATCGGTGTGATTTTCTTCTGAGCACATCATTCATCTAAATTAAGATATTCAATCTGAAAGTACAAGAACACTTTCCAGCGAATGCTTTACATGTTTTTGAACATTCTAGAGCGCTGTTTTTTTCCCCCCATTTTCATAAACGTGTATGTGTACATGTAGCTATGCCAGATCATTTTGTGGCCATCAGCAGTCCAGTGTTACAATTGTTTGAGGTATTTTGTTTGGTCATCTGCTTACAGTTGAAGCTAACCTAGTTGTGGGAAATACTAGTTGTGAGTGGCATGGGGATACTGTGATGATCTTATTATTTGAACCTAACTCATAAATTTGCCACCTGTGGCTTCTACTTAGAACTTTCAAGCTTAACGGCAAAAGATGTGAATTGAGTTTTCCACTTTTGAAAGCAAAACATTTGAAAAGACTGCTGCTTCTAAGCTGACCCAGCAAACCACTTTAGCTCAGTCCCAGACACTTTGCCCGTGGGGATTACGTCACTGCTGTAGAAGATTTGCCATTCAGGTAATGACTTTCCATGTTCTTGTTAAAATCCATAAGAGGTAGCCATTGTGACAGAAACCTGGTCCTCTGACACCTATCAACCCCTAGCCTTTGTCCAGCAGATAGAGGAATAAGGGCTTTGTCTGCTTTGCAAATAAACCCCGTGTTGCTCAATCAAACATGGACCTTAGTTATGGCCGTATGGCCAGAGGCACACAAACCTGTTCAGTGCTGTTGACTTTTGGAAGTTACATGTACTTGTTGAATGGGACAGCAGGGCTGTTAGCTATTTACGCTGCTTGCTTTGTATTCGTGATGAATGTGGACTAATGCATTGAGGCAGAAAGCTTGGTAACTTTCACCTTGCCCCTGTATACATACACAGCCTGTATCGCTCAGTACCAAAGGAGTTCACTGTCCACCAAACATATGGCTGTAAAGCCTGCACCGGTGAACCACAAGTCGGCTCATTGATTTGAGCAAGATGAATTGTGGGATCCCAAGGCTTGTCCAAAAAGAACAATATCGATGGGAGCTTTTGAGTCACACAATGTTCTATTATTCAACCTGAAACCCTCTAGCCAGCTTTTAAGTCCTGCAGCGATTCATTGCTCTTGGACGCGAGGCTGTGAGAGCCAAGAAGGTCGGGGATTTTGGAGATCCTTTTGTAATGTGTTGTGAAGGCTTCAAATCCCCGCTGTGCCATGACTGGAACTTTCCCAGTCACTTGCCAAATGAAGATGATTCCCATATGACTGGACAATCAGACTGCATCAAACATATGGTTCTTAATATACATGTAGGTGTCCAATTCCTAAAAGATGCTCTGTCTCACTTGTCTCACCATCCACACGGAACTGACAGGCTGTAACCTTCAGAGGGTGAATGCCGAAATCATGCCATATTGAACAGGGTTGTATCGTAAGCAATAAAAATTCATTTTAATTTTGCGTCTTCAGTCGCCTTTTGGGCAAACAGTACACATATATACACTGTAAGTATGGTGGCTATTATTTCACTTTTGACAACACATACAAGTGTGTTGCTAAATGGTAAGAAAAGTTTATTTTACATGTATGCACATATTATGTATTAAACTCGGTATATGAGAAGGAAAACTGTTATTGGTATTCTTTTTGCATCAAAGTGATGGGCATGGAGGTGACTGTTATGCACGTGTATGTACGTGTAGGAATCAAGGTGCACTCCTTCGCCAGCCACAGCTGAGTACAGTAAATCCTTGAAAAATTCCAAATGACACAACAGTTTGTACATTATTTTAGTTGGTTAATAATTCTATGAAATTACAGCTGATTTACTGCACTCAGACTCGATAAAGTACATTCAGTGGTGGACAAGGTGCCTCTCCTAACTGTGCTGTCTGTATCCCAACCGCACAGTTTACTAGAAGCAGAGGTTTTATGTAAAGACCATCTCGCCTGATGGTTGTTACTCTCATCTGGTCTAACATTTACCTCAGAGCTACTTCAAAGTACCAGTGTATGGTGTTCTTTGCAGCAGATTGTGGGCTGTGTGCTTAACCCCTGGGACACAGGGACTTGTTCAGGGAGCGAAGATAAGACAGGGAAGGTGGGTCTGCCCATTGTGATATTTGCACTCTCCCAAGAATTTGTAGGTTTTGGGTGAGTTAATTACTCGGTGTTTGCGCCAACCTGATACAAAATTGGTGACAGTTTAGAAATTCGTGACTGGCTGTGTCACAAACCTGTTCATCAGAGATGACACCTGACACCCTCCATAAGCCCTGGGGTCTGTTTGCTGGTCGTTAGTTCTACAGTGGTTAGCCTTAAGGCAACACCTTAAGTATCCGAGTTGGGCCAATAAGAAGATTTGACCATTGTGGTCTGTTTGAGTGTGGGTCAGGATTTACTTTGCCAGGCTAACCAAGGGGTAGGCTTAGGCAGGGCTTAACAATCAGGTGCTTCTGACACCTGTTATGGTGGTTTATTGTCAAAGTATAAATATATCGCTAAGAACATGGTCACACCTTGAAATATTGGTTGTGTGTGTCCATTAACTGTCAGGAATCTGGTACACATATACTCTAAATGTGTACGGACATGTACATTCACATGTAGACGTATGTCAGATATTTTGAAGGAGGCTGAGAACCACAGTAGATGTCCCATTGAGCAATAAGTCAAAACAGCACCACAAATGTACTGGTGTGGATACCACTGAGATTGTAATTCTACAAAATTCACAAGCTGCATTTGACATGATATAGTGGTGGAGATTTGTGGCTGAAATGCAGGCATGAATTGTCTGCCCTTGAAGTTTTGCTGAAACAGAATACTGTTAATTAAATTTAGAAGACCCTTTTTGTTAATAATTACATTTGGCTTGGCTGATGAATCATATTTTAGGTAATCATCATAATTGTGAAAACCCTTCTGGACCACTGATTATATTGAATGCCGTAGAAATCTGATGACATCCATCGAGTGAGAGAAAGGAAGACATAGGCTGTCTGATCAAGTTTGCACTGGCTCCATTCATTCTACTTAAAATGTCAGGGCTGTGAGGACATAGTGCACTGTGATTTGATTTGCTACTCACTGATTTCTCTGAAATACAATATCTGTAGTCAAAGAAAATCTCCATAGTGTACATATTTAATGTTAAATGGTTTTCACTAGCAGCAAAAAAGAAGGAAAAAAGAGAGAAAAGAAATGTAAACAAAAAAATTCACAACTGCTTGTTGTTTTGATGATTGGAGCTCTGGTATTCTGTAATGTTTGTGTTATTTGTCAGGCGTTACATGTAGAGAGTTTGACAGTTTGTCAAATGATGGGGTAGAGGTTCAGGTATACAGCACAGTGGAATTGTCTGACAATGGCTGGCTTGCTGATGGGGTGGCATAAGGCCATCGCATTAAATCCGAGTGCAGCAGATGATGAGGATCTTACCAGTATGTTTTATTGCCGCTTGTCTTGTGTTTGAAGTATGGCTGTGTGAAAAAATCTAGTGTGTGGCTAGCATGCTGGCTACAGTAATGGGGTGGTATGAAATTCAGAATCTGGCCATGTTAGTACCCATGACAACATACATTATTCAGACTGTCTCATGTCTGGTCGGCAGTTTTTTCTCTTAAGTTTATTTGATTATCCCTGTGTTAATATTTTTCCTGCGACCTGCCCCATTTGTCTGTACCCCGGGTAAAATTCACCTGTGCCTCATCCCTGATTAAGACTTCAGCCTCTGTTCTCGATGCACATGTGCATTCTGCACTTGACGCTGTTACGGTACATGTCCTGTATATCACCACAGGAGTGTGTCATCTTTGGTCGATCCCTGTGTCAGTTCTTTGCCCACAAAACTAACCAGTTAAATACATGTACATGTAATACATCCTATGTTCATGTAGCTTATAGCCATTTGATTTTGCGCAGATATCTTTAAACAATCTTTGCCGACCACGTGAACAGTTGAACTGTATTGATGTGTGTTTATATTCTCTACATGGGTGGGAAGTATTGGATAATGTTGTTAATAATTTTATATGATCGTCAAGTATTGATTTTTTTGTGACTTTATTTGGGAGTATGTTGTTCTTCTTGCCACATCACATCAGCTGCTTACCCGTGAAATTACAGACTGAAAGCTGACTCTTTTGCTGGATTGGCTGCTGTTATGAAGTAAATAAATAAGTAAATAAATAAATGTTTGGAAGAAGATGTACATATGTTTGAACGGGAGGCGGTAGAAGGTAGAATCTGTCACCGTTGAAGGGACCAGCAGGCGGGAGGCGGTAGAATCTGTCGCCGTTGAAGGGACCAGCAGGCGGGAGGCAGTAGAATCTGTCGCCGTTGAAGGGACCAGCAGGCGACAGGAATTCAGTGCTTTGGAACCTGAGAATTTTTGTGGGACTTGCAGATTGTAATAATGATGACTCACTGATTTACACTGTAAAAAATGTGTGAATGCAACATTTGGTGTATTTTGGCGGTTTATAATTGTAAAAAGCCCAGATTTTAATAGTGTGTTCAGTGGTACATGTATCACTGTGATAGTTTCCAGTAATCTGAGGTGTAGAATTTCTACGTCAGGAAGTAAACATGATGCAGAAGCCTTAGAGGGAAATGAGGCTAGTGCTATGTCTATATTATGGTTAGCGACTGATGACGATTGAATGGACGGGGAGCAGCTTGAAGGAGTGGGAGAACATTGTGTCTGATCCGCAGGGGGCAGAGGTACCTAATCAAGAGCACTGATCTGACAAGGATCACTGTAATAAGAAAACATACACACAAAGAACCTCAAGCAGGATATATTTGATGTGATTGGTCTGAAGTTTTTATGGAGAACTGTCCGATTTCTGTACTTGAATAGACCAGATAGAGCTGGTAAAATAAGGCAAACACAGAGCGTTGTTTTGGATAATCAGATTTTTGTGTTGTAAAGCGCTTGTGAATTTTTAATTTCTCTTAATAAAATAATGTTCTTATGCATAATATAACACATGGATGATGGCCAGTGCACTCAAACTGCCCCCTGGGATACAAAATCAAAAATTGCTGTAAAATTGTGTACGGGGAATTAATCATTTCTGAAGTTAAGCTTGGCTAAGTCCCTTGCAAGTGGGAAAAAATTGTTTTTTTTTTTTTATATGAAAGAGCAGGTAAAAACAATCTCAAGCTACATGTATGTGTGCACCTGAGTACACTGTAATGATAAGCTTAACCCCACGTAAAAGTTTTCCTTGTGTTTTAGAATTCAGTTACTTAATTTCTCAAGTGCATGTTTCATGTGTTTGCAAAGTGAAGATAAAATTCACTCGTAACTCTTTCACATTTAATTTTTCACATCTGATGGTTCAATATTTGAGGGGCCTTCGTGGCTTAGTTGGTTAGTGCGCCAGCATGGCGTAATCACCCAGGCGCCTCCCACCAACACGGTCGCTGTGTGTTCAAGTCCAGCTTGTTGTGGCTTTCTCTCCAGCCGTGCATGGGAAGGTCTTCCAGCAACCTGCAAATGGTTGTGGGTTTCCCACGGACTCTGCCTGGTTTCCTGGCACCATAATGCAGGCCGCCGTTGTATAAGTGAAATAGTCTTGAGTATGGCGTAAAACACCAATGAAATAAATAAATAAATGAATGAATAATTTCAAGATTTGTGTTTTAATTGGTATTTTAATTGGTCGTTGAGTTGTTCTGTTAGGCATGAACAGTAGTGAATAAAAGTACATGAGTGTATGTTAAGGTTTATAAACTGTCATTGGTTGTAAATATATATATATATACATTTACATGTGTGTTGATGTAAAAGGTAGGACAAATTACAAAAAACTAATGTGTGTACATGATAAAGTAAAGTCAAACAACAAAAGACTATAAACCGAAGTAAGGATGAAATAAGGACCAGTAGCCACAAACTGTGGCTGAAGAACCCGTATTGGTGCCATAAGTGTGGAGGAAGCCTGGTAAAGCCTCACTTGTAGCAATCCTCTCTTGGGACATGTGGTAAGCTTGCATGTTTTGGTTCTAAAATGGAGCTAAATATGCCTGGCCAATGCATTATTTAACTGGAGTTTGAGGGAGGAAGAGTAAGTGTTCACATCTTGGTGAGCTGGTGTTAGATTAGGCTCAGCGACAGGCTTAAGGAGGAGGGTGGGTTTTGTTGAGCACATCTGGTTATAAGTGCTCTCCGTGTTATGATTCAAACCCGTAAATCAGTCAGTCGTGGCACTGGGCCTGTCTGCAGCAGATCCCAGTTCTTGTGAAGAAGTGGCTCCCTGGGATGGCAAGGTATCTGGTCTTACCCACCCCTCCACTGGTCACTTCTGGGCATCACATAGGATTGATTGCTTTTTTTTCTGACCCTTACCCCAGCCAGACCATCTTGTGTCATGTTTAATAATCTGGGTTGTAAGGTTGTACAATGATCAGAGGAACAGAGAATAAAGGCTTTGGGGATGTGTCCAGCCAAATACCCTGTAGGCCTCATTTGTCACGGGAGATGAGCAGTCTTGATTAAAGCTAATATGTAAGATGGATTTAGAAATATCTGTTCTGTGGCTCTTTGGCTTTCTCTCTGAATGTAAACAAACTTGGATAGAATCATATTGACAACCTTACATATCAGTTTAGGTAAACTACTTTACTGGAGAATTTTGGTCCTGTGTGTTGGTAGCTAATCGGTTATACTTAGACAAATGCCATCATTCGGACTGCTCCCCACGTCTCCCCAAAATGAGTCCGGTTGCCATGCTTATCGAGTGGTTTTTCCTTGGTAACTAATACCTTGATCAGAATTTTTTGTGAGAAGTTTCATGGCTCTTGAAAACTTCTGCTCAGAGCCTGCGTAAAATCTGTCTTAAATCACCAATATGAAGATTTAAAGACATCCAGTGAGCTCTACATGGATTTTCAAATATTTTTTGATTTACAATCAAATTTGCCCCTGACTGATGACAGTATCAGGTTAAAGATGTCATAAATACTTTAAAGAGAGTTCTATTAATCTGAGAAAATGGTTGATGTGTTGGTTAACGAACGACAAGGTTGCATGTAAAAGCAACCCGTCTTGTGGACGGCCCAAGGCAGTGTCTGGGAAGGCAGCAGGAGGACTGCCTTCTACAGGGAACCCACTCGGATGAAATCTGCAGAAAACAGTCAATTATTCCCTGAGGATTGAGGCTATCAAATTCAATAATTCAGAGGCATGCGGCGATTGCAGTAGTGGTTAATAAATATGAAATTAAGACAAAGCGGGATCAATGGGCTTTAGTTCACGATGGACAGCCAGTGGGTCAAATATTCAATATCTCTGTACAGAGAGAAAAACGTGTACGTCACAAGTGCATGGGCAAGCAATAATGGAATTTCGGTTATGAACTTCCTTTTCAAGAAAAAGGAAAATTATGATGCTATTTTGTATCCTCAAACTTCAACCTGGAATCAGTTTATATTGTAACATGTACTTGACATGTACTTTGATAGTAGTCCTAGAGTTAAAAGCGCATGTAAGTGCCTGTGACAATGTGTGGAGCTTACTAACTGCAAAGAAGTTACGGAAAGACTGCAGAAATATAAATGTACAGTGCAAACATATATTTAAATTAACTCCGTTACCTGAGTTCCTTTTAGTCCTGATAGAAGTGCTACATGTAGCACCTTAACATTGTCATGTGGGGCAGCAATTGATGAAGTCCAATGCATAAATATGTACTGCAATGGCTGTGACTGATGCACAGTTCTGGTGTATTTGGGCTGAACGGGTGTTATTTATCTGTGGACATTGTCCACCTGGCTGGCTACAATCACTTCAGAGTGACATTCTGTGGATGGTGTAATGGATCACAGGTAAGAAGTTGCTGTTCTTCTCACTAACACAGCACTTACTGTGAATATAAGTGTGGATGAGGATAGGGTGCCCTGAGCAGAAAGCCACGTTGTTCTGGCTCAGTTGACTATTATTGGATAAGTGGAGGTATGAAATGATTTATTTTGTGAGCAAGTGATGGGAGAGATAGGCCAAAGTTAGATTAAGAAGAACCCCTTCTGGTTTAGACTGTGTTGTGGCCAGTGATTACTCGGCTGAGATTGGATAAGCTGTATCCCATCAGCCTAAACAGTTGGTTACACTGACCGTTTCCCTGGATAGCCTCAACCCTAAACAGTTGGTTACATTGACCGTTCCCTCGGTCAGCTCACACGCTGCGGGAAAGAGGAGTCAAGGAACAGAAAGACCAACCAGATAGTGAAAACACCCCATAAATATGGCCTTAGTTATGCTGGCTGCCTAAACAATTACATGCATCCATAAGCAATTACTTGAGGCCAATTTTCACCCCAGACGGAGGATAAATCAGCTTTTCCGAGATTACCAGCGGTATTTCTGTCTGTGACGAACAAGCTGCAGGAAAGTGATTGTAAAAATTGCTGGATACATTGGATATACTGCAGGGAAATACATGTTAGCATCGCAAATTCAGTTAGGTATATAAAAGCTTTTATGTTATCTTCTGGAAGTACATGCAAGTGTGCAATCAGTTTCTGAGACTGCTTGCACACACATCATTATCATAATTATCATCTAGAATTTTGTTCATTGAGGGATACTTGGAAAGGTACTTGTTTCTTTGATCAAGAAGAAAAGTCTTTTAAAGCTGAGCTGAATCCTGCTCTTGAACGCATACAAAATGGAGGAGAAAAGTGCATTATAACCATTAGTATCAGGGAAATCCGTGTATCACTTAGGAAGGCAACCAAGGGGAACAATTAACTATTGATTATTGATCAGTGATTTGTGCTGAACTCTGAGCTTCAAAACGAAGACTTCTTGAAGACAAGTGGGGAAAGATGGACAAGGTTGTTCTTAGCCCCAGAGAGTACAAACAGTATCAGAGAGAATCTGAGGAGGAATGGCCGGGAAGCCATCAAAGGTTTCTGCATTAAGTATTCCAGAAGTCAAGAATGAGAGCAGCAGTCAAGCACATCAAAGGTCAGTCTGATGGCAGAGAGACTGTGGAAATAATCTGAACATAAAGGCCAGATTTGTCGATTGGTATCAGCCCTTGTATCTGTGGTCATCAGAAGCCGTTGCTGGCATGCAGCCTGCCTATAATTGGTCCGTTTGCTCAATGACGCTTCTTCATGAGCCAGGGGCACTCACCATCCACTCGAAGAGTGTACCTTTATTGCATGCATCCAGTCGCAGACAGTCCATTGGTCACTTTGCTTTGGTCAAACCTGTATTTACTGATTCACGAGTATTGTTGATCTGTTCTGGTATGCATGACATTGGTACATTAAACACTTCAAATAAACAGGCCCCAAGCAATGGAGTCCCAGCTTCTCCTCCTTTCTCTTTGGAATGTCCAGTGATAATGGATCAGCTGGGGAACACCATTCTCTGATAGAACTCCCCTCCATTAGGCATTCCATCTTATCAGCTCTGATTGGATGTGATGTGTTTATCTTGCACACACATGGTGCATGAATATAACAGTTACTATGTTCACCCTGGGGCTTTGTATTGAAAGCTGTGGTACTTACTGTTCCCAATCTTACATACAGCACAGGTATACATGATGGTCATTCTGTGTATGTACTTACACATGTAGAAACTTACCGTTTCTTGGCGCAAATACCTTCTATACACAACACTTGAAATAAGATATTTATAATTTTAAAAGCTACATGTTTATGTATTTGTATGTACTTGTATATGCAAAAAGTACATTAAGAGAGCTTACAAAAGTCATTAAAAGAGCTTTAAAATTCGATACAGATTACATTGTATTGAAACATCATTTGCGCCAAAGTTTGGTGGCTGCATTATAATAAATTCCAAGACATACGTGTACAGGTTCATCCATGTGTGCATGTGTTTGTGTTTTTGTTTTAAATTTGACTTTGAATTAAATTAGGACTTTGAATTTGAAATCTCTTGAATGTTACTGATGTGATTGTAGGTATAGATGGAATATTTTTCATGGCAGTTCATATTTGGATCTGACTGATTCTGAACATATTTTTGATTTTAGGTGGCACATATTGTACAAATGCAGAATTTAGTTACTGGGTCTCTATGACAGAGTGACTCTGTAAGTGAAGTAGAGTTGTTCCATGAGTAATTAATAATTAAAGCTCATTATGCAAGATACAGTGTCCACATTGATGGTAACGTAATGAGATAACTGACCAGCCAAATTGGTCAAGCAGCAGCAATTAGTCTATTAAACTGTCCTCATAATTGCAGGCTGGTCCAATTGATCATTTCGGCAATTGGAATATTTGTGCATAATTCAATAGGCTTGTTCAGTGATGCATGAACAGAGCAGGTTGAGTTCTCTCCTCTGAATTGAAGTAGCTGGACAGCTCCCTGAGGTGTCTTACTGAAGTGAGGGCCCACGTGTCCCATTAGGCGTGTGCACACAGAATCTCCGGCTCACTTACACCTTCTCTCTATGACCAGCACAAATGTAATTCTCGGGCTATTGTACATTCGCAATTTTACTTGTACCACACACATGAAGCTCTAAGTGTACCGAGTTACCTCTATATGTATGTGGTAATTATTACAGGATCACATGTCGGTATGGTAATAGAACCCAGGTGTTCTTTAATAGATTATTTATTAGATGCAGGTAATCAGGTAAAGGTAGGACATGTACATCTACCTTTGGGGTTTGCTTGACACAACCCAGTTTAAAAGTCTAGAGGATAATATACAGTACCCATACATCGTACCTGTGGTATGTTAAATTGATCATGACCTACCAGCTAGGTGCATGAACATAGGCCTGTCATTATAACCCATCTGAAGAGGAGCAAATTGTCGCTTCTTTGTACATTGACATTTGGGTCAACTGGAGCCATAAATGCAGTTCAGGTTGAACTTTGTTCATTTTTTTTTTGTCGTCAATCAAATTAACAATATTGCAGCCACTTTGGTGCTAGTTGTACTGGTTGAAAATGTCATTTGGTCTAACAAAAGAGTGTACTTGCGTGTGGCTCTTTGATCACAGACGATTGATGAGTTTACTCGGGTCGTGATGTTTTAGTTTTTATCTGCTACTCAGAGCTGTTGACATTCTACCTGCTTATTGGAGCAGCAGTAATGAGGGGTAATTACTGTCTGCCACAGGTGTGAATGTGACTGTTCTCTCTGTCAGACTGAGATAAATTGTCCTCAAAAATTAGTCCAGAGATGAGAGGGTTCAAAGATTCTGAAAGCAGCCAGTTGCCTCCTAAACAAAATGTTCATGTGAAAGGCTCTTCCAGTTTAGCTCTCCCATTGTGTGCGCTGAAATTAGAGATCTTTTGTAGAGGAAGTTAAGAAAAATGCACTTTTGAAATATAAAGATCAAGATACATTTGTGCACCGTACTGGTATATGTACAAAGAATGTAGGTAGGTTAAAGGTACAACATGAATATATATATACCTACATTTACATCTATCTTATTTCCCTCCCTACAAGAATAAAACAGTATAAAGAAAGCATCTCCTGTGTTCTGAGGTGATATGCTTGAGTACTCAACCATGACAAAAGTGTGATTGTAGCAGATCAGCTGTCAGATTATCTGTCTTGGCCAGTGTCATTACGCAGCATAGTCTTGATCTCTGACCTCTCTTCTCATAGATCCTTGTAATCAGTTTGTCAGGTTTAAAAAGAGAAAACTTAGTTATTGCCTCTTTATTGAAAAAAAAAATCATTGAAAACATTTGAAGACAAGAAGACACATTTATTTATTTGACTTGTGTTTTATGCTCTACTCAAGAATAATCAATTTTTTGACAGCAGTTGAGTGTACAAAATTCTCAAATACACCTGAAAGTGGAATGAATTAATTGCCTGACCCCTTTATAATTAGCGATTTAATTACAATATTTAAGTGTTTATTTTTTTATCCTGTACATCAAATGATATGGACGATTGAGCTACAGATAAATCGGCTTTAGATATTTTATAATTTATATGGTAATTTCCCCTCTGATTGGTATTTAACCAATTTTTTTTTTTTGTTTATTTTTCTTCTGTTTTTGTTCCTGCCACCTTCCACTGGTAGACAGCTGAAATGAAACCTTTAATCAGTGCTGATTGGCATCAAGATATTAGTGTTTGTAATTGTGGTCTTCCTCATAGGTAAAGTAATAAAGGTAGTGTGTTAGGGATTTGGTCTCCGGTACATGAGATGATCTTTGATCTTCACTGATTAATTTAATGAAGGATACAGATCTTGTAAGATATCACTGCTGACAAACAGGGGTTATCTCTGTGAAACTTCAGAGTTGAGTTAACCACACCAGTATGGATTTAGTGGTGTTCAGCGGAGTTCAACATTATGCACATGTATCTCAGTACCAAGTGGACCAAAGGACACACACTGCATGTTTCAACCTTTCATTTTATTGGGCCATCTTTGATCTCGTTGTCGCTCAGTACACCAGAACAGATCCATGTACTCCAATCGTGATGTTTACATTACAATGCCGCAGTTCACTGTTACCTAGATACAGGTACATGTTCAGTATTATAGGGAAAGTATACGTGTTGTGTGCATTGACTTTACTGTTTTATTTAGGTACTTTTCTATGAAAGCTACAATGCAATCATGCACAGGGTTTTTTTAGAAGAATTTTTTAGAAACTACAAAATCTGAAAAACTTTGCTTAATTTTGGAATACTGTTACATATTCTTAGAAACAAGATTGTGCATTATTTTTCAGAATTTTGGATAACAGTGGAATTCATGGATACATGTCCATCTTCCGGAAGATTCCATCAGGGTTTCTTCTGTTCTCTAGGCATTTCGTAGATCAGGCTGTTCAGTGGTATGAATTGATGTTGCACTAAGATTTTCTTAATGGTGATTAAGTGAGCTTCTTAAAAACACAGCAGAACTACTTTGATCTGACATGTGATGTAGTTATTGGGCAGGTCTGTGCGATGATATCACAGGTGTAGGATGACTACCTGGTGGATTGGGCCTGTCTGCATGGGTGATGCTAATCTTCACTGACAGGCCTCAGAGCTGGACATGTTGTTCATATTTAACTGATTATTAACCCCATAGATCACGGTCGTTATACCGTACAGGTGAAGTTTTAACATGAACAGGTGAGATTTCGGTTTCCTTGCGTTGTGAGGGTGGTGACTTCAAAGAGAACAGGTGCTGTTATTTATGCGGCCCGTGTTTTTGGATCAGTGGAAGAAACAGGCGTTTTTTAAATGGAGGGTGCAACCGAAACGGTTCACCTCTGACTAGCACTGATGCCACTCACTTTGACGGACTAGTAGGGGTCGCTTGGCAGTCTTGTTTTCATCACGTCTTCACTGTTGTTTTTCTTGCTCCTCCAAACATGCTGAAATGTCACCCTGTGAAATGTTTCTCTCTTTATCTCTCTCCAATAACAACAGTTACTTTCCATGCCAGAGCAGACTGCGTGTACACTCTCCTTACCAAAGCTATTCCTGGACAAAAATCTGAAGCTGCCCTCTTATATAAGCCTGCGTTCTTGCTGCTTTTTATGGAACCATAATTTCTGGTTTATTTTTGGACCGGTGTAGGAGTATGTTTATATTACAAATATCATTGGAGTCTTTTTTTTCTGTTATACAAGCATTTTGGGAGGGCCAAAGTGTATCCACATACAACCGTCAGTTGTGAAGTGTGAATCTGCCAGTGTGTAGTTGAGTCATGTGTTTTGTTTGTGTGTATATACATAAGTAATGGAAACCCAAATAATCTACACTGTGAAAACATGGTGGAAGTCTCGGCCTGGTCCTCATAACACTTGGGTTTTTACCTGGAATACCTCTGTGGAAACTAAGTACAGGTGAGGGGTGGAACTGGGTCTGTAGAGTTACATGTACAATACAACTACACACTGGAATGAACTTGGGTGGAACTTTGTATACTGAGCACATGCCTTTATGCATGCTTACAGATATACATGCATGTACAAGTACAAAAGGGTCCGATCTTAGCTGGAAAACTACTTCACAGCTCACTTGTTAGCATGTGACCTCTACTTGTAGCAGGGAAAACTCAAACACATGTAGGGCTTGTTGTTCTGATGTTTTATGCTTACAAGGCGGAATGATGGTAATGCGCATCTACTGTGTTAGAACAAATGGTAAGCATCTGTTATTATGGGCTTGCTTGTGAATTGTATTTGCTCAGAACACATGGTTGAACAGGGTTAAATCATGTTAACTTTTTTGTATTAGCAGACACAGGCTAAATAATGGCTTTTCAGCGTAGAGGTAGTGTCAGTAATAATTGTAACATCTGGAATACAGGCATTAATAATACAATGTTGTCCTGCTCAGTGTGTGTCATACCAGACTATATGTACTTATACATGTATTCATGAGTCATGCTAACAGGGCACTCTGGAAAGCCCAACACAGTCAAAGTTTTTTGAAACTCAGCCTCATTATTTTGGTAGGTCTCCAGCAAATGGGGATAGAGACATGCAAATGGGGATAGAGACATGCAAATGGGGATAGAGACATGCAGATGGGGATAGAGCTGAACAGTGTTGGATCAAAAACAAAATTATGTAATTGCTCAGGAAAACTTCTGCAAATCTTTACTCATAAAAGGGTCCAGAAATGACAAAACTTAAAATGTACCTGTTCATTTCAAGATGTACCAGAGTTATTTCTGCATGGTAAAAATCTATAATTCTACTGGCCTTTCTCTGTTTGCAGTTTTGGCCCGTCAAGAGTTCCAAATTCGTCCCACAAACAAGAGTGTGATCCTGGGCCAGACCACTATTTTGCCATGTGAAGTTAATAATGTTGTGGGGAAAGTGCAGTGGACCCTAAATGGATTTGCTCTGGGTAAGTAGTTGAAATTCTCACTGTTCACCATCAGCATGTAGGAGTTTATAGATGTATGTGGATTAAATTGTACTTAACTGTGAGAATACATGTATCCAATCAGTCCAGTTGACAAATAGTATTAAGTTTAAAGCACAAGGTGCATACTTAGTTGTTTTTATGTTTAGTGCATCATACTCTTACTTAGATGTATTTCACTTGAAATTTTGGATTAAACGATATTTTATTTTTGAATGAGCCAATATTGGGTAGGTAAAGACACAGTTAACCTGTGTGAATATGTCATTTACCATTTCAGGTTTTAACCGGGCCATTCCTGGTTACCCGAGGTATAGAATGCTGGGTGATGAATCAGCTGGGGAGTATGGCCTGATGATTTCAGATGTCAGACTGACTGATGACGCTGAGTTTCAGTGTCAGGTTGGACCAGCCCCGGGAGAGCCTCCTATATATGCTGAGGCATATCTCACGGTACAAGGTAACCATGGTTACGAAGTCAAACAATTGCTTTAAGTGACACATTCACACTTTTGGGGAAATGTTTTGTGAAAATTGAAAGAATCTATGAGATATACATATAGCAGTTTTGTTTTCTTATGGATGCAACACAGAAACATGCATTGATATTATGAAATGATATCTTTTAAATTTCAAATTTAGTATAACCCTGGCAAAGACAAAAACATTCTACATCTGTATGAACCAAAAGACGACACCTGTATTTATTTGATTGGAGTATATGAAGGAATTTTTCCAGCCAATTTTTTTCTAGAAACTCAATTTGACCAAGTCAGAAAACTCAATATTTTTTCGACACCAAGGTATGAAAAACTCAATTTATTTCATGAATACTCCACACAAAATTTGTCTGAAACTCATTTTTCCAATATTTTTCGTAGTGGTTACCACGATGAGAAAGTAGCTAGAAAACCCCCTGAAGTAGGTGTAAATTGTTAATACACCTGTAAATATGTAAGTTGTTTACACCTGCATTTAAAACCTAGTTAAAATGTAATAACGAACACTGCTCATTTCTCCTCTTTTCCAGTTCCCTGTGACCCCCCACAAATAGAGCGGTACCCTAATGGCTCAGAGGTACAGGTGCCCCACACCCAGCCACTTGTCCTTCTTACATGTGTCGCCAAAAATGGGCGTCCGGCAGCAACGATCACCTGGCTGAAGGACAATGAGCTGATCACAGATGGGGTAGATAGCAAGATAATGAGTGCAGGGAACAAGAAATCGAATACCCAAAGTGTGCTGGAGATACGTCCGGATTTTCGTCCTGGCATGAATGATATCTACTACACCTGTCAGGCCAAGAACGATGCTTTAGCGGAACCGTTGTCCACTACAGTCAAGATGGTCATTCAGTGTAAGTGATAACCAGATTTTTGTTGTCATGTTGTCCCCAGTCACCTGGGGCGTGCCAGTCTGTAACATAGTGGCCTAGTGTCATCACCAGCAGAACTGTCTGCTCACATTATCCAGGTTATATAACATACATGTACTTGTTTGTACCCACATATTGTAACTCGTATAAAGACTACAGAATATGAAGTTGTCAAATTACATTATCACAGTAGAGTGACATGCAAGTGCAAAATAACATCGCTGCTGTCTCGCATGGAAACCCTGAGTGAGTGAACTTTCCCATGTTCTTTAACTTGGCACTTTTATGTTTTGCAAAAATTTCAGAGAGAAAGATCATTTTTTGGGGGGCAGTTCTTGTCACCAAAACCATCCAAGAACATAACTCTACAGAATAAGTCTAAGCTGGTGTAATCAGTTTTTCATGTTCTATATGACGCCCCATGCCTATGGCTGCTGCCATTGCTGGACCTGCTGAAGTGTATACTTCAGGTGACATCTATACATACTGATACTTTATGAACGGATATGTTCCACCAATGACTGACATGATGATATCAGCCATGTCATGTCTTGTGGACATGGTTGCTATTGTCAGTCATTTATCAGGAGCTAACAGTGAAGGGTAAATTGTTTCAGATGACAAAACCCTCATGGTTTATAAGGGTACATACATGTATGAAACAAAGTGGGCTGTATAGCTTTACAGCCTGTCATCAAATTACTTGGACCTCTCACCCTGAAACTAAAAGTGTGTGGAAACTTAAAAGGGGGTGTTGGCTTTATATCCACCTCTTGTTGTAAACACTAAACTTGTCATTGTCTACAGGAAGGTGTTGTGTTTCTTGGCCTGTCTGATCTGGGAGGTATGGGTAACAGCCTATTTGTCTCAGGTTTAAACAGTAAGGTGATACAGAGGAGGGTGTAACTGGGTATTACTCAGATTTTCTGGACAGGCGAGAACAGGCTGTGGAATCTTTGCTCTGCTGGGACAACCTGTATCTCACCAGGCTCACATTTCAGCCTTGTTGCCGTCTTGGTGATGACAAATGTACCTAATGGATATGTTGTCTTGTCTAATGATTGCCTGTGACATTGAATACTCAAGCATATGGTAGTGATCAGTGATACACCTGACCTGCTTGCTTCAGTATGTGGTATGTTATAAAATTCTCCCATAAGACTCATTAAATTAAAAAGAATGACTTCCTTTTGCCCAGGAGAAGTTTAGCTGTGGTTAAATTTTCAGACAGCTCAAATTTATATATCCATCTTTGAGAACATGTAGCAATAGCTATACTTGATTAAATATGAAGAAAAAAGTGTACTGAACTTTAAATACAAAAGTTTTAGGTCAGTTGCATAATCTCATGACTGTATTAAATGGCTTGTGAATGTCAAGAGAGGCCAGGCAGAAATATAATAGTGGTTGTGGAAAACATTGGAACTCTTTTTTTTATAATCCTGGCCAAATAATTAATTTGTCAGAAGAGGGTTTTGCTCAAGGAACTGTGCTGACATGAAAGACTCGTTTACAAGTACAATTTAAAAATACTTCAAGACGGAAATGGATTAAGTCAAGGGAGTATTGACTGAGGCATTGGCAACTGGAATTCATATTTGATGATGGCAGAAATGATTAGGGACAAACTGACGAAAGTGAAATCGCCACGCTGCTTAAGTTCCATTTCTCAGTCAAATTGGCCTCTTCACTCACGCAATGCCAGTGTGCAGCTGCTGAGAAGCCATGGACACACATCTTCCCTTCTATTTCCTCTGACAAAAGAATCAATTTTTCTCACTGAACTATCTCAAGACGACATCAATTTGGTTTCGGTTTGCCCTGTCTACGTACTGGGTATACACGAAAGTCGTGTTTTGTTGAAAGCCCCCTGCTCACACTTCAGTGACCTTCTCGCCTTTGATTCTCGTCCCATCTTCTCCGTTGAGATCCCCAGAGACAAAGAGATGCCCAAGACGTGATCAATACGGTCAAGTTATCCCTCCCAATAAAGCCCTTTGTGCAGATAGTTATGCGCAGTACATAATTATCTCAAGCATGTGTAGACTCTGAAGGGGCAAGAAAAGAGTTCTTGTTAGGGGTGGGTAGTGGTTAAATCTGTGAGTGTGTGAGTTTAACACCTGACCTCAAAGTGAAGTGAGCTGGTGCCGGTGACAGCAGGTTGATGCCTCCCCACAGTTCATCCCTGACCACCACTCACTGCACATCCGGAATACTGAGTGCTCACATACAGTGATGTGTACCTCTCCTGTACATGTATGTGTATTGGGTGTGTAAACGTCCTGTTTGAGTACAGTGTTTCTTCATTCCATCGGCCACTGTCAGTTGACCCCTGGCAGGCTCACTGTTGTGTAATGTGGGTGTAATTTGTTACATTTGACCATTGCTCAGTTCATGTTGGTGCTGCATGCAAGAGATGAACTTCAGTGTGTGTCAACTTTTTTCTTCATTTAAACTTTCCTCAGCTAGATTTGTTGAACTTTATTGTTATTAGATGTCTAGGTGTCAGGTTACTTTTTTATTGTTCAGATTATTTGGTCATTCTTGAGGTATAGTTTCAACAAGGATAAACTCAAGTTCCATAACTAATAAACAAGATATGAAGTACCGGTAAAAAAGTGGGCCAGAAAAAAAAAAAATCTCCGTGAAAAGTGCTGTAGTAATGGTTTCAGTCAACTTGATAAAACATACCGGCGGACCAGTAATTAGTGTTTCCATGGAAACACTGATCCTGCCTTTCTAAGCAATAATAGGTTGTCTCTTTCTCATTATTACAACTTTGGTGACTTATACAAACAGAACGAGTAATTAGGAATGAGGTTCCTTTAATGCCAAGGGAAGTTGCAGCTCTAATCTGATTGGTGTAAAATTCCCTGCTGTTTTGTGCAATTTGACGATTGTAGATGTGGATCGATCCCACTGCGGAGATTTAATCATGAAGGCTTTTTGTTAACGTTTTGTCTGCATCCATCGTTTTGTTGGCTTTCTTTGTAACAGGTAACAATGTTGCAATGATCAAAGCAGCTGTGTTACACGTCAACTCTGCACATGGTCTGTAAATCTAGATCTTTGTCAAAAACCAATCTGGAAACTGTGCCACAGTAATGGAAGATCTTATGAGATTGATCGTCAAGGTTTGCTGCTAAAAGACGTTTGCAGAGTTACTTGCTCAGATTAAACTTTGGGATAAACTTGACAATATTGTCCAGCCGTAAATCTGCAGTGTGGCGCTTTGTTTCATACATTGACTTTTTGAAATGTTCTCCTGTAAAGTCAGTTTCTTAGAAAGAGGCATTGATTTAAAAAATTACATGTGTTATTTCCCTTATGATTAGCTTGACAATGTTGTGAGGGATCATGACACGGAACTCAGGGAAAAGATTGGGTGTGCCAGGACGGGGAAGTCTGTACTAAGGAGCGGAAATGAGGGCTGTCTTGATCAGTCTTAAACCAGAGAGAACGGGTGGTGCTGTCAGATGAAGACCTGCGCTCTGCCAAATCTGTCTGAGCGGTCCCATTTGAAAGCCTCCCTCCCTTCACCAGACGTGTCCAAATGTTCGCCAGCACTCGGCTGATATTAGGACTTCTGGATTTATGGGACACAGTTGGTGGCTGCCACTTGTCAGTCGCCCCATGTTCTACTGTGCTTCACTGGCTAAAGAATTGCATAGCTGTGGACATTAGCATGAAGTCTGTGATATTGCCTTCAGTTTAAGAGGGTACTTTAAGAAGATGCCAAAAATTCAAAGGGGTGCTCATTTTGAAATGGAGGCATTCTAAGAAAGCTATGGCGAATTTAGTGAGGCTTTATGGCCCTTCCATCACTCCCTCAGTCTGTGGATCATTGACATATAGGGTGATTACCAGTGTCTTATTAAGGGATCTTATGGGTGGGTTGCTGCCATTCCTTAGTTGACTCACGCAATCTGTGACTGGATACGGGGGTGGGGGGGGACCTGCCAATCTATAGGTCATCCAATCGCTTCTTGAAATCTGACTGCAAGACTGTTGCTTGACAATGTGCAAGGAGCTCTCAGAATGTGAAATCACATTACCAATGTACAACATTGTTTAGCACCTGTAATTTTATTATGTTGTTTTGTTTATAAAGTGTTGTTTTAACTGGGTGTGATATTTGGAAGACAATAAGAATGGTAAGATACATTCATTCATTCATTTAGAGGTGTGCTTTTTGTACATGTATTTACAGCTGAGTCTGAATGGAAAATGGCTAGAAGAATGCAGAAAGAAAACTGATGATCAAGGAGCTCTTTGTGAAGAGTTCCTTGACCAAAATAATCTCTGTGAGAAGATGATCAATTGGGTGGTCATACCCGTTGGCTGCATCCTCATTAAAATACTCATTAATAAAAAAAAGCTTCTTCGCTTGTTAGCGTTAATTAGTGATCTGTCATTGTGTCGGTTGCATCGGACTGGTGGGTCAATTTTGTTGGGAAATATTTCTTTTCTTGTCTGGGAAAGCCCATCTCCGGGTAGATTCATGAGGAATGTAAGATGGATGGTTGGATGCCTTATTGTTTAGCTGACATTGTCTGGGCGGATTAGGATGTTGACTCTGACCACAGAAGGATTTAATCAGGAACATTTATTAATCTAGACATGACAGTGCGCAGTGTAAGGCCTGCAGCTTAGCTACATGTATCAGCCATTTGAAAAGTGCATGTTGACATCAGTGATACACTGATGAAGTAAATTTAAGATAAACACAGATGTTAGCGATCACGGGTGTCTTCAGTCTGTATACAAGAGCCAGGTACGGATTTAGCCAAGATGTGCATGCTAATTACCAGACTGGCCATTGGCCATTTAGCATACACAGGTGAGAAATGAAGAGACCACCTCAAACTGTCCAGTATGCTGTTTTCAATTAATCAACTTTTACCTTTATTTGCTGAAGGGTTTGGGGGAATCGGAGGTGGAGGAGTAATAAACAAATAGAAAACAAAGATCTAAGGAGGTTCTTGAAGGTGTTAATCTTTTCCTCTAAGATATTAGTATTATGTTTTATGATGTAAAACTTCTACAGCAGAATTTAAGGATTAGCTGCTGAAAAGACATGGTTAACAAAAACTAGTTTTTTTTATACCTTTGTTTTGTGAAAATAGAGAATATGATGTTAATAATTAGAATAGGTGTTTTGAGTGTTGAGTGGTAATCACATTATAAAGTTTGTTTTTTGTTTTGTTGATATCATCAGTGAATCAAACTTTCTTCAGACTTCATATGCACTTAAAGATTTTGTCAGAAATATGAAACAAGGATTTCCTTTCACAGGTGGATTTTTCTTATTTGTTTAGGGCATTATTTGGCATACACATATTTAGGGGTCTACCTGGGATGAACAACCTGCAGACCATTAGTGTGGAGACATAATGCTAAGGTTTTGACTAGAGCCTGCATCCTTAATCTGAGTCAGACTGCTCGTATAAATGTAAAAAAGTTTGTGGACATAGTCTGAGTTTGGTCTGCTAAATGTTAAGTTTGTGGACATAGTCTGAGATTGGTCTGGCAACGAAAGATGTTGGAGTAATGTTTAGGACACATGTGTTGTGTCTAGGATTCATTGTTAACTTGATCATAGATGAAGACAGAGTTCTTGTCTGGAGTAAATGCATACATGTTTTGCCTTGCTGGTCCTCAACGTCGTGTAGGTGTAGCTTAATGCACGATAAGAAAGTCAGGTTTCCATGTGATGCACAGTTAACACTGGAGTGGGATGATGTTGTCAGTTATATGGGGTGAAGCAGTTTTGTCAGCTGATGTCTGGGATAAGACAAGGAGACCCCACCACACCTGTCTTGTATTATAGTCTGCCTCAGGGACCTCGGCTGTGCTGATAACTCACATACCATCACTGCATCCCACTCCAGGCCTTGTCTGTTCTCTGTGTTATATAACATAGAGAACAGATAAGAGTTCTGCCGTATTTAAATAACCGTCTCACAAATCTGGAAAGTCCCAAGGCTAATAGTCAGTTGTGATCTGACCCAACAAACACCAAAATTATGTTAGCAAAAAAATGAAAAGAATAGTTTTTTTAAAATTTGTTCTTTATAAGCATGATTTTAATTTTCAAAATCTGATAATCCTGGGACTGATACGCGCACAGGTTTCAAATTTGTTAAAAAAAAAAAAGACAACTTTTATTAATACATGTACTATACATATATTGAACGAGATGAAAGAGGTTGAATTTAAGCCGTTACTTAAACATGCACATATATCTATCAATACATGCAACAACAAAATAACAGTTAATACAATTTGTTGTTTTCAAGTCGTTGACTGAGGAGTGTATACAAGTGTTGTATATCAGTATACTGCTTAAAATCCAAGACCACACCACCTGACCATCTGGCTAAGTTTTGTTGGGTAAGAACAAACTCTACATCACTATGCAAATCTTTCCTCAGGTTAAAATCAACATTGACATTAGTAGACATACGTCCTGCCTTTTAGCCAACAACTCACAGTGTACATATGAATTCACTTCTGCAATGTGGTGAGTTTTAAGTCTTTGGAAAACAAGAAACTACATACATAGTATTTGTTCACAAGAGTATTGTACTTCTATTTGATTGTTCAACAACATGCATGTAGCAATGGAGATAAAATTTTCAGAATTTATCAAGAATTCAGGGTTGTTATACTGAATAAATTTCAGATTTTATGGAATTTTGCATATAATTTGGCCGTTCTCGGATTTTTCACATTTTTCTGCTTTCATCTTTGTAGCAGAGATCCATGTAAGGGTTGAGACCTTTGCAGAGCTCCTGTTACTAAAGTATGTGTATGTGAGACAATGACAGTGCTCAGATATGTAGTAGAGATAAGCCGTGGCGAGTACACATGGTATAGGCATTGAAATAGCTGGCTTGCAGGAGAATGCCTGCCTGGTGTGAATGATAGTGTACATGTAGTTAAGTGGAAAATGTGTACTTTTTACTAGGCTAGTTAGGAACATAGACAACAATGGGGTAAATTAAAAGTGACAGCTGTGATCAGTGCCTTTCTTACTAGGCCTCTGTGATGAAGGGGTTATGCTGGGGATGAAGGTATGTTAGTCCCTCCAAACATTTAAACATCGCGTTGCAACCATGGTTACCACTATGGTCGTATTACAAGGCAGCTGTATATGGCGTGATGATATCATGTCCAGGCATCTTGTGACTTGATACACTCAAAAATGGTCCTTCTGTTTCAAATTGTGATCCAAATATTTGTGCTTGTAGTGCTTGGTGCTCCATGTATACGGCACATTCTCTACATACAGGTACCTGTAACTTCCATTTGAAATGGATAAATGATGTGCATTTGCAGGTTACTGTTATGCTAATTGAGATGCAATTGTGATCTGTTGAAGTTGTGGTAGAACTTCATTACACGACCAGTTACACTTTTCAGTTCCAGTTTTGTCTTGGAATTCTATTCCATCATGTCCAACAACAATACACCTTTCTGAACTGTCAAGAACATGCATGTGAATATTGATACATATTCAATATTCAGTGCTCTTGCACACTGGTCAACTGCATGTTGGGCACAAATGTTCAATCTTTACTCGGTCTAAGGTTACAATTGGTCTAAGAGAATGAAGAGAAACATTACAAGAAGTGCTGGTTGAGGAGTGAGGGATTTATCCATCCCTGTGTGTTGTGATGCGGGAAGTGGTTGAGGAGCGAGGGATTTATCCATCCCTGTGTGTTATGATACGGGAAGTGGTTGAGGAGCGAGGGATTTATCCATCCCTGTGTGTTATGAGGCGGGAAGTGGTTGAGGAGCGAGGGATTTATCCATCCCTGTGTGTTATGAGGCGGGAAGTGGTTGAGGAGCGAGGGATTTATCCATCCCTGTGTGTTATGAGGCGGGAAGTGGTTGGGATAGGGCGCCGATAATGGCAGACATGAGTACATGCAGATGTAACAAAAAGCTTCCAGAATTTTCTCTCAGTGAAATTCTTAATTGAAGTGTAGCTGGTGTACTTGTAACTATTTATGGGCACCTCATAGGAATGGTGTATGTAGACTCAGTGACTGGAGGGATGGGGATACTCGGTCTGTATCTGCCTTCTCCAGTCTGGCCACTTTCACCTGGCCTCATGTCTGAGATGTGTATACAGGGGATGTGTACAGAGTTAAAGAGAGTTTGTTACATGGAATTCCTGCCCCATGACATCAGAGGGGAGAAGTGAGGCCATGTGGCACCCTGGTTTACTGTTCCTCTCACCCCAGACACAACAGGACAGCCAGGCAGGATAGCCTAGGGAAGGGTTATCTAAGCCACACTCCCCCGAAGGAAGCCCTGTGTACACAGCTGGCTTACACTAGACAAGCTGTAACTTTTCCACCATGTCTTACATTTGTCCCTAATCTGACTCTTCTGTCTACCAGATACAGAAAACATTGTATAAATGATCTTGTGACATTTAGCATTTTTTGAAAGTTGAGCTGTCTTAATCGTTGTTCTGTGATGGGTGACTGATTGGTTTTCATGGAAACCAGTCATTTTATATTATTTTGGTAAAGAGCATCTTAATGCTTTTGACAGACCTTATGACTTGCACTTTTGTGTTATTATCATGACTATAAAATGCCTGTTGTTGTAAGACTATTAGTTTCCAGTCAGATGCATCTTGTTAGAACATGTAGTAGGTTTATGCAAGTAATATTTACATGTGATAATCAAAATTTTCCTCAAACACAGATGGGCACTTACAGGGATACTCAAGATTCGGCTATGTGTGATAATGTTCCGTGGAGACATAAGTTTGGTTTACCTATGTTGATGTTCTCTATGGAGACACTGGTTTTGTTTACATATTATGGTGTTCTGTGTGGAGGCACAGGTTTGGTTTACCTGTGATAATGTTCTTTGTGGAGACACAAGTTTGGTTTACCTATGTTGATGTTCTCTATGGAGACACGGGTTTTGTTTACATATTATGGTGTTCTGTGTAGAGACACAAGTTTGGTTTAACTGTGATAATGTTCTTTGTGGAGACACAAGTTTGGTTTAACTGTGATAATGTTCTGTGTGGAGACACAGGTTTGGTTTACCTGTGATAATGTTCTTTGTGGAGACACAGGTTTGGTTTAACAGTGATAATGTTCTTTGTGGAGACACAGGTTTGGTTTACCTGTGATAATGTTCTTTGTGGAGACACAAGTTTGGTTTAACTGTGATAATGTTCTGTGTAGAGACACAGGTTTGGTTTACCTGTGATAATGTTCTTTGTGGAGACACAGGTTTGGTTTAACAGTGATAATGTTCTTTGTGGAGACACAGGTTTGGTTTACCTGTGATAATGTTCTTTGTGGAGACACAAGTTTGGTTTAACTGTGATAATGTTCTGTGTAGAGACACAGGTTTGGTTTACCTGTGATAATGTTCTTTGTGGAGACACAAGTTTGGTTTAACTGTGATAATGTTCTGTGTAGAGACACAGGTTTGGTTTAACAGTGATGATGTTCTTTATGGGGGATACAGGGTTTATTTACCTGTGATGATGTTCTGTGTGGAGACACAGGCTTGGTTTACTGATGATAATGTTCTGTGTGTAGAGACAGGTTTTGTTTACCAATGATGATGTTCTGTGTGTAAACACAAGTTTGGTTTAACTGTGATGATGTTCTGTGTGGAGATACAGGTTTGATTTACCTGTGATAATATTCTGTGTGGAGACACAGGTTTGGTTTACCTATGATGATGTATGGGGAGACACAGGTTTGGTTTACGTATGATGATGTTCTGTGTGGAGACACAAGTTTGGTTTACCTGTGATAATATTCTGTGTGGAGACACAGGTTTGGTTTACCCGTGGTGATGTTCTACTTCAAAAACATCAATATTAGCTTCATCATTACATGCCGCCATAAGTTTGATCTAACTAGAGCAATGCTGTACCTTTAAACACAAATTATACATTTACATGTACCTGTGGTATGTCAGTTTGGTTTACTTTTGATAGTGCTCTGCCCTTTAAAAAACTTGACACATTGACATGTGATGTATTTGTAATATAGCTCATCTAGCTCTGTTACCGTGTGTATTCCTGCACCATGTTTCCTCTGGCTCGGTGTCAGTTATTTTCAGTATTACACACAGTTCTTTGTCCTGCTAAGGCTCTGGTAGACGCAGGGTCTGGCACTCTACCAAACTCTTAATTATCTTCATAAACTTCACCCTCGATATGGGTTGTAACAGCCTGGTAGACATTCATGCACTTCTCACTGGAGAACATGCTACATACATGTATTTAACTCTAGGTTGTACGCACAGATTTGGATTTTGACTCATTGCCAGAACTAATGTGTGTGTTAAGAGGAGAATGTTTAGAAGTGAGTTTGAGTTGCATCGTTTAATTTGTACCTACGTCAGAGTTTTTCTTGAGCTCTGAGTGAAGAGAAAGGATTCCCTGTTGATTAGAAATGTATTAACATTTTAGCCCGTTCTGTTTGTGCTGTGCAGTATATGAACTCATTATTTGTATACGTTTTTGAACACTCAACCTCAGGAAGGCCAAGACGAACAGCATTAAACGGTGATGAGGTGTCAGCTACTCACCTTTACAGACAGTCTCTGAGGCACATGAGAAAAGCCAGATGATACTGTGCATTACTAAGTGAAATCACTGTATAAACAGAGACCCATGTAATACCTAAGGGAGAGGCTTGGCATAGCTGAAGAAGCTGTGGGATAACTGGGACTTGGTTCAGGGGAGACTACTTTGTAGTGGAAATGTTTAATGCAGACAGGAGAAGAGATTGATTTGTCACTCTTTTAGTTTACAGCATTTATCTTCAGATTAAAAATATGTGAAGAATTTTGTAACTGTGTGAAACCCATGTCATGTACATTTACATAAACATCATACTGTGTAACTTTTCTTAAATACAGTTTCAATTGAATAAATGATTGATTTTGGCTTAACGCCACATTGGCAATATCTCAGCCATATCGTGGCGAAATATTTGGTGATACATAAATAGACATACATGTATAATTAATGATGATTTGGTTTTTTGTGGTTTTTCCCAGATCCCCCAGGCGCTCCGGAGATCTCGGGCTACACCAATGGTCAGGCAATCCGTGCAGGGGACACGCTAAAACTGGTGTGTGTGTCAAAGGGAGGTAACCCACTGGCACAGGTAATCTGGTTTAAGAATGATGAAGAGGTGGACTTTTCATACACGGGCGGGAACAACAAGGCGGTGAATGAGCTAGCCTTCACTGTGCAGGCTTCCGATAATGATGCTGTGTACAAGTGTGAGGCCTCCAATGTCATCCCTACCACCAGACCACTCACTGCCTCCTACAAACTCACGGTGCACTGTAAGTAAACAGCAGTAGACCAAGCCTTCAGTTCTACTGATTCTTAGTTGTGTGGCGTAAAAATTGTTGCTGAGCTCAGAGTGAGGTAAAAGGACATAAGAAAAAGAAGAGAAACCTGAAACAGTGTTTGTGTTCAGTTACAAATACATATCTACAATGTATAAATTTAGGGTGAAGTCAGTTTGATTTAAAAAGAAATTTGACAGAGGAAACCTGAAACTGCATCTGCCTGAAAAACAAAACTGCTGTTAGCATAAGAAAGCTAAAAGTAAAGAAGTTTAGATTGATTTTTGATAACAGGTAATTATTTGAATAGTTGGGTTTTGAGATTGAAAAATAAAACGTGCATTATGACTTCCACAGTCGCTCCGACTAAGGTGGAGATAAGTGGTCAGAAGCTTGCCAAAGCCGGAGAGGAGGTCACCTTGAGTTGTGTGACCACCAACAGCAACCCAGCTGCTGTGGTCACATGGTTTGCCAAGGGGAAGCAACTGCAGCTTCCGAAGTCAGCGACACGGGTGGAGCCGTCTCCTGATGGTGGTTACATCACCCACTCTGATGTCACGGTCCAGCTGACCGACCAGGAGAACAACGTGATCTACTCATGCCAGGCCACAAACAGCGTGTTAGGACTGACCGTAACAGATGCTGTCACCCTCAGTGTGCTCTGTAAGTACACGACTGGTCACCACAGGTTCACAGGAATTTCACTCAGAGCTTTCAATCCTTGAAAGTACCTGACTCCTTTTGAAAATACAAATATTTTCATGTAAGACCATGAAAATCCTTGAAATAATACTTCATGTTGACCTTAAGAGTGATTGATTTTTCAGTGATAAAATATTGTATATGTTTGAAATGAACTAAACAGCTAGGAACCAAATTTGTACCCATTAAGCTGATCTTGAAGGCTTGCACTTCAACTAAATGGTACTTAATAAGGCTGGAAAACGTAGGACATTGTAAAAAAGTATGTTTTTCTAAAAAATCAAGAGTTGCATGGCCATCTATATGTTATTTTAATTGTACAGTTTAAGCACTGACCTGTCTGCTGTGTTCCTGGAATACCTTTCTTTGACTGAGTATAATAAACTACTCATGGATGGGTGAAGATCAAATTTCCCACACTTGAACTGACCTAATGCTATGTTCTTCTCCACACAGACCCGCCCAATCCACCCATCATCCCCGATTACACATCGGCAACAGCGGCCATTGCTGGGGAGCTGAAGCGGATGAGCTGTACCTCAGTGGGGGGGAACCCTCCTGCTACCCTCAACTGGTTCAAAGGTGGGTCATTTGGGAGGCCACGGAGCCGTATGTTGGCAAATTGTGTCCTTGTTTAAGATTAATGTATGGGTTGATTGTTCTGAAAATGCAGGTTGAGTTGGCGTGATTTGTTGTGGCTGATAATAACAAATATGACAACAAAGAAACAAAATATCACCGATTCTTGCATCCTAACTTTTGGATGTCTCCGTACAAAGGATTTTTTTTTATGATACGCATTTCAGGTGACACACCACGTGAGATTTGATACTCATTACTGTGAGTAGCAACTGCTTGATAATAGGGTTGATATGAAAGCAGAAAGCTCAGAATAGAAATCAAACACCTACTTGCTTTTAGTCTCACACATGTTGAATAAATTGAAAATGAACTTCTGGGTGTCTCCGTACAAAGGATTTTTTTTTCAATGATACGCTTTTCAGGTGACACACCACTTGATTCGGAGGTTAAGAAGGTGGGCACCATCGTAACAGCAGATGTTGCTGTGGTACTGAAGCCAGATGATAATGGTGCTGTCTACAAATGTCAAGCCTCAAACGAAGCTACCACTGAGCCACTAGAAACAAGCATCACTTTAAAAGTTTACTGTGAGTAATTAACTTTGTTTATTATTTATTTCAAAGTTTAACAGCCTTAGTGTATAGTGTAAATTGTAAAGATACACTACATTCATCTTGTAAGGGGGGATAACTTTGACTTAATAGAGGGGAGATAACCTTTAGAGACAGTATAGAAGGCATTTGCTGAACAGGATGGTGATTCATCTGGAGTGACCAATGAAATCTCTACTTGAGCATGGAGGGCATAATTACAAAGTGTATAGCTAGAATTGTTTAAAAATGCAATATGATCTTACTGTTCTGATTCAGTATTGCTTTTTTCGAATCCAGACCCCCCAGAGACTGTGAATATCACGGTAGTCCCATCTGAACCTAGAATTGGGCAAAAGATGAACTTGACCTGCGTGTCATCGCCCAGCAACCCAGCTGCCATCATTTCCTGGATTAAAGATGGCTACCAGATAGAAGGGGCTGATGGAGGACAGGCAGACACGAAATGGGGCGGGAAGATAACGACCAACCGTCTAGAAATCATTCCCACTTCAGATGACCATGAACAAGTTTACGGTTGCCGAGCAACTAATCAAGTTCTTGACCAGTCAGTGAATGATGCTGTAACTTTAGATATTTTGTGTAAGTGTGAAAATCAGCTTTGACATGTCCAGCAAGCGATGTTGATTTATGTTGTCTTTCTTAAGATGGTGGAGCTTGGTACCAGGGACCACTTCTACGAACATTTTTGGTATAAAGTGAATATTTCAGATAGAGTTCAAATGTTTAGTCAAAATTGTGCTCTGTTCTGGTCTTCTATGACCACAACCTCATTCAGATTTAGCATTCAAATTATTGTTAGGAATCAGCCCAAAGCTAAGGTTTTTTTTTTTACCTATCTATGTTTGATACTTCAGGAAAGTAACCTTATTGAGACATTAAAGAAGAACTGGTAAAGAATTCGTTGGTGCACATCCACTAATTGCACCCACATACAAGATATTTTCATGGGAGTTGATATAATAAGTCTTATTATGAAAACCAATTCTTATTGAAGTCAAACCAGAATTTGACATGGAAGTGTCACCGACGACGATCACTATAGTGGATGGAGAGAGTAAGGTGGTCAACTACACAGTGAAGGCTAACCCGCCCGAGGTGACGTATTACCTGCAGCGTGACGGGATACGGCTAAGCCTAGAGGATGACTTACCTCGCTTTACCATCACTGCCGGCCTGCTGTCCATAGAGGAAGTGGAAAGGGGCGACTCAGGACTGTATGCCATGGAGGCAGAGAATGCTGAGGGTTCCACACTGCTTAACATCACAGTCGACGTCCAGTGTAAGTGATGAGCACAACTCGTTCGTCAGAATTCTCCGTCAAGACTGGGCTGGGTGATGGGGGGGAGGCTGTGTTAAGTAGGGGAGTTTCAAGTGCGAACTCTTTTGTCACTAAAGAGAAAAAACAGTGCTGTTGTATCATGCGACTTATTAAGAATGTTAAGCGATATTTATTGACCTTACTTTAGTGATCACCTATCCCACTGTGTTCGGGAGGTACAAATGACACTTCTTTCTTTTAAAAACTTTTTTAAGAACTATTAAAAAGTTCACAAACCTCCAGCTCTTCAGTTTACACTATTGCTCGTCCAGTCTAAATAGTTCTTTGTCACACTTATTTAGACACACATGTTACAGTAAATGTAATCAGAAATAGTTGCCTAACAGTTTTGTCAAGTTACATGGTACAGTAGGACTTTTCTTACCTTTAGCGATAAAAGAGGTCGAACTTGATACTCCCCTATTCTTCACTGTTTACACTACTGTGCTGTATATTTATAGCTTTTTGTGAAGCCCTGAAATTGGCCAACCCAATTGTCTCCAAATTCAGAAGTGCATATATCACACAGAACTTGAAAGATGTCCTTGTCAGATTGGTGACGTTAGAGAGAGGGAGGTGTACTTACCTGTTCTTGTCTGTTTTCAGTCCCGGCCACTATTTCTAGCATCTCCACCCCAGTGTTCAAAATGGAGGGAGAAGTGGCCTTCTTTGAATGTGTGGCCGAGGCAAACCCCCTGCCACCTGACGCTGTCACTTGGACCAGGGAGAATTACGAGCCATTTGCCTCAAAAACCAAGCAGGAGTATAAGAATGGGCGCTCTGTACTGACCGTGTATGACCTAGAGAGGACAGACACTGGGGCTTTTACCTGTACGGCTTTTAACGGGATCGGGGAAGCCGTCACTGATGTGGCACACTTGATTGTCAAATGTAAGTGTGTGAGCTCATACTTGTGTAGACAGTTAAGATAGGTACTGCTGGGGGCAGGTGTAACAGTGGGCAGTGTCGTCAGTATGTAACATTACCTGGGGATTCATTTTATGAAGTAGTTCCAGCACGTGCTGAATGTAACTTCCGGGAAGACAAGTCACAATGAAAAATGCCCTTGATGCAGCATTGCTACGGCTGTGTGAAAACAGGCCCCAGCATTTGATGAACCAAGTGCCGTTGATGTGCTGATAGCAATGTGTAATGTAGTGTAGGATTCACATGGAGAGAAAGCGTGAAAGCATTACCTCAGAAGTTTTCAAGAAGCTGTACTTTGAATAAATACTGAAAGGTTTGAAGTTCTTGATTCCTTTACATTATAGTTGCTCCAGTAATTGACAAATCCAGAGAATATGGCAAATCCGCGAGCGATAAAGGAGCGACAGGACGTCTTCTGTGTAAAGCCCAAGGTGCACCCAATATTACATTCACCTGGACGAAGGTAAGCTGGGACAGTTTTAATTAGATCAGAACTTCGTGATTGAAGAGTCTACATCCTTTATGCATTAACTTAAAAAGAATATGGTGTACAAAAAACATGCAGCAGAGCGACAGGGGCATTCTTAACGTTCGAAATTGTTTGCCTTCATTTTCTTTCAATGGTGATTCATTTCCACGACAGTGTCTCCTGAGTAGAACATGTTGAAGTGTATCATATCTGTAATCCTGTCTCACTGGAATCTCATTACCCAAAACACCAGACATGTGTTCACAACCAGTCACAGCACATACTGACACAGGATGCCAGGTCATCATCTCTCCTCATGTACTGAACGCAAGTAAGAAAGCTTAAAGGTTGTCAATGCTCTGCTGAAGACGACCAGACTGAAGAGGGAATGTAACATTTTTTGTTTGTAATGCAGGGTGAGGAGGTTATCAATACCTCTGGACCAAAGTACGGCATTGAGTCCCAACCACAAGAGATGTATAGCATAGATTACGAAAATGTCCTTCTGGTCAATGACGTGGTGAAGAAGGATTATGGGACATACACCTGTAAAGCCACCAATGACGAGGGAGAAGACTCATTTGACATCATCTTAGATGGGACTAGTAAGTTGTCTTTATCTTGATTGCGCTCCAGTATGAATTAGTTGACAAGGAATATAGTAGTTTTCAGCCTTGTGAACTCGTGAGTGAAATGTTTTGCATATATCTCTTTGGCGTTTTGAACAGTATGATCAGTCGTCCGCCAAAGATAAAATTCCGTTCCAGACAATCCTCTGTACAGTTACATTCTGAATCAGTTGGTGTGTTTTTCTGTTAAATCAAAAACCAGTGTGGCTTCAATCCAAAATGCTTGATGTCTGTTTAAGGTAAACCTGACCCTCCGTACAACATACGCTTCGTGAATGCCACGCACAACTCCGTGACAATTGCCTGGACACGGGGATTTGACGGGGGCCTGCCACAGACCTTTAGAGTCCGCTATAAACCTACGGGCGAAGAGGGTTACACCTATGTCGATGTCAAACCCAATAACACCACAGTCTACACTGTTACTGGTAAGCTAGTTTGAGAATAACCTGTAAGTTGTTCCATTGTTTTTCTCTGAAAAAAACATTTGACATTTTGAATGCATGACAAGGATGGCTGTGTAGAATTGTGAAGATTTTCAGATACCTACCGTAAATACCTTAATTTTGGCTTCTACATCACTGAAGTCTAAACTCAGCTATCTTTTTGTAGGATTAAAATTGGGGACACATTATGAGCTGACCTTGCTGGCCTTCAATGACCTTGGGGAGAGTGAATACAACATGGATGGAATTGTGGCAAAAACCTCCAGTGAGTATAGAATTCTCTAAGGACTTAATCAGGCGTTTGATTTGTATGCAAATTTTTTAAAAGTTTTACAATAATGCACAAGCTTGTCATCAAACCTAGCAAAGGCTTTGCTAGGGCTTTCTCAAGCTCTGTGTTACTGGTATAGTGTTAATTGTGGCCTATTAAATAAATGGTAAATTTTATATTTAAATTTTTATCATTTTGGTCCAGTTCTGTCTGAAGTGGCTGTCCAACACAAAGTTTTGGTGAGATTAGGCCAAGTGTTTCATTTGCACATTTGTATTTCACGTTCAGGCACAGCACCTCCGGAGGAGACGACCACCTCAAGTTTCTCTGGTCAGGATGAGGTGCCGTTGATCATCATTCTAGTCGTCTGCATTGTCGGTGTCTTCCTTCTGGCCCTAAACGTCGCACTTATCCTCTACTTCATCCGCAGACGAAGGAAACGTTTAGAAAGTAAGAATTGATTGCTCTTTTCCCTTGTGTCATGTGTTATTGGACCTCACTGTTTGAATGGATTTCGAAACTCTCCAAATTCTGACATTTTAAATCTGTGAAAGTTTGACTGGTTTTATATTCTTGATTTTTACATGTGGGGAAAAGCGCTTGTGTGTTTTTCTCGATGCCTTTTATTCAAGAAACATATTTCAAACGTTGGCTTCAAATTCTGCACTGTCCTGTGAAGCTACATGTGTCTGTATTGAAGTTATAATTCTCAGTGCGTAAATGTAACTCATGTGTTGTGTTCTTTGTCAGATGGAAGTGATTCCACCAGCCAGACGAACACCATAGAGCTGTACGGGCCGAGCAAGGAGACAGCCCTGTACCCAATGTCTCCCTCAGAGGTAGACTCGAGGAGTTACACTAGCTACGACAAAACAATAGATGACTTCTCAGATGACCTCAACAAGTCCTATGACGTAAGCACGACTTTACCCACAGAACATTCTCAAATTTCATATAACGCATAACTGCTTAATTTCGTTCATTTTTAATGAAGCAGGATTAATTTTGTATAAATAAGTTTGCATATTTGTATCTCTTACTTCCTGACATTTTTTAAACATTGTTTATCCAAAATTGGCTGGTCATTTCTTAATTTCTAGCTACAGTTGTTATTGATCGACATTTGCAGTACATTTTAATTCTTGACTAGCCATCTGAACTTTTGTTTCTTAAGATGTATCATGATGATAATGCGGCCCTTAATCAAATGTAATGATGTATGTCCTGTACTAAATTAGAATATGCATCCTGCATCTGTGTATTTGGTAATGTTGTTGACAAAACTCATCAGTATGAACCTTTATTATAATCAGACTAACTTTATTGGCTGTGTATTTTTCATGTCATAAAGTAATATCATATCTACCAGCATAGTTACTTAATGTCACTCACAGTGTAGCACTGTTAAAGTCTTACTAAAATGTGCACGCTCAGTAATGGTATCCTAGTAAGCATATTGCTTACTAGGATACTAGGATACCTAGTAAACATATTGCTTCATATGTTTCATATAGTAAGCCACTTCCACTAACGTATAATATCTATCGACTTTCATCCTGTTTTACTCTGCATGTCCCCCATTCTGAATTCAGTAGTCACACATATATAGATGCAAGGATGGATACAAATCATTTGATTTATGATAAAAAAATCAACTGTTTTTATTAGGGGTCCACACCATCCTTGCATTCTCATTCGTATCGCCTCACTGTGCTGGAGGAGAATTTTTGAAAAAATTAGATATTTCAAAAAATTCCTGGATCCCCCACTGAGATGTAAATAAACTTCACATATGCGCAAACTGCTGCTGCATTGCTTCAAGACTTTTCAGAAAGAAAACACCTTTCAGTTGATGTATGCTACACGTTCTTTGCCACCATACCCCATTGCTCACCAGAATGACCTATTCCTTATTTCTCCAACCTACAAAGCTATAGTGTACACATGTATGTGCAGTAGTATTTATCTGCTTTATGTGTATGTGTTTGGGTCGACTCATTCCCTTGTGCCATTTTACCTTGTTTCGCTGATGCATGCTGCATGCTGGTCTCTTACCTGTGTGGGTGGTTCTCCTATTTACCTTTCAGTGCTCATTACAGGATGATGATGTCAAACGTGTGTTTTTACCTCCTCATGATTACTCTGGTCGGCCCTACACGCCATCCCGCCACGACTCCCCACGACTCTCCCATCAGCGTAAATACCCCTCCTCCCAGACCACATATCTAGATGACAGTGACAGGAAGTCACCATGGAGATCTGAAGGTGAGTGGCCAGGTGCAGAAGTTTGGGTGGGATTCACTGAGGAACCTGGCAGGTTAATGCTGTTGGATGGGCCCTTATCTGCATACCAGAAAACCATACAAATTCCTTACATTCGGCATAATTTCTTGTAATGTTTTGGGGTTTAATTTGTCTGTGAAGTAAAAACACCATATTTATCTGTAGATGTACGTCTCTCCAGGGCCTTATGGTAGACATGTTCCACGATATTGTTATTTAGAGTGCGTATTGGTATTTAACATCTATATGGTTACGAAATGATGAAGACTTCAGGAAATCTGTTGTAATCATTTCTGTTAAAAGATTACAGGATTTCAGGTCCAAGCTGTGAAGTGTGCTTTAGTGTGTAAAGCCTCAGCTTCTCAAAAGACCTTTACAAGCTTAAGGTTTGACGTGGAAGCATGGGAAATGTACAGTACATGTACCTCTGGCTTCAGATGTGATTTTCTGTCTTACATAGGTGGTAATCTTATGTCTTACAAAAGCAGGATTGACATGGAGAGAAAATGTGCATGTTTAATTTCACACTGATCTGCTATCAGGTGAAGCCTACAAGTCGTAGTCTGGATTATGCTGTCATTATTTTTCAGATCGTAACACATACAGATCAGCAACACCTGTTAGGAAAGGCAATAGCACATTTGATGGTCCGCCCCGAGGAGAGATTCCATATAATGATCAGATCCGACATAAGAGTCGGTCTGGGATTGTGTATGATCCTGCTGGCAATGTGATCGGGCGAGAAGACACCAGACCCAAGGTAGGACCATGGGTCCTGAATGCAAATGTATGTGTACTTCAATTTTTGTGACTTTTTTGTTTCTGTTTTTTATTGCGTTTGCTGTATTTGATCCTTATTTCTTTTTATTTGTTAACTCTCCCATAGCTTATGTCCAGTAACCTATGTACAACTCCACAGCTGTAGCATGGACAGGGAGTTCGTCATTGCACAGCATTATTGTAGTCAGCCCAGCAGTTACCCTGGTTTGCAGTTTATGACTTGGTTTTTATGTTCACTTTTTTGTTTGTTTTTAGCTACAGTAGACCAAACCTGTGAGTTTTGTCTGAGTTATCCCTAGTTATCCCTGCCTGTATACATACGGTACATAGTTGTTATAGTCCCAGATGAGTAGGGTTACTTGCATGCTTATTGCTGGGGAAAACAATAGATGATGACCTCAAGTTCACTTCACTTTTCAGAGCCTAAATGTAGATGCTGACCGGCCAGCCAGTAGGAACTCCAGTAAAAACCCCCCTCCCCCGCCCATACGTTCTTCGAGCCGTGGGGCTGCTGATATCCCCCCAGTTCCTGCCCGGAACTATTCCCCGCAGGAGATGCCCCCGCGGTACGGCCCCCCTCCAGGTACGTCTGTCCACGGGGTCACGCACCTGGCACTCGGGTGCTCTCATACTGTCTCTTCTCATGTCACCATCATGGTCAGATACATGTAACTCATTACCTACATAGTAGATGTATGTTGGCCATCTCACCAGACCAGCATACCATCATACCTGTTATTTATCCTGTCACCTGCATGCATTCCTGTGAGCCAAAGCTCAGCTGTCAGTCATGTCCCTTGTCATGCATGTTTCATCAGCACCACTATTTTACCCACATCTCTTCACAGCCTCATTATAGTGTGTACAGTAGAAACCCTTTGTCTTCATGTGTACTATTACATTTTGGGTGCAGGTGTTTTTCGCAGGTCGTAAATTAAATGTTAAACCCTTGTCAGTAATTCCTGTGCGATTTGCAGACATGGTTTTCATGTTATACCCTGTCATACAAACATTGATACTTTAATACTTCCTGAAAGTTTGTGGGATACACTGTTATTGTCATTGGCAATTACCTACGTTTTAATTGTAAATCAGTAATGTAAATGCTGTCAACAGCAGCTTACATTCATTGAAAACAAATCATTTACTGTATGCAGCTTCCAACTGTTTCTCTATCTCTGACTTTTTATGGCTGTGTTTCTTTCATCACATGCTTTGGATGTGAAAACAGCTGAAATACTAATGTTTCTGTAGACTTTTGTCCAATCCGTATCAATTTGTAACTGTTGTTTACTTGTGTCGTCTGTAGGAAGCCTGGTGAATTCCGTGTCAAACCCCACGTACGAAGGGCCAAACCCTCAGCGAAGTACGAGTCCACGAGGAAAGGTTGATGTGAGAGGTCACCTGGTGTAGTGAAGAGCTGTGCCGTATAGACAATGGCTGTGTCGATGCCAGATTGGGAGAATGTGTATGGAACTACATCTAGACACTGTGGTCAACTGTGCCCTGTAGACAATGGCTGTGTTGATGCCAGACTGGGAGATTATGTATGGAACTACATCTAGACACTATGGTCAACTGTGCCGTATAGACAATGGCTGAGTTGATGCCAGACTGGGAGATTATGTATGGAACTACATCTAGACACTATGGTCAACTGTGCCCTGTAGACAATGGCTGTGTTGATGCCAGACTGGGAGATTATGTATGGAACTACATCTAGACACTATGGTCAACTGTGCCCTGTAGACAATGGCTGAGTTGATGCCAGACTGGGAGAATGTGTATGGGACTAGAGCTTGACACTGGCAACAGCTGTACAGTATAGACAATGGCTGTGTTGATGCCAGACTGGGAGAATGTGTATGGAACTACATCTAGACAGAACTGTGGGAGAATGTGTATGGAACTACATCTAGACACTATGGTCAGCTGTGCCCTGTAGACAATGGCTGTGTTGATAGACAATGGCTGTGGTCAACTGTGCCCTGCCAGACTGGGAGATTATGTATGGAACTACATCTAGACACTATGGTCAACTGTGCCCTGTAGACAATGGCTGTGTTGATGCCAGATTGGGAGAATGTGTATTGAACTAGATCTAGAGACTGAGGTCAGCTGTACAGTATAGACAATGGCTGTGTTGAAGAAAATGTATGGAACTAGATCTAGACACTAAGGTCAGCCATGCTCTAGATAGACAATGTCTGCGCTGACACCAGATTGGGAGAATGTGTATGGGACTGGATCTAGGCACTGAGAACAGCTGTACCATATAGACAGTGGCTGTGCCTATAGCTGTGTGGCTGATACTTCCCTGGCGGCATGGTCTAGTATGTACTGTATGTTGAGGTGAGAAGCTGATAGTGATGCCCTGGCGAAGAGCTGTCCACAACAGTGAGGAATGGATTTCATGTAGTCATGAGAAGATATGATCAGGAATGATTGATTCCCCAGTCCCATGGAGTGAAAGTGACTGTAACTGTACATTTGACACCTGTTGGCCTGTGACATGTGGAGGGCAGAGTTACAGTGTATATATATATATACCTGAAGTGTTATGGGGGTGCATGCTGTGGTGGTTAACACCTCTATGTACCTCTTTGTGTAAGATACCAGTGCTGGCCTATGAGATGACGTGTTGATGTGATTGAGGAGCCTGGAAGTTGGAATTGCGAGAACGGAGAATTGTGCTAAGCCAAATGTTAATGAAGTAGTAATGAAGTAGTCGCTGTGTGTTTACAACTGTTAGGCAGCCAGCAAACAGTCACCAGGAAGCCAAACAGACTTCTACTGGGTCACATATAATAATATTTTGGTGCTGATAAACAGAAGGACTGCTCTGTGGTGGAATCCAGAACACGTGCAGGTCCGCTCTACAGTCCTTCATGTGTTTCCCTGACTCAGATTCTGGCATAATTTTGCTTGATAGAAACAGCTGTGTTGATATGGATACTGGGCTCTGTGTGTATGCTGCGGCATCTGACGTCGTCATCGTGCGACTGTTTTGATAAAATACATAAAATGCATATTGAGGTTGCTGTAATACCACTCCGAGTCTGTTCCATACTGACTTGTGCTACAGGTCAGCTACATGGACTGCATGCAGACAGAACTCCTCAATGGATGTTATCTAGTGGTTTGTTCATATTCATTTGCCATTTTCAAAACGTTAAATGCTGTTACGAGGAGAACAATCAGCTGTGCGATCACCTGCCGTATAGTTGGAGAGACCTGCCATTAAATGTAACTTGAAACCATCAGAAAGATTCTGACCTACTGCTATGATATACTGTAGGCATGTATACATGTACTGTATGTATCATTAGAAATCTGGCATACTATGTATTTTAACTTATATATATATATATATATATATGTAGTATGCATGTATATGAAGCATATCAGAGTACATGTAAAGATCTCTCATGCTGGTATTAGCTGTTAAATGCTAATGACTGTTGGTTTAGCTGATCTAGAACAAGGGGTACGTACAGTCTCTGAAAGTCTCTGTTGTTAACAGCATCCACTTTTGTGGTATGACTTGTTCTTACCTAGTGTACTTTATATTGGACAGGAATGTCCAAAAGCCTGACAATCATAGAATCATATCTGCAAAGTCTCATCTTGTCATTGTTGCATGGCTTTTATCCCACCATAGAGATGAAAGGTCTCACCAGGAATTCGCAGATTATGGGAGAATGGATGCAGAAGTTCGATCTCTCTATACAGTGGAATCTTAAAATGTTCGGATCAATTTATGCAGTGTTATTGCAAACATCTCCGAGGTGTCCCTGAAAGTAGCCAATTTTGCCACTGTTCACATCTATCAAAGGTCCAGTTACACCACGGCTACAGCTACCCATGACGTGATTCACTGTGATCTTTCGATTGTGTTGAATAGGGTTCGATTTCTCGAGATCAAGTCCCAAGAAATCGCTTGCTGTCACACTTAAGGAGTTATCTTCACATAGTCATGTGACGCAGGCATAAGTATACGTATGGTTACTTGAAGATCGTATTCGGGATAACAACTAAGACGCATGACGTACGATTTTGTTTGACATTGATGTCTCTTCATTGTTGCGTTGCGATATGATGTGGGTCTCAGTTATAACGTCACAGTAGACAGAACCGTTATTTTGATGCAAAGTTGCCTCGACAGTGGTGAGAAAAAAAAAATTGTAGCCATTTTTTGCCAGCCAGTGTAAGGCACTGCGCATGTCTCAGAGCTTAGCCCAAAAGGGCATATTGATGTGTGTGAGAACCAGTGATACTTGTGGTAGCTTTTCCACATGCATCAAGTCCACTTGTGACCGCTCCGACCAGCTTGCGTTCAGAGAGATTTGCAAAGATTTCACGCAATTTCTTGTATCAGTTCGAAATTTGTGGCGATTACCGATGACTTTTCAGTCACAGGTCGTCTTGATTAATCAAGTGTAATTGTGGCTGGGCCTGATGGTGGTAGCTGATGGTAGGGTACTGGTACATAAACAGACAGGGATCTCATGTTTGCACAGAAGAGACTTCTGTGATGTTATATAGGTTGGAGCTGGTTTGATATAGATCTGAAATTATTTGACTGTAAAACATCAGTAAAAGTGTTGTCAGTCACTAGTAAGAGGGTGAATGGGTGAGTGTGTGTCACTGTAGAATGAGCTGTGGGAAAGCAGTACATGTATGTGCTTTGAAGGGAGAAAAGTCCTTCTGTGAATGATTGCAGTGTGAAGGGATTAATGTGGTGTCTGTTACTAAAATGTTCTACATGAGATAAAGGTTGGATGAATGGTTACAGTATGTTCTGTGTAAATATGATGTGTGCATTGCCACTTGTTACAAGTTTAAATGCTTTGTTGAATGGATGAAGTATGCTGCGTTAATGCATGAAACGTGATTTGTGAATGGATGAAGTACATTCTGTTAATGCATGAAATATGATTTGTCAATGGATGAAGTACATTGTGTTAATGCATGAAATATGTTTTGTCAATGGATGAAGTACATTTTTTAATGGATGAAGTTCATTCTGTTAATGGTTCAAAAGTTGGAAGAGAGCAAGGGATCAAAATAAATTTGGCTAGCCAAAATATTCCGTAAAGGGTAGAAGTGATTTCTGCAGTCAGTAGTGACAACATTGTGTAACATACAGCAAGAAGTGCTGTGTAAAGAAGATAGACCATGGAGGTAATTACATACGTGTGTGTCCAAGGCTGGAGGAGTGCTGGATGTGTGGTTAGAATATGGTCTGTATGTGTGGTTGGCATGAAAGGACTGGTTGACTGTGGAATACAAGCAAATGTGTGTTTTTAAATGCTTGACTGTTTTCCCCATCCAGCCACCATCATTTAGTGAAATGTTATTTAAAGGCCATGAATGTCAAACTTGTGAACATCCATCATGTACAGCGGTGTATATGAGCAGTAATACATATCACGTTGATAAGCATTTATGTATTATTAGTTACCTCCCAAACTGTAAATACATGTAAACGGAACAACAACAAATTGATTTTAGCAGTGGTAGATTAATAAACTGTGGTTTAATATCAAAACCGTGCGGAAGATTTATATACAGTTTTTAGTGTGTGTTGTATGATTACTCCATGGTTATACGTAGGAATTCTGTGCCAAATTCGAACATGTTGTGTTCCATATAGGTAAAGTTCTGTTATATGCCACAGTTTAAGTGGGTCAGCACAACGATATTGTCACCTTGATTGTCCTTAGGGTATTCATTTACTGTTGTCTGTTGGTTGTGATGATTTTCCTGTAGACTACCACACATAGATATTGACACCTGGTTTTAGTACCTTGTTCTTTCAGGAATTTCATGTCATATTCATCATAATATCAAGATGTTGTAATTATGTTTCCATACCCTGGTGTAGTTACAGTGAATTTATAAACAGTTTTGTCTTTTTTTAAACCTGTTTTCTGACGTCAGAGAACTGGATAATACATTAATACATGTATAATACGTGAGGTTTTGTTGCAATATCTGTTTTCGAATCTTCAAGTGAAGTGAATGTGTCTTAGAGCATACAGGCTTGCCCCTTTTTTTACAATTTGATCACATTGCAATGGGCATAATCATTAAATTTTAAAATATGAACTTTCATATTGTAACTTCTGTGACAAATATTTTGGTTGGTTGTGATATGGAGCTACACTATCATGACATAGTTCTTTCATCTTGAAGTAGACTTTGCAGGATATAACTTCTTGATATAATTGTTACGAATACCAGTAGTATTATAGTGTAAATGGTTAACTGATAACTTATAACTTGCAACTGTTACAATATATATATAACTGTTGGTACCCAACCTAGTGTACTCTCCCAAGTCCACTGGACACTTGGGTCACAAGTTCAGCATTATGGGTGATGTAGACAAAATGTGTATTACTGTCAGAGTCTGATAACTGTGTAGATCTGCTTCAAGTCAAATGTCAGCAGGATCTCTCTGGCTTCTGTCTTCTTCATCAAAAGTGCTCCTTCAGTTTTTTTCTGTAGGTTTGTATGAAAAGAGCACCTTGTGTATAAGCCTATTAGTTCATATTTATGTAAGAAGATTCATCTTCACACATCTTCGCTTCATTTGATTGTGTGTTTACAGACTTGTACTGTTTTTTGAAGTATCAGTTACATTTTCATGTATTTAAATGGCCTTGGTATGGTTTTACCCAATAGGTACCATTTTGGAATTGTTCACCAGAAGTCATTTTTGTAAGTGGGTGTAGAAAAGATGACAAAAACATTTATTTTTGGTTGTAACTATTTATTATCTCAGTTTGCAGAGCTGCATGTTGTGGAAGGCTTTAACAGTGTACAGTGTACTTCAATTGTACATTAACAGTAGAATCTCATTTGAAGAAAAAAATATGACATAGATTGTGGATGTTTTCAGTGAAATAGATATTCCACCTATTGAACTCACTTGTGCTCTGCTTATGCTGGCCGCCATATCTCTAACAAGCTGGAGAGTAAATAGATCAGCCTCTCTGGAACATTTCACAGATATATCAGAACACTGGTGAAAAAATTCTATGTTATGAAACGGTGTGTGTAATTGTTGGGACACCAATTTGGTGGACTTTATTTTGTCAGGCAGTTGTAAATCACTGGCCAGCATGCTATATTAATTTAAGTCAACATGTGTGTGCTCTGTTTGTACAGGGAGATACGTGTGGATTGCCAGCAATAAGGTGGGAATTCACACAGGAGTCCTTTTCTGCCATGTGTGGGTGTGCTGCTTTTGTTAAAACTACGTGATATGTAGTGGACTATATGTCATTAGTGTTATACTGGCCTTGTCTAAAACCAGCAGCAGATTTTTTTAGCATCCATGTGGCACATTCTGTGAAAATAGTACACTTGTTACCTTTTTATCGAAAGCTTTTCCAGTATACCACTATATTTGTGACACTTTACTCATGTTGCTAGGAGTGTGTAAGGGTTTAGTCCTAGCGGGCTGTGTATGAAGACAATAGGTGTGCCTGTTGTGTTCAGCTTCCTGTCGAGTGTTCAGTACTGTGTACAGCAGGCCATTTGCTCGGTGGTAAAGGCTGATAGATCTCTAGTCATTCAACACATCTATATCAGTACATATAATCATTTTATGACAGGTTCTTGTACATAAATATATATATATGATCACACTGTAAAATAAATATTTTCCCAAACACATGACTGAATTTGAATTATGTTAATACAGTTATGTTGTTAACACTTGTTCTCTGTGCGATCTGACTTGTACGTTACATGTAATAACATGCTTTGGTAATTTCACTGCATCTCTTACAGAGTATAGTCAAAGCCTATTGCTACAATAGTGGCGGTGTTTACCTCTGGGTAAGGCGTTTTACGAGAGTTCCTCCTGTTTTAGTTATGGACATTAATTTCTCATGCAGTACCTCTGTTAGTTACCGTCTGTGCTGTTTCAAATCACCCTAAAAACTGGTAACAGCGTTGCATTACCTCCAGCGATGTGCCAATGAGCTGTTTCAAAGCTTCCGCTGAAATGACATGGAGATTTTATACATACCTCCCCAACAATTCGTTTAACAACACTGGCAACATATAGTGTATAGAGTGCGTTTACCACATGTATAGTATCTGAACTGATTAGCTTATATCATGACAGTTATATCATGGTGAAAAGATCCATCGCTGAGACGCAGACCTTGACATTAGACATAAGGTAGTTAAATGAGTCATTAATTATATGCTCTATAATTTTGACATCGAAATCAAACTACTCAGGATTGAATTTGTTAAGTGAAGATGGCGGGTCCAGTAGAGCTTACACTTCGTTTTTATACCGTACAAATGTCACTTGTTCTGAAATGAATGACGATGAACATCTACCGGCTGTCCGAAAGCATATCAAAATATTCCCGTGGGTTTGATTATCAGCTGTTCCAAAGCGTTCTGGTGAATGGCCATATGAACAGTTAAAATCCCCACACTGGTTTGCCTGTGGGCTGTTCTAAGGCAGTTAAAATGCCCTCACTGATTTGTGACGTTGATTAAAAATCGCCACGCGGCACACAGGATCTAGTAAAAAACACAAGCATTCATAATGAGGATAATTCACAATATCAAAATCCAAATTATCCCTCTTGTCGCCGTGTCAGTAAAGCATTGTTGTCTTTTTACAGGTACAAGTCCACGCAGGTAAGATGGATCGTCTGGATGATCTGTAGTTTCCTTTAAATCCAGCGAAGATGGCAATATATCTTTGCCTGCCTTTGCTATATATAGGTTGTTCACAGCTGGCAAATCATCAATATATCGTTTAGTTAATAAGAAAAATCGAGTCTGATGAAGACATTTTTTGTATGAAACTTGAGATTTCCTCGCTGGTTTGTGTATGGGTTGTTCCATAGAGAATGACGAGGTCTGGAGAATGACGATATGTACATACACAGTTAAAATACCCTACTGGTTTCCCTGTGGGCTGTTTCAAACTATTCTTGTCAACAACCATGGACAGGTAAAATACCCTTATGGGTTTTCTTAGCGGCTTCTGGTGAAGGACCAAATGGACCCATTGGTTTGCCTTTGAGAATTTTCAAGGCATTATAGTGAATGACCATGGACCATACCCTGGTTTGCATATGGACGGTATAAAACCGCATGATGAATAACAATGGCAACACACCCACTGGTTTTCTTTTGAACTGTTTATGTATATTCTTTTTTATGTAAGCTTTATGCCGTTTCAAAAGGCCTTGATACACCATGAAGAATTACAATACACTGATTGGCTTACAATTGAGTTGTTAAAAACAGCCTGTCGAGAGTGACTGTATGGCTGAGGACATAAAAGGCTTCTGCAGTTGGCTCGGAATGTATAATCAATTCGAGTTACAATATTTAGGTGCTTTGTGGCGAAATTGTACGAAGTGTCTTCGAGAACAGGTGTGCTCGAATCGAACACTGACACATCTGCATAATCTTCGGCGATGGAATCCCAAATTCAGCTCATCAGCGCCTATTCCATCTCCCCAACAGACAGAGGCATCTGGTTCGTGGTAAGATCAAGTCCTCGTCAAAGCTATATTAGTCCTAACAAAGAGACGTGAGCATTGGAGGTGTTTTTTTGTTTTTGTTTTTTTTTTTAACCCTCTATGTTTAATACCAAAGAAATGAATATGGCGTTAAGAATTTGTTAAACGTACATGCTGGCTGGATAATATAACCTGGTGATGGCCGTGGATTTCCCAGGGCCCTGTCCGGTTTCTTCCCACCTTAATGGTTTGTACGGTCGTATTAGTAAAATATTATTGAGTATGGCGTAAAACATAAATAAATATTCGTAGTGTACATGCATAATTTAAAACATACACGGGTATATGAATTACTGACATATAGTGAGTTTCACTAGGTATACAATCGAGGAGGATTTTGCACAGAGTGAAAAATTATACAAATGGTATCATTTGATGTCATCTTCAAAACCCTGACAACCGGCTTATGAATAGCTGTTTGTTACGCTGACAACGCTCGTAAAGACAGGAGAAAACGGTGTTTAGTTACCTTTTGCATATTGCAGATCACGTGAATTGATTGAAAAACGTTTCTGGTTATACCAGTTACATTACATACAGCAGGAAGCAGCTAGCCCGGTGTATTTCGCGCTATTCATATCCTTACTATCCCGGACCATATTCTATGGAAAGCTGAATTGCAGAAAATATTCTGACTTTGTAAAGCAAAAATTCATATCTGACATTTTGGTTTGTTTGGTTTGTTGCAAATGTGTGTTTTACGTGCTGCCCTAGGTGGTTTTAAAACATGTAATTGGAGAACGTGGGTTTTCCTCTGCCACCGTTTGTCCCCCTTAGTGTCCGTTTGCATGATTTGCTCAGGTTTGTATGAGGGGACATGCGTTCACCCCGTTGGTTATTCATTCTTCCTTTGTTTCTCTTCAGTTTGTTTTGTCGGGCTTGGGTGCCTGGCCCGGGTATATTGGGAATCACCTCCCCTCTCTTGGGGACTACATTACAGGGCAGGGCTTTATGACTGGGTCACTTTGGATTTGACATTGACTTGCTGAGGGTGTCAAGTTGAGACACATTTCTTTCACCTGGCGTATGCTATACTAGGAGTTTTGTCAGATTAGGCAAGGCTATACCTTCTTCCGAATTTTTGCACGAAGAGGACCAAAATAGGCTGCTGGACAGTTGAACTATGTAGTTTGCTTCAAACAGGGGTTTTCTTGCGAGAGGCGTAAACCAACAGCCAAAACGACTATGGCATCAATGACGGAAATGCCCGCGGAGACACACAACTCAGACAAGTGATCAGGGCGACGAGGGCAAAGGAGGAGCCAGACCGAAACAAGTTCTAAAGACAGAAACTGTACCTGAAATTCGGACGGACCAGGAACTAGAATCATTGAGGTCGAGACTTGCAGAGTTGGAAACAACGGAGGCTGAAGAGTTCGCAAATCACCACAGCGTAAAAATCACCGACTACAGAGAGAGGATATATTGAAGACCAAAACTGAAGAATCGCTTAAGAACATGCACATGGCGCAAACATTGGTCACATATAATAATAATGAAAACTCAAGGCATTACCACGTATGTTGTTTTACATATTCACGAGCTTTCGATGTGCATACCGAGGTCTTTTTGAAGTAAATAACCACTTTAATTTCAAATAATATAATGGTACGCTGTGGTATGTTTATAAAACGTGAAAAAGACCTCAGCATGTAGGCCGAAAGCTCGCGAATATGTGAAACAACATACGTTGTGATGTTCATTATTATTATTATTGAGAACCCACGTACAAATGTGGGTCTCAAGCAGTATTTAATTGGTTACATATGTTCAATCTTTCTGTGAGGTCAGGACGTCACAACTGCTTTCGCCGAGAATGGACTGAAATGTGAGAATCTATTTGCACGAAGTTTGCCGAGCTGCTTTCTATACCCATATATGGTAATACTCATTACTTTTTGTGCAAACGTTAACTTTCGTAGTTTGGGTCGAAATGGAACCTTTTGGTAAATTAATTATTCCTTAAAAACATAAAGTCGCATGATACCGAGAGTGACATTCTCTGAAAAAGCATATGTCGGCTATTGGTGGAAAAATACAGCACGTTTCACGTGAAATGATTAAATTGCAAATTTGTGATAATTCTCCTGTATAGGCTCTTTAACCTGAACACGCTTCACATGGTAAAGACAAGCCTTCTTTATTTTCTTTGGCCATTTCGCCTTGTCGTTGCGGGAAAACCGCAGCGATTCGCTGTTTTGTAGGCGTTACTCCAGCGAGCAGTTATCCTCATCGCTGCCTTAGCCTGCATTTATGATGAATAACTAGCAATAGTTCGGGATAAAAAACTGAATGAATAATGAGGCAACAACACACAATTCTTTAAACATTCGATAAACTTACAGCTTTACCTGAACGTCATATGCACTGTTAATTGTCAGCCAAATCACAACCTTATTTTGTAAACAATCATATATATGTTTTCCTCAAAGTTCTTTAATAAATAAAAGGCCATTCCGTTAATTCTGGCATACACACTAATGAACATTTATGTATTTTAATTGGTGTTTCACGGAGTAATGAATGGGTCATGTGTACATATATATATGTATAAAGCATTCCAATCCGCAGAGATATAGACGAAAGTCTTTCAAGGTGTAGATGTAGTATGACCACGTAATTATAGGTTTCAAAAACAAAACGATGTGGTCATTATCTACAAATATTTAGGAATAACACAATTAATACGAATTAAGGCACTGTCCTACATATCACTCTCAGGTAACCCTGTGCCTTGAGTGTTTCATCAGTTTTTATGTCCTACCTATTACATGTCCCTGCACAACATGTATACATGAACAGATTAGTGTTCCAGTGATGGCCCATGCCCACTTTATATCTACCTCTAGAGTTATTTTGCTGTCTCATTTTCGTTGTCGTCCGCCGTGGTGGCCGTTTCACCAGAGGTGTTCTCTGATTGAGTAACTGGGTGTGCCTCGACAGACACCTGGGTTTCCTCGGATTGACCCGTGGTTTCCTCAGACTCGACGTTAGTTCCTGCTGCGGATTCTTCGGGATGTTCTGCTGGCGCCTGCTCCAACAGTTTGGGGACTTCCTCTGTGTTATCTGAAGTGTTTTCTTTTGGATTTCCACCAGCAGTTCCCTCAGTCTGATCAGAAGTTTCCTCTGAACCCACAGTTTCTTCTGTGTTCCCAGCGGGAGCTTTCTCTGTGTGTTGAGCTGGAGTTTCCTCTGTGCCATCAGGTGCATTTTCTTCTTTATGTTTAGCTGGACATTCCTGTGTGTGCTCAGCTGGGATTTGTTCTGTGCTCTCAGGTGGAATTTCCTCAGTCTGATCAGCAGTGGTTTCTTCTGTGTGCTCTGGTCTAGTTCCCTCAGAGTGATCAGCTGTAGTTTCTTCTGGGCGCTCAACTGCAGGTTCTTTTGTTTGCTCAGCTGGAGGTTCCTCTGTGTGCTCAGCTGGACTTTCCCCTGTCCCCTCAGCTGAAGGTTCCTCTGTCTGTTTAACAGCAGCTTCTTCTCTGCCCTCAGGAGAAGTTTCCTCTGTGTGCTCAGCTGGAGTTGCCTCTGAACTCTCAGGAGAAGTTTCCTCTGTGTGCTCAGCAGGAGTTTCCTCTGTGTGCTCAGCTGGAGTTTCCTCTGTGTGCTCAGCTGGAGTTGCCTCTGAACTCTCAGGAGAAGTTTCCTCTGTGTGCTCAGCAGGAGTTTCCTCTGTGTGCTCAGCTGGGGTTTCCTCCACGTGCTGAGCTGAAGGTTCCTCCGTGTGCTGAGCTGAATTTTCCTCTGTGGGCTCAGCTGGAGGTTCCTCTGTCTGCTCAGCTGGAGGTTCCTTTGTCTGTTCAGCTGGAGGTTCCTCTACGGGTTCACCTGGAGGTTCCTCTGTCTGTTCAGCTGGAGGTTCCTCTGCGGGTTCAGCTGGAGGTTCCTCTGTCTGCTCAGCTGGAGGTTCCTCTGTGGTCTCAGCTGGAGGTTCCTCTGTGTTCTCAGCTGGAGGTTCCTCTGTGTTCTCAGCTGGAGATTCCTGTGTCCACTTTGCTGGAGGTTCCTCTGTAGGCTCAGCTGGTGGTTCCTGTGTGACTTCAGATGTGGTTTTCTGTGCCTGCTCAGCAAGAGGTTTCTCTGTCAGCTCAGTAGGGGTTTCCTCTGTCTGTTCTGTTGAACTTCGCTGGCTCTGTTCAGAGGGGTTTTCTTCTGTCTGTTTAATTGCAGTTTCTTTGGTCTGCTCATCGGGAGTAGCTTCTGGCTCAGACGTGGTTTCCTGCATTTGAACAGCGGGTTCTGAATCAATGGGAGTCTCCTCTGGTTGAATAACTGCTTTCGGTTCTTTGTGTGTTTCTTCTTGGTGACTAGGCGGCTCTGGTTCAGTCAATACCTTTCGTGATTCTGGTTCAACAGAAGTTTGCTTTGTCTGAGGCGACTCTGATTCAGTGGGAGTTTGCTCTGATTGAGTAACTTGTACCGATTCTTTGGCGGTTTGCCCTTCTTGAATGGCATATTCTGATTCTGTTGGAGTTTCCTGCTCTTTAACAACTGACTCTGATTCTGGAGACGTTTCTCTCACTTGGGTAGCCGGTTCTGATTCAGCAGATTTTTCCTCCAGTTCAGGGGCTTGTTCATTTTCTTGTGGAACTGAGACTTCCTCAGTTGGAACGTTCTGTTCTGATTTACCAGGAATTTGCGCTGATTCGTCTGTTGTGGAACCTGGTTCTGATTCTACGGGAGTTTCATGTGTTTTCACTGCTTCTTGATTAGCGCTTTGTTCTGTTTCCGTCTGGGTTTCCTGTGCTTGAAGGGATAATTCAGTCTCACCCGGAGCTGGCTCTAGTTTAGGGACTGTCGTTGATTCGTCAGGTGTTTTCTCCAATTTAGGGGCTGGTTCTACTTGAAAATGAGTTTCTTTTTGATGAGTATCTACTGATTCAACAGGGATTTCTCCTGCCTTTGTCGTTGTTTCTGATTCAGCTTGGGTTTCCCCCGCTTGGGATGGTGGTGCTGATTCTGCAGGAATGTCTATTGCTTCAGCACCTGATCCCTGAGTTGTCGCTGCCTGCACAGCGGCTTCTGGCTGGTCTGGTTCCACTCTATGTCCAGTATCTTCACTTCCGGTCGGCACGTCTGGCGCTTGATCTGCTTGAGTATCCCTCAGGTTAACTTTTTCTTCACACACATGGACTTTCTCTACAACCATAGGCAAAGATATCTGACAATTGATCACTGATATGATAGGTCCGGAATACCTGTCATATGAATATTGGCAATGATATTCGGGAATTGGTTTTGTGATTACTGATCTGGGCCATTTACATGATAGTTATAGACAACAATATAGTTGATGACCGGTATGTGAATGCCTATCACGAGGCCCAGATTGAACGTCATATACATTACAGTTTGTGAAGCAGTGTTTTCCCATGCACTTTGCCCAGAGTCCCCAACCCAGAAAAGTGACCACCATCAACTATAGTAATATTTTGTCTACGGCGAAAACTCTATCAGCAAGTAAAGAAGTAAACTGAACACATTACCTGTGCCCTGAACACCGGGAAAGAAAGTAAAGTATAAGACGGCTTTCTACAAAAAAAGTGGTTTTCTAGTTGCTGTGGATCTAAACTGTCATTATATGCCCGCTTTGTGTATCGAAAAGGCAGCGCGGAAGAACTGTTGACTTGCTGCACGATTTGCAGTTACAGCCCCTGTAGCTCCGTGCTGTCAGCGTAAAGAGTGCAAGAGCTTCGAAGATACCTGGAACTAGGGCTGACCAATACTTGGCCAATTCCTTTTATGCCGAGGGCCAAGCAAGGCAGTATCAAGATAACCGATATTCAAGTCTAAGGTATCGCCGGATTAGGGACTGAGCCCCTGTACCAGACATGACGCTCTTACTCACTACGCCAACGTAATCAATCCCTATCGATTCCAGCCATAAGAATAATAGCTATGTGGAAGTACAGAACGTGAAATGTCCAAAATTTTCATGAATATGGACGAAATTGCTCAACACTCAAACTTTAACCATAACTTGTGATGATGGAGCGATGTATGACGTTTCGTTAACACCATGAACCGTTTTCAAAAAAGCAACAACAACAAAAAAACATCTGGAATAGTGTCAAAGGTCCAAAAACAGGATCCAAAAAACGGCTATAATTTCGTTGAAAATGAGTGTAACAGACTGAAACAACAAATTTGATCTGTCCGTCATGATGGTGAAGGCATGTACGAAGTTTCAATTTAATGCGATGAACTGGTTTGAAAAAAAAAACAACAACATGGAAAAGTGTTAAACTGCCAAAACGGACTAAATTACAAATGAAGATGCAGGGATCCAAAACTAGCAGCTGATCTGTAACTTGTTATGTACCAAATTTGACTTCAGTACAATGGATGGTTTTTTTCTTTTTGAAATAAATAAATGAAAAGCCCAGAAAACTTAAGTGACAGGCCTAGAGACATAGAAACAAGTGCAAACCCACAGTCTAAATCTGAAATCATGACCACGCACCACACTCACAACCCCACCATAACAACCCCACCCTTGGAACCGTTAGGCATTAACTGACTCCATGCCAGCAACAAGTGCACGAGTACGTATACAAATGTGGCCTTAACAGAGAATACACAAAGCAGCCTGCTTGAGGCTTGGTTACCTTCCGCACGGGACAATTTGGCCTTCTTGCCTTGATCTACTTTAGTGCATATCTGCTCAAAGAATGACACCGTTGGCAACTGACTCAGTTCCGCTGAAACGTCAAAACAAACACATAACTGCACGAATAAGTTGCAATTTTGTACACGCAAAAATGCCAAACGAAATGTGAGAGAAATGTACAATCAACCTATGAGCCAAATATTGGTAACCCCTGAGCACGATTTGTCTATATATCTTTCCATCATACAGGGGTTATATTTTAAGACGTGCCAAATCTTACCTTTTCTTTCAACAAGTTTTTCTTCAAAATATTGAGCTGCAAACTCAACGATGTTTTCAGGCTGGAATCGGACTACTCCTCTGCTCATTCGCTCCATGTACCGTATGAAGCCATTTGGGATGTTTTTCCTCCAGTGTTTCCAGTTTCGTCCCATCGTCGCGGGAGCTGACCGTTCTTTGTGATCCATTACGCGGACCGTTAGTGATGTTCCTTGCGATTATTTCATCTAGACTTGATTTCAATGGATAATTATATCTCCTTATCAACAAAAAATAAAAAATGTCATGAAACAATTTGCTTGCAGACATGCAGCCAAGGAACAGAGAAGAAATGTGCGGCCAGTTTTTCGACACGTTGATGTTTCTTTTTTATTTTACAAAAATAGTAACAAGAAGTGATGTTGCGCTATTTATTTCCTATTTATAAAGCTATAAAATATTTTCAAATCTTTAAAAATGACCTTTAAAGCTTTCGAAATGAATTTTAAAGTTTCCGAAATCATTTTTTTTAAATCGTACAGTATACTCGACTTATGGCCCCTACATATAGATCTCTGCCCCAGTTTCTCAGAGAACAGTTTGCTTTTCGCCGGAAAAAAAGCTTCCAAGCTTTAAAAATCTTTAAAAATCAAATTTAAGGCTTTAAAAATGATTTTCCAAGTTTTAAAAGCAGGAAATATATAGTACAACGGTACCCCGAGAATGTAGGTGTTACTATTCTTTTTGTAATATCATCTCGTGACAAAACATTTATTTATTTACTTATTTATTTATTTATTTTTATATTTGTCCATAAATCACGTGTTGTAAGGAACCACATGAATCCCGAATTTATTGTTGTAGTAGCAGTTTATCAGCTTAAAGTAAGAGAGCTCAGTAGCGTAGTAGGCCTTTATCTTGCCGCCATCATGTACATACATGAAAGGCCCTCTACTGTATGCCATGCAGTGTGGGTCTACGGAGTTAAGTTCAGGTTGTAAATTATATGATGATACACAGATAGGTTACATGTGGTAATGGTTTTATTGCAGCTCATTCAAACAGAACAATTAAAGAGATGCCGTTGATGTTGCGGCAACATTTCTTGGCAGGCCTTAATTATTCATTTATCCCCAAAATTTATTGAGGGGCCTCTGTGGTCGATGCAGTTAGCGCGCCAGCACGGCGCAGTGACCCAATTGCCTCTCACACATGCGGTCTCTGTGAGTTCAAGTCCAGCTCATGCTGGCTTCCTGTTCGGCGGTACATAGGGAAGGTCCACCAGCAACCTGTGGATGGTCGTGGTTTTCCCCCAGGCTCTGCCCGGTTTCCTCCCACCATAATATGCTGGCCGCCGTCGTATTAGTGCGTAAGGCGTAAAACACCGAATAATTAACAAATCACAAATAAATCAAAATTTATTTAAACAAGAACTTAGCACTCATACGTGTATTTTTTTTAAAAATCCTGTTAGGCGAAAAAATGCTGAACGTAGCAAGCTTATGTTAGGTCAAACTTATTTTATGTCATAGATAAAGACAAACTTTCTTTAGGTGAATAGTTCACGCTTTTATCTCCATAGTAAGACAGAAATACATAAATTGTTTTAATAACGTAGCCCGGGTGTCAAGGAAACAGACCCTTCAGGTTAGTAGGTTAGACAAATGTAGGGTCAACTTATTTTTCCATGTCTTTGACATGCAAATCAGACATGAATATTTAGTACCCTCAACAACTAACCTTTTTCAGGCGCTCCATGTTTGGTTGTTACCAGGAGAACACCCAGCGTTCCAGCGACCTAACACTAAGGGCAAACAGCTTTACTGATGTCTAATTCGACAAATATTGTTTGCGTAGAGTCGGTAGTACAACTGACTTCTTTTATTTTATTTTAAATTTACATGGTTATTCACTGCATGACGATGGGAAAAAATGATTACTTTTATAACCAATTGGATTCACTTGGCCCGAACATGACAAGCCCTAATCAAGATGGCGACTGGCAGATAGTTTCAATGATGAGCAGAAGCCCGCAATAATTTATGATATACCCTGAACGATATATCTCAGGTAGCTCTCTGACCCATTATCCTTCTCCTTTCTGTTGATTGCTCTCAGCTGATCGAAAATCGTAACACCTGGTGCATCTAAGATCGCATTTATCTCTTAACTGTGGTCGAATTTGTGTGGCGAAAATTGGTCCTCACATAATGACGGTATAAGTGGCGGTGGTCAATCAGATTTTCCATTTTAGCTTAGCGTTTTGTGTGATAGCGTCTCTCTTGGGGTGTTTTGCGATATGTCTCTTTTCACTGCATCCTTGATATTTTTGCACATTGATTTGGCTCAAATGTTGAGGCCACATGAGCTGGTTGCTCGGCTCTCTTTTACTGGCGGAAGCATGTCCATTATCATTGCGCATTAAAGAAATAGAATTTGGTAGATTAGATGCATAAAAGAGGAGGTGAATATGCCATTTCACATATTGTAATATTTTCAGTTTTTCCATGATATCAGTGCTTATTTATTCCTAACCTAATATACTGTTTGTGCAATATGTAAGCATTTCTTTGGTCGTAAATATGCAGGGGGGAATCTGAATTGCCAGATATTATCCAAACAGGGAAAACGTAAACTTGGAATTTGAAATTGTTATAGAGGGCACCAAAACAATTTCTTTCAGTGGGGACAGTTTGTCATGCACTGACTTGTAATATATACTTCCTGCATGTTTACAGCTCTCTCCACCATGGACAACATTGTGCCCTCCGTGCTGGCAGCATTGATGACATGGGCCACCATGTATATTCTTCTGTGTGTTGTGTGTTCAACAAGGAGCTATGAGTGGCATGTCCGACTGGTTACAATGCTCCATGCCAGCCTGGTCACTGTCCTCAGCTGGATCTGTTCTTATAATTATGGCCCATGGCCTTTCACTGATGCTGGTGAGTACTGGAGTGCTGACAGGCAAACTGTATCACATGTTACTTGAAGAACGATGGGACTACTCTGGTGTCAGAAGAACTTTATGCTAAAACAAAGGTGAAATGATAAAGATTGTGGTAATGTGAATTGCTTTCCAAAATTGTAAAAAAATTGCAGTGTATTAATGTGTGTATGTATGATTGGGTTTTACGTCGTACTCGATAATTTTTCAGTCATATCATGACGAGGTGTCTCCTTGTGGCAAGGTGAGTCCATGCAGCCAAAGTAGCATCATGTCAGACATGACACCCCACCCAGTCACATTATACTGACACCAAGCCGACCAGTCCTGTTTCCTTGCTCTAACCTCTCAGCGCCAAGCTCCAAGCGAGGCAGCAACAAGTACCATTTTGAATGTCTTTGGTATGACCCGACACGACCCAGGATTGATCCGGGATCTCCCTACCTCAAGGCAGATGATCTAGCCACCAGGCTACCTAGGCAGTATATTAGCACTGATATTGTGGGTTTTGGGGGAGAATACTGAAACAAAATTTTTATGTCCTTTTCACTTTGCCTAATGTGATGTCACCCATGAAGATTTGATGTCACCAATTGCTGACGTGTGTGCACAAATGATGTTGGGCTTCCAAACACGTTTGATGTCATCTGATCACAAATGCCTAACTCCACGTTGCATCTGCCTGGTCCGACATCACGTAATATTTTGATGTAACACCAGTTTTTCAAGGCATCTTCAATTATTTTGGCTATTCATTGGTGTTATTCATTGAAAATCCTTTTGAACGATGGTGTTATGTTTGTTCAGTAGGATTTCATTTATATCATTTGAATATTTTTACCCAGTTTCTGTTGTGACCAGAGTGGCACTTTAACACTCACTGTATTTTAAATTGGTATCCACGGTTGATGGAACATATCAGACTTCTGGCATTGGTGTGTGCAGTGATGGTGACGTCTTTGTTAATACAGATATAGTATGCATCAATTCATTCTAATTGAACATGTTTTTCAGGTGGAGCAAATACAGCCTTCCAAGAAACCATTATTACAATTTCATTGGGATACTTCCTGTTTGATCTGTCTTGGTGTCTGTACTTTAAGACTGAAGGTAAACAGCTATGTACTTGTATTTGTTGACCCACCTGCAGCATGACACATCTTCAAGAATATTGTATACACAGCCAAAAGCAATATTTTAAGTTGAGTGATTCATGTATATTTAAATTATCATTGCATGACAAAAGCATTGACATAAAGTACTATAGCTATTTATCTTCACGCTTACCCAAGTTCATCAACATTTTTCCACGTAGAGAGGGATTTTTGAATGCAACTTTTGGACCTTGACAGTGCTAATGAAATTTTGTCAAATTCATTTTTTTTGGGTCCCTATTTCTTCTGAAGAAAACAACAACACTACAATATACGGGTTAAGTATTTATTTATTTGTTTCTCTCTTTATTTGCTGTTTTAACACATTGCCTGTAATAAAGCACTAACCTTTCCCAGATACCTGCTAAATCTCCTTACTTAAATCTGCAACTGAAGCAGCAAGCTGGTTTCAGGCAAGCGACATTAAAGGCCAAGAGCCCAATAGTCCCAATAAGCCAGCAGGTTATGTAATCAGTCAAATAGAAAGCATGCTGAGGGAGAGATGTGAGCTAAGATTTATTTATGTTATAACTTATTCTAACATATTTGCCAAATCTTTACTACCTGGAGAATGGATGTTACTTCATATATACCAAACCGTGTAAGTGGTGAATTTTTTCAAGTAACTGAACACTTGACAGCTGAGTAATGTCTTAGTGTTCAGAGGGATTGTTTCAACTGCACACGTTGATAGGCTGGATGGGTTTAATAGTACAATACATATCACCTTCTTGTATGGAAACAAATATTTTGTCACCAACAACTGTGCAATCCATATGTATGTCAACATGTTAAATGCCCCCTGGCCGTGAAGGAGGAGTGTGGCATTAGCCAGGAAGCAGGATAAAATTCAGTAGCAGGCAAGCAGTGATGGGTAGCAAATTTGTTTATATGAGCAACCATAAATTTTTACATTTTCAGTAAATGGACTTCACGTGCAAGAAAGAAAAAACATTTTGTTTGATGATGTTCCAGTCTGAGTGCAGCAGGATGACATTTCAGTACATGTTTGGCAAACTGCTACATTCATCTGTCACTGAAATGCTGCATTCTCATTAGTTCTCATATGGACCTTGTGATTGATCAGTGTGGACTCTCCCTTGGAAGGATCAAGGGAAGAGAAGATTATTCCAAATAAAGGGGTGAATAGGTATCAGTTTGAAAATAAGCAAAGAAATAAACACTGAAACTTAGTGTAAAATGTGTTAAAATAGAAATAATGGCTTCATTCACTGCATATACACTGTGGTAACTTCATAAAAAAAGAAATCACTCTTCCATTGCAATTATCACAGATTATATGCAGTGAATGAAGCCATTATTTCGTAAATATAAAGAACCTTATGTGCAGAGAATGACAGCTATATGTATGTATTCTAATAAAACTAGATACATGCATACGTCCGTGTTACCAGTTGGACATTTTTATTAACTGACCTCAAGGTTCTGCTTTGTCATTATGTTCTGCTGTAATATGTGAGTATTGGTCACATTTTCACTGGGTGTGGTTTATTGACAGGTCCTGCCATGCTGTTCCATCATGTCCTGAGTGTAGCGGGCTTGTCAGTGACTCTGTACACAGGCCTGTATGGCTGTGAAGCTGTGGCTGTTATATTTGGCACAGAGATCACAAACCCTCTGCTACAGCTGCGCTGGTTTCTCAAGGAGTCTGGCAGGTACAACACCTGGTTGGGAGAGGCAGTAGATATTTCCTTCATGACGCTGTTTGGCACCATGAGACTAGGCATTGGCTCTTACTTGTTGTATATGTACATGACCAATCCACAGACAGACTATGTCGGAAGGACAGGCGGCTGGCTTATATACTCTGTTGGCTGGATTTTCTGGGTCAGCATTGTACAGTTTGCCATCAAGAAGTACAGCAAGAAATTTCAAGAAAGGAGAACAAAAAAGGCAGCTTCTAGTGCAAAGGATTTAACAGATCCATCATGTGATGGCTGCCGAGAGTCTGACAGTGCAGCCTGTGTGCAGCGAGTGAACAAGGTTATTCATGATATCACCAAGAGCACTGTGGACAGCAACACGGTGCAGGCCATCAAGAGTCTGTCCTGCACTAGCCAAGACAGCATAAAGAGGTCTGTCAACACATAGGCCTGTCATAGAGAAGGTAGCTCTATCACCAAGAACACTGTGGACAGCAACACGGTGCAGGCCATCAAGAGTGTGTCCTGCACTAGCCAAGACAGTATAAAGAGGCCTGTCAACACATAGGCCTGTCATAGAGAAGGTAGCTCTGATATCACCAAGAGCACTGTGGACAGCAACACGGTGCAGGCCATCAAGAGTGTGTCCTGCACTGGCCAAGACAGCATAAAGAGGCCTGTCAACACATAGGCCTGTCATAGAGAAGGTAGCTCTGATATCACCAAGAGCACTGTGGACAGCAACACGGTGCAGGCCATCAAGAGTGTGTCCTGCACTGGCCAAGACAGCATAAAGAGGCCTGTCAACACATAGGCCTGTCATAGAGAAGGTAGCTCTATCACCAAGAGCACTGTGGACAGCAACATGGTGCAGGCCATCAAGAGTGTGTCCTGCACTGGCCAAGACAGCATAAAGAGGCCTGTCAACACATAGGCCTGTCATAGAGAAGGCAGCTCTGATACTTAATGGAGATCTTTCCACAGGTTGATCATACAGTATTAACTTCTGATTTTGATGTGTATAAATACACCGTGTATGGGAACAATTTTATTTGAAGGAAGTGCATGAACTGTTTACTATTGCCATTTGTGTGCTGTTCATTCTGAGATTTTCAGGTTATTTCCTTTTGAAGTTGGATGTATTTTGTACAGAGATTCAGGTTACATGGGACAATATCATTGTAAACATTTGGTATATTTTGATAATTTTATGAGTTATTTTCGTTTGTGCTAGAGCCAAAACAAGCTTCTGTTCTCTGCTTCCCACTTTGTGTCAGCAAGAGAGCTTTAATTACATAGAATACTGACAGATTTCCTTATATAGCGACTATACTGTATACTGACTATAAAGACTATAATGTACCTAACTGTCGCCGTACATGGATTGTAAGTGAGATATTATCAAGAGGTCAACACCAGTCAAATCATTTATGGTCTGGTTTGCTGGTGGAGAAAACCAGAGATTCGTGCAAACCAGCGCCCTCTGCCACACCAGTTAAATAAACAACTGCCAACATGTATCTTCAAACATCAACAAGTTATGCGAGGTTACAGGTCACATGCAACTTCCTTATATGAAAATATTCACCACCACAACTACAATTATATTATATATATATCTCAATCCCAGCTCATTACTGTCTGAAAGTGGACACAGAAAGAGGTACATGGACTTTTTCAGGGCAGTGAAGTCATTGAATGCTGGTTGGCATAATTTATTAAGACCTCTAATTGTTGCAGTTGTTTAATAACAACAGTGGTTAACTGGTCACAAGATAAGTTTTCCATTTTCTAAAAAAATGAGTTGCAGCGGTAGTGAACCATCATAGGTGACAAAAAGCGATTCTCTTTCAAAATAAATTTTTTGCTTTGTATTAAATATAGGATGATGTTGAATGTTTGAAGTCGTGTTTTTATACTATTGACACCTTAATTTGAAATCAGTGGCGTCACCCTAGATTCCTACCCTCCACTTATATCCATCATAAGTTTTTCAAACTTCAATCATTACATTTAGTCATTTTTGTTTAAATAAAATACAATATTTTTCGGATTTGGCATGGAATATCTTAATTCTATGAATAGAAAGATTTACTGACCCCCCCCCCCTTTTTTTTTTTCAATCCGTGATAAGAAGACAAAAGCACATTGTATTGTGCAGCTCTACACTGTGGTGGTTAATGAGAGTATGATAACATGAGAATGTTCACAGGCAGAAATGATTGTACTGGTTTTCCTAGTACTGGTATAATACTGGTATAACCAGATGTTGTATTGTGCATCTGTCCTGTGTGTTTTGCTTAATCTTTCAAACTGACATCACCATTCCAGGAGAGCAGACAAGAATTATTCATGTAGGCATCCAGACATACTGAAACAGATAAATTATAAAAAGTACATACTGCTAGATGAAATATCAAGATGTATGGATTTTGTGACCCTTTAAAAAGTGTAAGACTTACATGTACATATAGTAATTCATCATGAAATATTGGTAATTGTTCTGGAAAAAATCTTCCTGAGTCTTTGTAAGAGTTGTATTTGTGAAGTTATCATATTGTGATCCATGGTGTTCCTAAGCTTATCTTTTTCCAACAATTATTAAAATGGATTACAATATTCTTATAAATAATCATACAGACATAGTTTAGAGTATGTAATAGTATGTGTTGAGTGAATTTACAACAGCTGTGTTGCATAATGTCATGACTTTTTTAAAATGTATTTGCTTACTTTTAAATTTGCACTCACACATGTGGAAAATACGTACAGTAGTACGAAAAGAAATGTTTCACATTATGGTTGAATTTTTATTTATTTTTTGTATGATATTTTCTTTACATATTATTGATGTTTTTATTGTTCCACTGTATTGGGGATTAGCATGTTCAGGAAGGGTAAATGTACATGTGTATAGTTATAACACACCTGTGCTTTGAATATTTAAATGATAATTACAAGCAGTGAAATACAGTGTACTGTGTACAGCCTTTAAATGACTGTGACTTTGACAGCTGAAAAACCACGAGATCAGCTCGTTATTCCATATGGTGACCTTCCTATGTTGTTTGAAGAGCCATGTGCCAACACAGGAATAACTGTACAAGCACCTGCATCATCATGTATCCCTTCTGAAAAAGTAGAGGTCAGGTGATACCAATAAAGAAATATGGCCGATGAACAATTGATCTCAGAAAGTTTACTATGTAAATTATATACTTAGTGCTTTATTTCTTTTTATTTCGTCCAACTCTGCAGTGCTTGTATTTGTCTGGTAACCACTCCAGTAGCAGCTCAGTTTTGTACTGATGTGTTTGTGTTTTTTTTTACTAGTACACTTGGTTGTATTGCATTATGTTAGATTATGGATATGATAATATATTTGTTAGTCTAAAATAATGTGACGTGCAAGTGGTTATACTATTCCTTAATCAGAAGAAACATTACAGTGATAGTCCAGGACCAAGATACAGTGCTGTGTATACTGAAGCTCTCCTGGAGAGAGTTACTGTACTGTATTTACCCAGTGCCTTGTCCATGTATGTACCCTGCAGGTGGACAATCTGAAACCAACCCGTTGCTCAACCCTCATATTGATGTTGTCTTCTCTTCCCCACTCATCTCAGTCAGCCACTCATAGAGCGCACAGGTATTGATATGTCTTTGTGTGATGTATTTGTGGGAAATATTGATTTTATCTACTTACAGTTAAGTGATTCTTGTCTTGCTTCTAAATGCTAAAGTGAACCCTAAATGGTCAATCATGTACAATGTTTTACCCTCTTTAACCATATATAAATTGTAACAAACATATATGTATATGTATATATGTGTGTGTAGTCAAGCAACTTCATTGTTGCATTAGAACATACACATACAAGCCTAGTGCCGATCTACAGAAATCCGGAAAAGATGCTTGACGGTCTCTGTGTATGTATGAAACAGTTGTAAACATTTTGATTTGGAATAAATCACAGCTCATACTGTTTAATTTCCCGCGCTTGTTCACGTGTTTTACAACAGACTGTGTGATATAATCGTGAACAGTTTCTCTGTAAATGGTACAGTCTTTACGTGTATTTATTTGTTACTTAATGTACTAGGTGTTTTTACCTCGTAGTCTTCGTGATTTGACAGATCTAAATGCGACCAGCATGTTTGGGCGTAACGTACACGAGCAAAGTCTTGTCATGGCCAAAGAAGTGTTAGTCTCCGTCACGATGTAGTCGAAACGGAACACAAGATGGACAGAGCACCAGTTAACGGCTTATTGTAATCATAGCCAATACTGAGCTATAGCCATTCCGTCTTTCCCATCAACCCAGCAAATGAGCCTTGTGGTACTATATCGTTCAAGCTAGCACAGTGCCTTGAATGAATGAATGATTATGGCTTAACGCTACATCGCAGTGCCTTGACGAGAGCAACAGTTAGTAGTAATTCAACAACGACATAACCAGTTTATTTGAAATCTCAAAATCTCTGACATGATGACAGAAGCGGTGCCAGTCACGTTCGCGCTGCCAACCCAAACGAGCTGCCGTCAAAGTCACAGTGGACGCTGCCAACACAAACGAGCAGGCGCCACAGTCAACGCTGCCAACATAAAGTCACAGTCACAATCGACTCAGCCAGCAATCAACATCCGCAAGTCATAGTTGTCGCCGCCAACGCAAACCAGTAGCCACCAAAGTCACAGTCGTTGCTTTTGACGCCAAATTCACATCCGACGCGGCCAACTCAAACTAACAGGTGCCAAAGCCACAATACACGTTGCCAACACATCTAAGCCGTCGCCAAATTCTCAGTAGACAATGGCAATCCGTACCAGTAGCCACCAAAGTCTGTCAAAGCAAAGAAGGACTACCTCTCAAATATGGGTATTACTCTGATATCTTAAAAGTTCATCTCTCTGCTTTTTCTCTTGAAGTGGGATTAAGTCACGAATCTCAGCTTTCATGTCTTGACAACGTCTTCCCCAAATTGTAAATGGACTGTTCCACGGCGAAGATGGCAATACCAGTACCTCGTCATTCGGGGGTTCGTGTGCGCAGAACGACTGGATCCGGTGTAAAATGGCCTTAAACACTCTCACTTCATGAAATAGGTCTGGTCCCTCCGCCCACACAGTTTCCCAGAATTTCTTGTGGAAGTGGTCGTATATCATATACTCTGCCACGGCTAATTCTTTGTGCATCTTTGATAGCTTCTCTGTGTACACGTTGTCCGTTCGGACATGAGGATTGACGTGGTAGGACAGGTATACAATATCACTTAGTTTCCAACAGAAACGCCTTTTGAGCAGAACCAAAGACTCGTCATAATATTCTTGGATAAGTACAAAATGCAAGTCCTTGTCCAAAACATTGTCGATGTATGCCCTGATATGGCTGATGTTAAGGCTCTGATTATGAGGTACTCCAAATCTGAATGAAACGCCATTGAAAAGTTGATTACCTTCGTGAGGCTTTGTGCCAATTCTCTGGTTGCCGTTGCAGATGAGCCATTCTATCTGCCGGGTTGTGTTAGATGTCTTTTGCAGATTTTCCGGCAATAATGTTTTATAATGTGGGAAAAAATAAAACGAGGAGATAAACTGGCTGAACGGTTCTCTGACTGTGGCAATGATCTTGGTGTCTTCAGGGAAAACCTGTTTTATCGTTTCTGAGTTGTAAGTTGAGTGTGTTACTAGCAGATCATAGTGCTTTCCTTTAGATATGGGTAGTATGTGCTCCTTCAAGATAGGCTTCAAGCCAAAATGAGTACCAAATTTGGACAACGCAAATGTCAAATTTCTCTCGACTCCAAAATGAATGAGAATTGAGGTGAGAGTTGCACTTCCAGTTTTATGGATTTTGATGAACACGACATGGGTGACTTCCGTACAGGACTCCATATGTAATCGTGACGTGACTGAACCGGGTCGTTTTACGGCAAGGTCTTTAAGGTAGGAAACACCAATGAGCAGAAGGATGGTCACGCAGCAAAGAATGAGTCGTTTTCTGTGGAGAGAGGGATAAGATAGTAGTTAGAGAAGATGGATTGATTGATTCATTTCACTATGTCACTTTTGTATCAGTAGTCAGACTTATGGTTGAAGAAATCAGAGTGCAACCATGGGTAGGTACCTGAAAGCCGTGGTCGAAACAGCGGCAGTTGGATTCTAAAACACTAGTCCTCTGGTCAGTGGTAGACGAGATGGAAATACGTTTTTGATACAATATCCAAGTTTTTGATGCGTAAACACCAATGAAGTGTGCCTTAAAATTTTATTTAGGCTGTCACTAGATTGACGCTCAGGGTTCTGCTATTAGGTGGTATAACCTGACAAGATTCAGTCTCATTTCCGACAGATTCTAGGTGCTGTTTTCGTGATGCAGCACTATACATATGTCAGTAAAAGTTTAGATGATTTTGCTCAAATGAAGTGAAATTTCAAGACCCAAACAACAAATAAAGACACGTAGAATAAACAACGGTTAGTTTCAGAACTAAGCTAAAAGACATGCCCTTTTCGGTTATTACACATTTCACACGATAATCAAGTCGCCCATTGCTTTCCGGGCGTCGAAAGTACCTAGTATCATAGTCATTGGTCTGCGCATGACTGTCAACTGAAGCTGAATCATCAGACCAGTGCGGTCTACTGGGTTGCACTTAATATGACCTCTTTTTTCTTCTTCCTATTATTCAACTATTTACACTGGACAGTTCCCATGGTAACTCGGGACGCTTACATTTGATCATTCGCCCACGATCACACCGCCGTCCCTGCGATGGTTTTATTTTCCATGTTGTCTTTTAAAACCCATATCTCCTGCCACTACGGTAATCAATTGTGTCAATTTCGGCCTCAAAATCTCACACTCTAAAACATATTTTTTTCTCATAAGATGTCCCTAGGAATGAGATGAGCTCGGCATGTTTCTGATATATAAGACTTCAACATGGCCGTAACGATGCTGAAGGCGATGTTGAACCCAACTGAAGGAAAATAGTCTACAGCCTTTTAATCTCTAAATACGCGAGAGATAGCTATTTTTAAGTTTGACATTTAATCCCTAAATAGACTATGAACAACTATTCGAGCTGTAAGTGTGTGATCCATTCAAGCAGGCGTCTTTCTTTTTGCTACCGGTACTGAGAAATTGTTTAGAGCACATACGTTTTGTTATAGACTAAGTGGTTCCTAAATGTTTATCTCGCTGTGTTAAAGCCACACGTTTTGTTACACCCCGAAAGACGTTTTGTTACACCCTGAGTGGTTCCGTAACTAGGCTGATCTCGTTCTGAAAAAGCACACATATTTTGTTACACATGGAGCGATTCCTTAGGATGATCTCGTTGCGTTAAGCGTACACGTTTTGTTCCACACGGAGTGGTTCCCTATACTTGCACTGATCTCGTTGTGTTAAGTATACGTTTGCCACACCCAAAGTTGTTCATTCGGCTGATTTTTGGTAAAACTCCGAACACAAGTTCTCTGATAACTCACCTGTAGTGATGCCGTAACATTGCGAGAGGAACTTCAGTTGCTCTGATGCTGTTCCTGGTCTAACGAGAAATGAAGACAGATGTTTCACCTTTTCTATCGATTGTAGGGACTACAAGTGTCAGTGACGCGGACCTCAGTGGCTCGCGTATATTATCGGATTCCGGAGTCCTTCGCGATAGTACCATTTGATTAGACATATACAGGTAAGCTGTAATTGTCATGTGAATCGTTTGTTTTAATGCCTAAAGCCTCTTTTCATAAAATTTATTCTCCGTGGAAGTTTTGTATTTCTTAAAGGTCTAATTATATATTTGTCCATGTTTTTTCCTTTTATTTCAAACATACTTTTACGTGAGTAAATGCATAGGTATCCATAAATGAAATAAATGTTAAAGAAGTATAAAATAGTTTATATTAGTAGTCTGAATATTCAACTTGTGGTACACTGATATTCCCCGCCATATAAAGTATTTAACATAAATCAAAACAGATTTTATAACTTGTACAACGCAAAGAGATATAACGTTGATTCAGTGCATCTTTGTGCTTGAAGTCACAATCTTTTCATATAAGCGGAGAAAAGGAGTAAAACAGAACTAAAGGAAGAAGGGGACTGAACGGAATATCAGTCACACATAGTGGAAGTCAGTTTGTTCTTGAGGTGCACAGTTCCATTTCATTAGGGTGTAATCCTCGCTTTACCTTGCCAAGTCTGTTAGTTTTTCCTAGAACAATGACTTAAGCCTGTGAAGTTGTGTGACGTTACTTAAATAGTGCCTATACCCCAGTGACTTGCGTAAGACTACTCAGGAGGGTTTGTCTCTGAGGAGTGCCAAATTTCACAGTATGGTGAGTTACCGGAGTAACTCATTTATCTGAGTTAGACTTCTCAGCAAAGTGTACTGTTCCCAAAGAGGAAGGTAAAACTGTGTTTTCATACTGGAAGTAACTGAGCTTTCAACCCGATGGAAAGGTTTTTAGTGAACGTAAAATGCGTAAGTTGCTCCCGTCGAAATCCTACGTGACAAAGTCGTTTATTTGGAAATAAACATACACAAAATGATGCTTTATATGTAGTGTTTTATAACACCAAAAAGTATAATACTAGTCATTAATGCGGGTAAATCACTTGTTAACACATATACTAGTATAAATTTACTCATGGTATGAGGATATCATGACACTTATGGGATAGTGTCAAGGCCTGAAAGTTTAGTAAAATGCCATGGTTCTGTAAAACAACTTTCAGGCTGTTTTCAGATCCACACATTTACATATATATACTATGTCAAAATATATTAAGTTTATAGTACTTTCTTTTGATATCCCTTTATTATTTTTATTCTTTGCCATCATACAATTTTTTTCCACACAAATTAAGTAAATCTTATGACAGAACAGCTCATCCGCCATTCCCACTCGAAGTTTCGAAGAAACGTGATTTGTCGATCGAATCAGAGTATTTCTGTTTCAAGTCCATTGTCAGAATTATTTCCGGGACTGTGATTCACGTCTCTATAATGGTTTATTTTAACTAAGACATTTGCCTTTCCTGCCAAATCCCCATTCCATGAATCCTTTGTCATTTTGATCAATTACGGGTGGTAAAATGCGCTCACATATTTACTATATGAGAAGAATTAATATTGATTGTTAAACATTTAAACAAGTCTATGTGTAAAATCCTGGTGCCTAAGAGTTGGTCGCACAGCGTTAGACTGAAAGATCCAGCCTTTCCTACTAAGTGTTCTTTTAGCATTTATCATATATCATGCTGTCATACTCCACTCTGCTTTTTCTCTTGAAGACCAAGTAATATAGGAATCTTAACTTGCATATCTTGACAACGTCTTCCCAAAATTGTAAATGGACTGTTCCATGGCGAAGATGGCAACATCAGTACCTCGTCATTCGGGGGTTCGTGTGCACAGAACGACTGGATCCGGTGTAAAATGGCCTTAAACACTCTCACTTCATGAAATAGGTCTGGTCCCTCCGCCCACACAGTTTCCCAGAATTTCTTGTGGAAGTGGTCGTATATCATATACTCTGCCACGGCTAATTCTTTGTGCATTTTTGAAAGCTTCTCTGTGTACACGTTGTCCGTTCGGACATGAGGATTGACGTGGTAGGACAGGTATACAATATCACTTAGTTTCCAACAGAAACGCCTTTTGAGCAGAACCAAAGACTCGTCATAATATTCTTGGATAAGTACAAAGTGCAAATCCTTGTCCAAAACATTGTCAATGTATGCCCTGATATAACTGGCGTTATGACTGTAATTATAAGATATTCCAAATTTTAGTGAAACGAGATTGAAAAAGAAACTTCCAGTATTTGTCTCCTTACCAAGCCTCTGGTAGCTGTTTTTGATGAGCCATTCTATCTGCCGGGTTGTGTTAGATGTCTTTTGCAGCTTTTTTGGCAATAGTGCCTTATACTGTGGGAAAAAATAAAACGAGGAGATAAACTGGCTGAACGGTTCTCTGACTGTGGCAATGATCTTGGTGTCTTCAGGGAAAACATGTTTTATCGTTTCTGAGTTGTAAGTTGAGTGTGTTACTAGCAGATCATAGTGCTTTCCTTCAGGTATAGGTAGTATGTGCTCCTTCAAGATTGGTTCCATGCTGAAATACGTACCAAATTTGGACAAAGCAAATGTCAAATTTCTCTTGACACCAAAATGAATGAGAATTGAAGCCAAGGTTGCACTTCCAGTTTTATGGATTTTGATGAACACGACATGGGTGACTTCCGGACAGAACTCCATATGTAATCGTGTGGTGATAGAACCGGGTCGTTTTACTAACTCTTTATTGATCCTGTGTATGTTCGGATCCATTAGTCGCTTCTCTGTGATTCTGTCATCCGGCGATGAGTGTTTCCTAGACAGCTTTACGGCCATATCTCCAAGGTAGGACATACCAGTGACCAGAAGCACGGCCAAGAAGCCAAGAATGAACCTTTGTCTGTGGGAAAAGATATAAGACAGCAGTTAGATAAGATGGCCTAAGACGTTAAATAGTCAATCTTTTAAACGTCTGGCATTGCCACGATATGCCGGGTTTGCTTCTGAAGCAGCGCTATAAATAAGAGCATTAACTGAACTGAATTTGCTAGATTTCCCGATTCCACCTAAATGACATTAAAAGGTTTGTTAGATCCCAGGAACCAAAGAAAACAGTGTAGAGTAAAATCATTATTAGTTTCACCACTAATCTGTATCACTACCTAACACAGGCCCTTTGGTCGGTATTTTTTGCATATGATAAACGTTAATTTGTACAACGTTTTGAAAAACGCTTTGGCTTTGTGATCGGCTTCTCACACAAACGTTACTCAAGTGAGTTACTTTCGTTTTTAACTATTCACATTTTAGAGGATGTATTATAGGCATTGGATGAGGTTTTGACCTAGATTATGACAAACACAACGCACATCTCTGATTTCATGAAGGAAATAACTGTTCAGAGATATGCTGCTGTTTACGTTCTATGCTAAAAATTTCAGTACTGTAAAAATTGCCTTGTCCCGCTCCCAGGGAGTTTTTGACATGACCTAAACAATGTTATAAACGATGTTCTCAAAAAAAAAGAGTTCTAAGCGTTAATATTGACCGAAGCAGAACTATCTTACATTTAACTCATGAATACGCAAAAGAGATTAGACGTGGAATGTCTAACATTTATCCCCTACATTCTCGACAGGTAACTCTAAATAAGCCGTATGAGCGTGTGGCCAAGTGAAGCACGCATGTTTCGCTCAGGTTTTCTCAGTTAATATGTTAAGCGCACACGTTTGATCGTACAGTGATTGATGACTCAGGGTTTTCTACATCCTCATGTGGCAACTTTACAAACAAAGTGCATTCAATTAAGTGTACTCACCTGTAGTCGAGCCGCAGCATTACGAGAGGGGTAACAGTTGCTCCGATACTGACTGTAGCCTAGAATAAATCCTCGATAGCTGTTATACTGCTTTCCATTGATTTGGGGGAGAACCAGTGTAGGTGACGTTTATCGATATCTGAACGGGCGCATGAGTTGCTGGGTTTCTGAGTTCTCGTTTGTTTTTATAAAACGTGCTCTATGATGGCGATTTTCCATTATTTTTCTCTTTTTTAAAATGAAATCGAAAACGCATACAAAAAGTAGACCGGAACGCGGAAAAATTCCAGCTGGGTCAACAGAACAAGGTTTGGCACTAGCGCAACGAGGTCCAACCATATACCGTAACTTTATCAAAGCATCAGGCCCTGGGTCGATCCCGAGTCACGTTGGTATTGCTACATTTGACGATTCGCAATATTAGAAAATGATCGTCTCGGCTGGGTTGGGTTTTATGTCTTGCGTCCTTCACATGGTTATTCCAGTTATGCAGCACCGTGCAGACATACAAAATCATAATTGTGTAACTTTGCGCATATAATGTGTATTTATCTGCACAACGCAGTCACTCGCCTTAGACAACTGAAAGAATTTTTTCCCAAGAGCAATAAGTGTGTAAAACATTAAGGATGTTACGTAAATAGTGCTTATTTACTTGTGTTAGACGATTTATATCCAAGTGTTTTCTTAAGTAGGGGAAGTTACACAAATGGAGTGTATATATATGAGAAATATATATGTATATATTTTCGGCGGATTATGTATTTTTTTATTTGTGTAAAAGATAGACAACCATATCGTTTACTGTACGTTTGCTTTAAAATCTTGCTTGCTTGAAAGAAGTCCCATCGTGATATGACTGAAATAATACTGAAAGCCCTACTGATGTTAATTACCGAAGAGCCTGGTTGAGAAAGAGGTAAAAGGTCTACTTTTCATATGTTGGAAGTAGATTTGTCATGTCTTCTGTATTGGGTTTGATTTTGCTCAGACCACAATAGTGTAGTTGTTGAAGCTTTTCGTGTTGACATTTTTCCATTTTCTAGCCGACAGTGGCGGCTTGAAACAGCTCTATGCATAAAAATGGGCAGTTGGAAAGATGTAGTGACGCTAAAATAGATCAGTAAAAATGCACGGATTTGCTATGATATTTCTTTTAGAAAGGCTCCAAGTGAATTTTATTAGCATGATGATAATCTATATCGTTGTGATAACGATGATGACGATGATAGTGATGATTTATTTATTTATTTATTTGGTGCTTTCTGCTGTGCTGAGGAATGTTTCACCTATACGACAGCATTATTTTGCTAGGAATCTGGACAGTGGCCTTGGGATTGATTCTCATGATAATATTAATTGTCATCGTGATAATGACGATGATGGTGATCATGGTCATGATGAAAACGACGATGATAAAATTGATGGTAATGTTAATAATGTAGTAATGAGAATGCGTATTTCATGTAGATGACTGCAGTTCAGCTTGTATATATGTATTGTTTTAAATCTGATATCCCTTGATTAACAACGAACAACAAATGAAACGTTTTCACGTGGACTTTGTGGCGTATAATTTACACTTTATCCGGGCCATTGATAACAGAGATAACTTCATAACATTACTTCGGTTCCCAAAGGCTGAGATATTTCAGCTCTGAGGCAGCCGTAGAAGATTGAAGGCCGTGCTCAGAGGGAAATGGCTGCTCTTAAAAACTGCTTGACCCTAAGTCTGCTGGGAATCTGCCTTATTGTCAAGCTCTCCCAAGGTAAAACCGCGTCTTTAGCATAGTGTTGATAATTGTTAGCACATTCTCACAGAATCTCTCATGAAAGGACTAAGTACATGTAAATCATGCTTCTGTTTCATTGATCTCCTAACTGACTGAACATCTGTAATGTACACTTTATAAAAAATAACAACTTAAATCGATTAGGTCTGCAGAAATGTTGATGTTACCGGAAATAAAAAGGAAGAGTTCGGCGAAAAACACACTTCCGCGAAATTGCTAAATAAATTGAGACGCCACTAATATAGGATCCTTAATCAGGTTAAAGTGTCAGGGAGATGGACAGCATGTGCTACTCTGCACTGGAAGCATTTAAAATGTTGTTCTTCAGCTTGTACTCCATAGATTGTTCACCCCTTCCCGCAGTTTAAGGCCTATTGGGTATTTCTTCTGCTTTGCAGTTTGTTTATTGTTTATCCCCTCCGGTGGTTTACGACTTGTTCATTTGTTCTGATTGTACTCTATGTATTGTTCATTGTTTCCTTCAATTTACGGCCTTTTGTACATTTGTCCTGCAGTGATATTTATTTATTTATTTGATCGGTGTTTTACGCCGTACTCAAGAATGTCTCACTTATACGATGACATCCAGTATTATGGTGGAAGAGAACGAGGCAGAGCCCAGTGGGACAACCACGACCATCCGCAGGTTACTGGCAAATCTTCCCATGTACGGCCGGAAAGGAAGCCAGCATGAGCTGGGCCGTCCTGTAATGTGGTTTGCTCACTGTACATCCTTACCTGTACTTTACAGCCTGTTGTACATCTGTTCTCTAGAATGGTTTGCTCACTGTATATCCTTCCCTGTACTTTACAGACTGTTGTACATTTGCCCTGTGGTGTCTATTTATTCATTTGATTGGTGTTTTTTGCCGTACTCACGAATATTTCACTTATACCAACTGCAGGATGCTGGCGGGGCGTCCTGTGGTGTAGTTCTTTTATTGTGCATCCTTTCCTGTACTTTACAGCCTGATGTACATTTGTCCTGTGGTGCAGTTCGTTTACTGTTCATCCTTTCGTGTATTTTATAGCCTGCTGTACATTTGTCTTGTGGTGTAATTTGTTTACTGCACATCCTTTCCTGCATTCAACAGCCTGATGTAAATTTGTTCTGTAGTGTAGTTTGTTTACTGTGCATCCTGCTCTGTACTTTACAGCCTGATGTATATTTGTCCTGTGTTGTAGTTCGTTTACTGTACATCCTTCCCTGTACTCTACAGCCTGTTGTCCAGCTGATCTGTTTATTGTTTATTGCTGTCAGTATGTTTTAGGCCCTCCGGTCGTGCAGTTTGTTTATCAATCATTCCTGCACGCGGTGAAGGCGTGCAACCAACTGTTCAATGTGTCTTCCCTTACTTCACTTCAGCCTACTTCCCTGTCTTGTTAAGTGGCCGCCTAATGTACACCTCTGACCATTGTAAATACAGTTCGGGTCCGAAAAAATGCCTTGTGCGACAAGATGTCAGAGGAATTCCCATTTATAGATGCGCAAGGACAATATACATATTGTCATTCCGGATGTACTACCATCCATCTGCTGAAACTAAACCACGGGGCTGTCCCAAGAGTTTCTAATTGACGGCGATATCCGGATTAGGAGAAAAGTTATATATGAAATAATATTCTACTTAATAATATCTGGAATACAATGGGCGACATATTGTTTTGGGATTATTTAGGGTAATTCATTTTTCTCCGCAGTTCTACTACCTAAGATGCATATAAATGTGTGCGCTAAAGCTAAAATCAACTGCTATTAGCACGCGCTACGCAATTGTCTAAGACGTTTATTTACTTGTGGCGTTTTGTTTTCCCGATGAAAATGTGGTCACCTTATTGTGTATATACATGAACCCTTTGACTTGAGCGTTGTTGACTGCGCCAGATAAGTCCAGATGACAATGTCCACTGTGATAGCGGCAGTGTGTGTCTATCCCCGAGCAGTCGGTCTTTCCCCTTACCACTCTTATCCCGCACCCTCACCACTGATAACAATCCATGGGCTAGATAACAGCGTCATTGTTCTACGTCCCAGTGGGTTAAAAAGTGCAAGCAGCGAAAATCCACTCCCCAATTCCGTTTGTTGAATTTGATTAGTCACTGTTGTTGCATCACGATAATAACTTAACCATGTTTTGATAACATCCTCATTCCATATCTCTTATTCTCAATTTACACAAAATTTATTTTTGAACTAACAGCGCAGATAAATATAATCCGCAAAAGAAATCGTCGTTTGACGCATTGGATAATCTACGGCGGCAAATATACGAAATTTTCCTTTTTTCTAGTGTGTAACATTTTATTCGATTTCCATCCTAGATATAAACGGTTCCATCTGGGCGAATAGGTTTTTGCTTGGGTGAAAACATTTTTATATTCATATTCATATTATTCATATTATATTCATTTTGGATATGAAGAATCATTATTCACGACAAAAATCAATAGTACAAACGTTAATGGTGTGGGTATATAATCAAAGTAGTCGAGTGCATTGCTCGAAATGTCAGCAAAAGTTACCTTATGTACATGCTTTGTATTCAGGCCTGAACGTATGTGTTTAATCGTCTTTAACCACTGACTTGTTCCAAGGGTAAGAGCAGGGGTGTCCGTCGAGATGGATACCAAGGATTATTCGTTTGTTTGATGGAGTTTAACTTCGCTGTCAATAATATTATGGTTATATATTATATGGTATCTCCGTGCATGTTGCATACTGAATCGTAACGCCATGCTGAAAACAGCAGACAAGATAACCAACCAGTCGCATTTTACTGACACTAGATGACCAGTATTTGGTCTTCTTCGCACCATTAGCCCTAATCGATGTAGTACCTCGCCAGACTACATAAATTAATGTAGCAGAAATGAATCAGCTCCGACTGAACACCGAATCTACTGATTACAATGCATAGGTTGTATCCGCAAAGCTATCACAGGGAAAGGAGATCTCAATAGATCTCCAATGAATTACCTCTGTTCGTGAAATTTCGAGAAATCAGTTCTCGTCTAGCTTACATTTCATAGTCTATGTCGCCAATAGCATTATATACAGCCAGACGAGGTGTAGAGACCAGCTATATCGTTCATAGTGCTAGTTCCTCCTATTCCTTTACTGCGCTCATACTAAGAGGGATTTCTGTGCTTGAATTGTAGGTCATCTATATTAATGTAGAGGCTCGCAATCGGCGACTTTCCAGAGGTTCCATAACCACATGAAATCATATTAAAAAAACAGTGCCCCTGAGGGCGGTAGTTCGGTGGAGCTCTATGACTTTTATATATGTTCTTAAATATATTTGTTAACGATGTTTAATTGGATATTGACTTGCATTTAAGTATCAGGACAGGAGTGTCCGTCAGGATGGATCACCAGGAAGGGGGATCCCAATTGCTATTACATCTCCCCCAAATCCAAGAAGACGACTTGGACGAAAGCCAGACAGTATTGTCAGAAAGCTAAGGGAGATCTATTGAAAGTCGACTCGAAACAAATAAAGGTGATTGACTGAATGTCATTTGAAAAGTTCGGATTTCTGACAATTGTAATTGTTTGATTGTCGGTAAAGTCAATATTAGCCGGATTTACCACGTATGCTTTCATCACAAACCCCGTCATCCGTTGCAAATACATTTTTCACTGAAACAAACCGAACCACATATAGGATCTTTTTCTTTTATTCAGTTAGCTGTATAAACCTTTACTGGGTTAGTTTTGTGAACTTAGCAATGTGCCCGCTTTCATGAGTTTCATTTATGCACGGATTAAAATGGAAGACAATGGTGAGGCTAAGTTAACATCAATTCTCGCTTTCATAGCTGAAAAGCAGCTAATTCACATATTTTAAAGTGAGCACAAAGACAAAATCAACTGACGCTTTCCAAACTTAATACAATGTTCTTCGATTATCACTGGGATAAAAGAATACTAGGGTTTGCCAGAAGTTATTCTCATCGTCGGTTTACCTCAGCTGAGATAACATATTCCGCATTCTGAAAAAGAATTGAATTTGTTAAGTGGCTTTTTTTCCCTTGGCAGACATGGATCTATGGTCAGATAAGCAGGCGAATCAAAGCAGACAAAACCAATACGCATTGGTGGGTTGGACTATCTCGTGTTAACACAACACTGCCATGGAAATGGACAGATGGCACACCTATAGACACAACACTCAGGTAATCCATGCCAAAAATATAAAAAGGCCAGTGATGAAAACCAAACCGCATAATGTATTTCTGTTATTGTTATCCTTTTATTTACCTCTAAATTTCAACAACTGGTTTTGTGGTTATGTTAAGGTTAAATTAATAAGCCTTCTGTATTTACCATTGCATAGAAAGTGTCATTGTGTACATGTATGTATAGTAAGGATTTGGTTTCCGAGATAATTATTATGTTCCCACATATGTTTTTATCTATAAACTATATTGTAAAGAAGTCACTATTAGTATCCACTGTTATCGGGTAAGGCCTTCAAGACTTTGATACAAGCTTTCACAGGGCTTACATCATCCTTGTTATGCCTCATGGTTCGTTCAGCTTCGCACTTCACAGCTTATTGTGCACTTGCTGTTTGCTTCGACACCAGAAGAGTATCTATATTTTACTCACTAGGGTATGGTTAACATGATGCCCTACGTGACGTGTATTTTGGAATCCGTATTTTTTTTGTTAAGCCAGTAAGAATGAACAGACCAGCTAAGCACCACATCAAAGTAAGGCGTATTGCCCCATGTCAGTTTTAGTCTGAGTTTTTGGAAGGGTTGGAATTTATCATCATGGAACATTCTTCTCCGGTTTTCATTCCAACACCTTAAGTGCAGTACCCGTACATGCACGTAACACGAAGATTAGAGACAACACTGACATGCCAGCCATTCTTACTGGCACACGTTTAGTTACCACGTATCAACTGACTGGGTACGGCTGTCGCTATTTTATCTTACATAGTTTATGGAGACCTGGGGAACCCAACAATGCCGGAATCTTCATCAAGAGGGAAAACTGCGCATCGTTTGCTAATGATATGTCCAAAGGCCTGGGATTTAATGATGTTATCTGTACCATGAGCTATTCCTTCATCTGTCAGGCGACTGCAGGTACGTGCTCTTATCCCGCTATGGGGACACGCAAAAGGTTAAGGACAGCGGTAGGTGTTGTAGACGACAGAGAACAGGTGCAGATCTAATGCTAGGGATGTGTAATGTGCGCATTATAACCGATATGGCCACATAAGGCATAAGGCTCTAAGGCGGGAACCTAACAGTTTGGTTTTCTGGGTGCAAATTGGAGCATTCCCCGATATGGCTGGGAATATGAAAAATGTCCAGTTTGGAGATAGGTCAACGATGAACTCGGCAAATAGCGTTCTGAAGGTATCTATTTCGAATCATTGCGTTGAAGAAAAAGATGTATACGCCCAAATCGTATGACAATATTTTGATGTTCCAATTCACCACCCAGAATTGTATGCCGCCTTTGGGCCTTTCAGACCTTCGGTAGATATGCCGTAAGAATGTGGCTATCCGTTAAAAGAATCAGACTTCCATCACACAAACCGCCTGCCACTCCCTGCATGCAGCTTGATTCCTGAACCTGCAGCGCACTGCACCACACTGAGTGGCGCCGGGGCCACTGATGCTTGCTTAGTGCTCTAGATGCACCCGGTGCAAGGAAGCTCTTCCCTGTACCGCATGCGCCTTCCACGCTCTATGGGTATAGAGAGGCACAGTCTCAGTGGCTTCTTAGCCTCAGACCACCATGTGTTACACTCTTACAGCCTGTGGCGACCCGGAGAACCCAACAATAGTGGCAAAAGGAAGGAAAACTGTGCTGAGTTCAAGGCCGATGGGAAAGGGACGGGTTTGAACGACGAAGTCTGTACAGTCAGTTACACCTATATTTGTAAATCACAAATAGGTTAGTGCCTAGTCCGTTCCTTATGTCTAAGAGAAATTAGAAATAATTGTCATGAATTGGCAACTGAACTTGAAAGAACAATGTTAGACTGACATATTTTCTCAAACGATACATGCAAAATACACTTAGAATTGAAAAGGGTGTAATGTGCTACAAAACATGCCTAATCTACTGTGACTATCCAGTTCATATAAATAACGATAGTGAATTGAGATAAATTTAGGTTATTTCTTTTCAAAGATAAATGGAAGTTGTTCTTTGCACGACGATTTGAATATTGATGAATATTTTTGAAAAGAAACATTACATATCGCCTTTATTGGAGATTACTCTTGATGGATATAGCATAGGTTTTAATGCGGAAAACAGACTGACCACAACGTGTTCCGAACCAGCGCCCTCAGAGGCATGTAACCACTACCTATACATACAACTCAACATGATCATCCGACCAATGACAGTTTCTGAAAGGAGTAATCCTTGTTGGCGATAGAGTTGATCGATCAGATACGCCTGTACTTCTGGGAGCTTGTTGATCCAATGGGTTAAACGGTTGACATGTACTTGTAGCGATTAGGTATCTGAGCCTGAAGTAACTACTTCAAAATCCGATTTCTCGGTCATCCTTCAACACTAGAACATGTGCTATGTCCTGAAGGTGTAATCCGTAATGATGGAAATACTTTCAAATTTACTGCCTCAGATATACAAATGTGATTAAAAGAATAATATCGTTACGTACGACCAATCTTCAAATGACATCTACTAAGCTGATATTTCGAGAAGGTTCAGATAAGAATGACAAAACAGAGGCAGTAGAGAAGCGCAAAACATGTATTCTTAAGTGTAAATGTGATATGTAAATGTGGTGTGAAAGGCAAATGGTAAACGCAGTGAAGGGAGAAGCTATATGAACATTCCTGCTGGAATATCATAAAGAGCAGGTCAACTTGATACATTCGTGATGAAACATCATAGAGTGCAGGTCAACTTATGAGTATCATAGTATATATACGTAGTAAACCAGACGAATACGTGCTTCCCCAAATTATATTACAATACGAGACGTAAAACTGATCCAGGGTCATAAAGAGCACGGAGAGTTTAAATTTCTGAAGCCTGCGTTGTCAGACTGAGTTTTCCATCGAAAAACAAATCTGAAAAAATGAAAGAAAGATCGCATTTTCTCGTATATATGATATACGATATTTTTCCCATATACTATTAGTGAGCTTGGAAGTGACATTTTCATATCGTTCATATCCTTTTGCTCTTGTTTATTGTTGACTTGTAGGTGGGAAGTCAATCATTCTATTTAGTCACTTCGGTCGATTAATTTTTAGTGAGATATTTATTTATTTATTTCTTTGGTGCTTTAGGACGTACTCTGGAATATTGCACTTATAAGTGGGCGGCCAGCATTGTGGTGTTAGGAAACCGGGCAGAGCCCGGGAAAACCCACGACCATTCGTAGGTTGCTGGCAGACCTTCCCACATACCGCCGTTTTATAGAGATTAGCAAGATGTTTACCACAGATTAGAAAGTACATGTCCTGGGCAAGAAGTCTAAAATTTCAGCAAAGAAGAATATGATATCAGAATTCTCTATTCAAGTAGGTTGCTATTCCATATAAAATGCTACAGTTTGCGTCAAGATGTTTTCGAGAAAATGTATGTATGCATAATTTACAAACATGTACATTAATTAACCATATTTTAGTTAACCTTAATGTGTATAATATTTTTCTTTCATATGTTTCACTGTACGGGGAAACGAGGGCAGATTTTGTCATCGTATACGAGTGTAAACATGGGTTTGTTGTTGTTTGCACAGAGATCCCATCTTACTGCGACACAGACACCATCCAAGACTGGGACACTGTTAATGGAGTGTGCTATAAGTACATGGATTATCTAAGGACATGGGAAGACGCTAAGTAAGTTTATAAACGACAAACCGTGAAAGTGCATGGTTTTACGTATCCCAGAAATCTATCCAGAGATAATATGGTGGCCATCTTGGATATAAACTGTTGGCGACTTGGCACTGAAATTCATTGTAATGGATGAAACACTTTGTCTACAGAGCCATAAAACGGAGACTACAGAGTGTAAACCAAGTGGTCAAGACCACGTCTGAATCAGGCTCAAATTCCATGTCAAGGTCACGCCAAGGCAACTCTCACGTCACGCCCAAAGACAGCAACTTTTCATCCTCATCTCCATCTGTATGGTCTGATTCGAGGACAGCTGCTTGGGTCAAACAGTCGTGCGCAGAAAAGTTGCCTTACCCCCGGATTCATGATTTAGAAACTCATAATGTGTTGCCCTGGCAACCATTACACGTTCTGATGTCTCTATTCTTCCCATCCGACCTGTATACGCCCACATGATTTATGTATTTAATTCACCCTTGTTCAACGCTAGACTCACTTATTTTCACTTATATGAAAACGGTTGGAATCAGTTCTGTGAAACCCATTTCATGTTTCATCTTAAATGAGGCGTGAAAAAAGGTTTTGTGGCTAAGGGTATTCGATACTTTCAAAATGTAAACGATTATGGACAAAACGTACACTTTTTTCACTTAAAAACTGGCATGTGTTTAAAGTTTGAATTTAAATTGTTTCGTTTCTTCAATGTTTAAGGTTATGAATACAGTTATATTGTTATATTGCTCTACTGAATGAAATTCGGCAAAAGAAATATAGTGGCGGTCCAGAAAATACAGGAACACTGGGGAAGCTGTCTCTGGCTAAGTGGCGTACTTGTCACCCTACAGAAAGGCGCAGTTGCTTCAGCAGAAACGAGTGATTATGGATCAACGCTATTTAGGCAACACTGAAGCCAGTCATATCGTGTCCTAGACCTGGGAGGAAACTTCTTTTACTCGTGTTTTTTCTTTAGGTGAAACGCATTGTTATCATTTGTGAATTCTCTAGGAAACGTTCATTTGCAGAGATGTGCTTTTGATCGCATTGTGTAGACAAAGAAATATGAGTTAAGTAAGACAACTGTTCACTCACGAGGTCTTCATGGCGTCCATCATGGTAACTAACAAAATATCCCAATAGGCTCGTCTAGATCCCTCTCACTTTCCTTTTCAGGGCCAGTTGCGAAGGGGCTGGGGCACAGCTTGTGTCGCCTTCTGACACAGGTGTTCAACAGTTGGTGCAATCTTACGCCAAACGAAATAAGAGAGATGTCTGGATCAACAGCATTTCACAGCCAACAAAGGTAGGGAGCATCTCTTTCAAACTGCACTCTTCTTTTCACAGAGTGTAGTAGATTGCAGGGGCAAGTTACATAGGTGCTGCGATATCAACAGTAGGAAAAACAGTAGGGTATTCTGAGAGTTGTAGCTAGTGATAAACAGACGCCACAGGGCATACGTAATATTTTAAACCAACATCCAAATCCCAACGGTCCGTCAACCAGTAAAATGATATCCACAGTCAACTATCAAAAATTGCAAGCAACATCTACTGATGTGAAAAGAGAAAACGATTTCAATTTTGGGAATCACATTCGAGTCCAACCTAGGAAGGCAGTCACGTGATTCTGAAATGGGGGTGTGTTAAGTCGGGTGCTCTTGAGATTGAGATCAACTAATGTAGAAGCTAGCTTCGGAATATGGAGCTCTCAGAGCTAGGTTCTGGTGATATCCCTATACAAGCTTGAACGCATCAATAACATTTAGCCTCTTGGCTCTTACATATTTAATATTCAAAACTGTATACTGTCCTGGTGAATATGTATTTAATATGGTAGGGGATAACAGGACTATAAATGCCGGAAAACAAAGACCTATACTGAAACTGATGGTTCTCCGCGCAAACGTTTTGGAATCACCTAGGATAAATTCTTACAATATATCTGACTGGTGAGATATCTCTGGAGATGACAAGACACTGGAGCACAAGACGGGTGTCGTGTGTTTCAGAAAAGAAGCTATTTTACACTTTCTGATTATGCGCCTAATGATAAGTGTAAATTTACCGATGTCCTTGAAGTGGTTAGTTATCTTGATATAATGTAATTGACGTAATCTATACACTTTTGCTTAATACTGTAGTCTAATAAAGGTGACACGAGAAAAGAAAAAAATATGGGATAAGCAGTATCAGTAAATAAGCCCAGATTCAATATGGTTCAGCCACTGATGTAATTGTATGTGTTATCTTCAATATATCCAGAACAAGCCTAATTACCAGTTTGTGTGGTCGAATTCATCAGCAATCAGTAAATCCTTCTGGGCCCCAAAGCAACCTAAAGTGTCCAAGTAAGTCTGTCTTTAGAATTCACTGATGTTGTGTAAATTCATTGTCTTTCACACAAGAAATATTTAGTTTTGTTATACTGGAATTCTTTTTAAATATGGGTACATCACTTGAATAAAGTTTATAAGATCACGAATATATCTTTTGAACTCTATTGATACAATACCACAAAACAGGCTGTGAGTTTGATTTGCATATTGAAGGGATATATGTTACACTCCTTATTTATTTTATAGTTGCATATTGATATACTCAAGAATTTTTATGTTCTTTTGAGATGGCTTACGCAGATAATGAACTGTCGATATTTCTCTCAGGGGTGAGGAGAACTCCACGTGTGTGAAGATACCAAGTACGGCTTCAAACACCAACAGCTGGCAAACGGACGAGTGTGACAATGAAAATCAATATGTCTGCTCCAAAGTGCCCGGTGAGTTTTCAAAAGCTCTGTGTTCATCACGTGGGTGATGGGTGTGTCAATGCTGCGTAGTTAAATAGATCATTCAGATGCATAGTCTAACGACTCTCTCTGTCACATGGCAGTTCATATTTATTTCTTTCATTGGGTATTCACGCCACACTCAAAAATATTTCACTTATGCGACGGTGGAAAAAATCGAACGGAGCCAGGGGGAAATTACCATTCGCAGGTTGCCAGCAGACTGTCTCGCGCGATTGGAAAGGAAGCCATCCAGAGCTCGGCCAGTGCTTTGTAGGCCGAATGTTGAAGACAGCAGTAGTTTCCTCTTGTTTACAGACCCTCTCCACATTTCCACAGTTTGAAGTCATGTGGAACCGCACAACATTATCTGCACCGCACAACATTATCTGCACCGCACAACATTTTCTGCCTTTTGGGTAGGGAATGTCAAGAAAAAAGCACCGACTGATCATACCCACACAATGGTAAACATCTGACCTAATATTCTCATTCTTATGACAAGTTTCACACAAAACATACCATTCAGTTGGTAAAATATCTCTTACGATGCCTTAACTTACATCTCCAACCATGTGTTACTTTTCAGAAAATGTAGCTATGGCTCCAAAATGCTCAAAATATGTTGAGAAACAGTGACTTACGGCACAATATTCACCGGGTTTCGAATTTCGCACCATATTCTGGCCAAATTTCCAAAACTCATTTATTCCCCCCAAAAAATCATCAAACAGATAAACTGACCCATCAGGTTTCCTTCAGTTTTCTCACGTCGAAAGACCAGCCGTTACAACAACAGCAGCGAGCAAATGTTTATGCATTCCGTTGGACAGGTACAGTTCCCAGTTATGGCTCTCTCTGCCGTAATTCTTCTCTGTCAGGTTGTCTCATTTTTAAGCCCTGTACTACTGCAATGCATCACAAACACACTATGCAAAAGTCTAATTCACCTGTGTGATCAAACTTCACTAATGCAGTTTAACAAAAGCTATGAAACTGTACACCGCATCCAGTTTATACGCCATGTCACGATAGTTTTGCATTATGACAACATGCCATAGCATTTCTAATGACACAAAAACACCTGATCTGACCTTGTGCTGGTCATACTAATGGCCTATAACAAGTAACTATTACTGCATTTTTGTTCTATTTTTGGTGGCTTAAAAAAACGTGACCCAACTTCAGCTATTGTAGTGATTTGTCTGTTGAAAACTGTTGTGGCAGTTAAAATCGACGTGGTAAAATAACAATGAAGGTATACGAATTACCCTATTTTTTGAAAAATCAAATTTCTGAGCAAACTTTTATACACCGGTATGATAAAACTTAGGTAAAAGTTGTTTGTCAATGTATCATAACGGACTTTAAACCAAATAACACTGACCACTCTCACTCCCTACAGCTCACCCTAAATTAGCGTCATGAAAAGTTAATATATAGTTTTAATTATATCTAAAGTGATGTCTCTGCAGAGTCAGAATGATGGGATATTGGTTTACATATTGAGGTATAATTATTGAACATTGAACGCATGACTGCGTTTTAATTCACTTGCAGAATGAGGTTCTTCGATCCTTTAACTCCAAAATAAAAACATAAAAATGAAGTAAACATACATTATTGACAGGTGGCTGTGCCCCCGGATGGACTCCATTCAGTCGTTGGTGCTACCAGTTCAACTATCAGACTTTGCTCTCATGGTCTCAGGCCAACAAGTATTGTCAGAAACAAGGGGCCATTCTGATGGAAATCACAACGTAAGTACAGATACAGATCTTAGCTTACGATGTAATTGCAGAGCTGTAACAACAACATAAGTACAGCTACAGAGCAGAGTTTAGCATGTAGTGTAATTGCAGAGCTGTAACACAACGTAAGTGCAGACACAGAGCTTAGCATACGGCGTAAGTGCAGAGCGGTAACACAATTTAAGTACAGATATTGAGATCAGCATACAGCGGAAGTACAGAGAAGTATTATACAATGTAAGTTCAGATGTGTAGCGTACAACGTCAGGACTTAGCTGTAATGCACAGCGTACGGACAGAGCTGTAATTTAAACCGGAAGTACAAATCTCATTGCATTGCAAACTCTAATACAGAACGTAAATATACAAAGCAGTAATACATAACGTAATTACACGGCTGTAGGCTAATACACAACGGAAGTGCATAGATGCAATACACAGCAGTATTTCACAACGTAATTATAAAGCAGTGATGTACATTGTGAACGGTACACAGCTATTCTACAACAGCTATATTAACTGGAGCTCTTAATGTAGCTGTACTAGCTATATTAATTCAGGGACTAATTCAAAATCTAACCTCATTCTGAATTATATGCATCATTTCAGCAAAGACCAACAGAACAATTTCCTGGTGCCGTTTTTGGACAACCTACAGGAAGGTGGAATTCCAAGCATATGGATTGGAATGTCAGGTGAAACTGTAACCTTATATACCATCATTTTGCAGGTTGCGTTTGCACACGTCTTCTAATATGCTATACATCTAATATTTATCACCTATTCAGGTAATACTAAATCCTGTACAATGGAAACGTCTTTCTTTGTACTGTGTAAATATGTAAAGCGTGTAAGCGATTCATGACCCTGTAATCTCTTCAATTTTCTGTAGGTCTAATCAAAATTCATAAGATGTTCCTCTACTCTACAGTATACTGAAGATTCCCAGGGGTGGTTCAGTTATACACTGCCTGTCGCTTCTCCCCCCTTGAGGCTTTTATTTACAACTGTAAACTATTCAGTGGGAAGCATAACCTTTGAAACTATGTTCTCTTGTCATCAAAAATGATCGTGTATATGTGAATTGTACATGACAGATGGCCCCAATAAGGCCGGTGGGTTTCGCTGGACTTCAGGGGCGAAGTTAGGCTACAAGAACTGGGCTAAAACTTTCCCCAACGACACAGCCAACAAGCTGGACTGTGGTGTCATTTACACAGGTATTCAGCATTCCCAACTCAGACAAGATTAAATGTTTAACGATGTTTAGTTTGCGGTCGACGCGACAGCTACATTTCCGTTAATTCGTCGTAGTGTGGGCTTTATTATTGACAAATAAGTAGGTGATATGAATTCAGAATTACTGTAGGATTAAGAGAAGCATTGTTTTGTAGCGTACATCTTTGACATGTTCAGGACAGCACACTCGAAAACACCGAGTTCTAGGTTAGTGAATGGAAGAGTGCAGGTGTGTATTTCTGAAAGCTAAGCTAGGAAGAATGGAACAGATCTCAAATCTAGGAAACAGGGATATACTGAACAGATGTTATGGCGAGGATATGTTTAACAGAGGTTAGCGGGGACACACTCAATAGGGCTTAGCGGGTATATATAATCAACAGAGGCGAGCGGGGGGTGTTTTCAGCTGAGGGGAGAATGGGGATTCGAACATGAATGGTGTATACTGCATCTCGTGATACGGACTTTTCAGGCCTTAAGTAAAAAGTTTTTTTGTAAGCGGGCCCTGACCAGGACAATTGTATGACCATATTGTATAAAACGGCAGCCGGGCGGGAAACAGTTTTCGGTAAACAGTGAATAATTTTTTTTGTGTGTGTTAACCCTTCCTGTGGGTCTCTGCTAATCGCATAAACTGATCTGCTCATGCAAATCCTTGAATTTCTTGCAGATGACGATAAAGGTCTCTGGTCCACCACAAGTAATTGTCTGCAAGCCAAGGGCTTCCTGTGTCAAGCCAAGGAGAATGACATCATTTACCCAGTGTCCACACCAGCGCGTAAGCTCTACCCCTTTCTCATTGTGGCGATGTTTAGGTACAGGTTTATCATCCGGTAACTCGACCCTTGTTGCCCTTTGGTGCATTTTGTGATCTTCGTGTTGGCAGGTTCCCACGCCATGAATCAGAATTGTCCGAAGAGGAAGTAATATATTTCAACGAATCGTTGCACTATAAAGTCTTTCGTGTACGCCAAGCTGGTATACACCATTTTGGCATTCTATTAATAAATTGCACATCACCCTTAGTTCTAATCTATCCGAGTTGTCAATAAATGCTGTATATTGTGGTAGCGGTGCGCATATCCGGGGTTCGAGTCAATACTTCGTGCCCAGTTTATTCACCACGAACTGTTAGGCTGCAGTTCTTTACAATTCATCACAGTCCATAATGTACCCGAATAATACTCACCTGTCACATGTGCATCTATCTCACGAAGTTCACACATTTTGCTTGGTTTTATTTTTTAATTGAATAAAAAATATACATGCGTATCTAAACAAAATAATGTTTTCAAACATGATTCACAATTCCTGAGCGCTAACGTGATGCTTATAACGGAAGATACGCATATTTTCAGCAACCTTCACCTGCGACGATGGCTGGGATCTCAACGGACAGACATGCTACAAGTTTTACACTCAGCACGCGACATGGATGGCGTCACAGACGACGTGTCAACAGAACGGTGGCCGCCTGGCGCGTGTTCTAGATAGCGACACACAGACATACATCAACAGTGAGTACTCTTTCGAGATACAGTTCATGTAATGCGAAATCTTGCTTCCCAACGTAATTTTTCCTCCAAACAATATTACTGACACGTGAACACGCAAATCTCGCTCAAAAGCGCGATCTCATCTTACCTGAAATCCAATAACACAGGTACTATCTAAACATGAGATTCCTCTTAAGGATCACTGTAAATTTATCTTCGTCAGCAATGTTCAGTAGACCACATGCTAAGATGGCGTGGAGCCATAGGCCCTCTTTGATCTCATAACATCTGCATAATTATGTTACAGAAATTCTGTCTGAATTTAAGGATAGTGTTATTCTTCCGTTGATTAAACTAGGAGAAAACATAGAGCTTGGACACCACAGTTTTCAGTTTTGTTATATAAAACATTTAAGGTGAAACGGACAATCATATGCTTGTAAAATGCATCACAAGTCTGTGAGTTTACTAAGTTCGACTTTGTTATACGATATTTTAGAAAAAGTTAAACAAGACAGCTGGATAGGACTGAACGACCGTGGTATTAATGGGCAATACTTATTTGGTAGTGACACAGCCGCAGTAAGTACTTCGCCACTAACAACTGACCTGTTTAACAGGTCCATATCCTTGTAAATGCTCTATCTCTAGAACGGTTTATCCAATGGTCCCCAAACTTACACCACACTTACACTTTGGCATGAGGAAGACGACCTTCACCTTTTACGTCAAGGTCATTGGGATGATTTAAGCTAAATTTATAAAAGGCCTCTAAAAACTCTATCTGTAGAACGGTTTAGCTCAAGTTCACAAAACTTACATACTGGCATGAGGAAGAACCTTATTGATTTTCCGCGACCTGGACTCTTTTCTTCAAGGTCATTAGGGCCATTTAAGTTAAATTTTCTGAAAGGCTTGCAAACACTTTTGTAAACTTTATCAAACTTTTACCACACCTGCACAATTATATGAATGGCTGGTGTTATATATAATATCTCTTGGAATTTGTATCTATTCGTTATATTGTACATATGCTTAAGGCCAAGGGGTTTAAGTGCATTGCCAGACATTTTTTACTATTCCATTTTTTCTCCAAACCTCCCCACATCTTTTCCCCCATATTACCTTTTCAATCACTATGCAACTGTTGTACTGTTTTCCTTATTACTTACTTCTTGAATTAAGTGGTTAGCACAATGACTCATATCCAGCTCATGCTAGCTTCATCTCCGACCCTGTACGTTGGAAGATCTACCAGCGACCTGCGGATGGTCGTGCGTTTCCACACAGTCTTCCCCGGTTTACTCCCGCCATATAGTTCAGACCAGTGCTGTATGAAATATTCTTGAGTGCGTCGTCCAACATTGATCAAATGAATATTTCTTGAACTTAGGCTTTCCTGAGAAACTACCTGTTGCGGCGTAAATTATTCCCCTCAAGGATCGGCAAAAGCCATTGTACCAAGAATCCTAGACATGATCATCATCACTGGCGCCAAGTCTAATATGAGTGTAGCAAACAATCAAATTTACATGGTATATGTAGGTCTATACTGTTAGCCTGAAGTCCATGTACATTAAGAGAACCTTTTACAAGCAGAAAGGTTACCTACAAGTATGTAGGCCTACGGTTAGAAATTAAGGTTTAGCGTATGCAGGACACAGTAAAACGAGAGCTGTTTGGTTGTGTGCGAACATTGAAAGGCATTGCACAGTTTCGTCCTGGTTAACCATGGATAAATTACTTTACTGATAAGGATTCAGTGGAATTACTAATAGATCGCTATTGTAACCTTGAAATAAGTGTATTTTTAATGTTTATAAAGTAAAGAAACCGTTTTGTGTTTGGCAGACGTTCTTTAATTGGGATAAAAAACAGCCGTCAACAAGTGGGGACTGGAACTGCGGTACTGTGAGCGGGGCCTCCGGCCATAAAGGCAAATGGAAGATCGTGGCCTGTTCCAAATCTTACCCATTCATCTGTGAAAAGCAGCCCAGTACGTAACAGGATATCTGGCGTCCGCTTTCAGTGCATCTTGAAACGAATATTTACGAAAAAATATCAAAAGAAAATGTAACTCTCTGCAGGAGACATTCAGAGCTTCATGCTAGTCACTCGTGGGAAATTACACACTAGTTCACAGTTTAGGAGGGAGAAGGAATAAAGTAACCGCTGTAGAAATTTCATCCTTAGACTAGCACGCTCGCCGGGATTATATAAATAGACGTATGTCTCCAATTAAAACTGACGATCTTACTCCGATTTCAACAGGTGTTTGTCTGATGTTTTGTTTTGGCATTTTATTAAAGGCGACAATATCGACGATATTAGAATAAACCACTGGTTGTGACTAGTTACTCAGTTGTTAAGTTTATTTTCACTTTTGTTTCAGTGAACTTTCCACCTACAGCTGGCCCTACAACTCCTGCTGGTAAGTTACTTCAACACAAACATATCTGTTGTCAAATGCTATACAGTTGATGTTCACAGGTCTCTAACCTGGATATGGAGTACTTCAGTTCGCTGTAGTCATGGTTTGAGCGTCTGTCAGTGATTGAGACGATTATAGAGGCAGGGTTTCTCCTGAGCATTTAGTGCAAACACAAACAATGACTAAATTATCACATGCTATTGAAACCAGGCACAGTACTGTTATTCAGTAGGTTCGACTCTTAAACTATAATACAAATTTAATTACAATGAACTAAATACGATGATAAGAAGGAAACAAGTAAGTTCTGAGAAGCAGAAAAATTGTTGCTCAGGCAATGGTGAGTTAAGTCATCAACCATGGGATAATTTAGCACCGAGTGTTTGCATCTACTTTTAATCATACCACCTTCTGAACGACCAATGCTTATGTAAGCAAATTGGCTATACAATATTAAGATTGTATCACCAATGGGAGGCTGACTATATAACGTAGCATACTTAAGATGTACTTTTGTCGCTAACAGTACACAGATATATAGACACAGGCTGATGTACTTCTGTGACATCGAATCTTGACTGTGTGTACAGCAGCAAGCTGATGACGTACTTCTGACACCAACATATAGTCTAAATGGTCAACCGTAAAACCCCTTTCCCACATTTACCAGAGCGGTTCAAAACTTTGTGCTGCTTTCTTCTATCCTGTATTACGTCTCACTTCACGGTGCATGTGTGCTCGTATAATACTGACGTAATACACCAGCACTGCAGTGTCACAGCAGGAAACGATGTGTTTTACTACAGTTTGGACCCTTTTGTGTAGCCCGTCAGTCTCCCATTATGTAACACGGTGACCATGTTCTTTTGCGACTAATGGAATCTTGCCTGTGTACACCGACACACTGATGATGTACTTTGTGTATCTGCCCAGTCACATGGAGCACAAACTGCGGTCCGTTTTGGGACGAGAACCCTTTGAGCGGTTACTGCTACAGGATCGTCAACAGGCCTCTAGCCTGGCAAGACGCCAGGGATTTTTGTCGGAATGCAGACAACAATGGCGACCTGGCCAGTATCATCAGCTTGGACGAGCAGAACTACATATCAGGTAACAGTGTAAGGGGGCTTTTATGGTGTGGTTATTGTCATTCTGAGGAATATTTCACTTACTTACTGGCAAGGGTTGAGGTCAGGGGCAAGTTGTCCGAGGTGAACCCGTTTAACATCCTGGCCAATGGATGTCTCGAAAGTAGATATCTATTTATTTATTTGTTGTTTTATGCCATACTCAAGAATATTTCACTTATACCACCGGAAGGAAAGCGGGCAGAGACCTATGGAAACCCCACAACTATCAGCAGGTTGCTGGCGGGCATATGACAGGAGAAGACGAAAGAAGATATTATGAATTCGTTAAAACTGTGTAATCTATGGCTGTACTGAGCACTTCAAAATATCGCGTGTAGACCAAGAATGCATCACTTGTTTGTTCATCAATCTCTCGTTTATTCTATCGTTATGCTTATTTATTTGAATGGCGTTTTACGCCGTATTCAAGAATATTGCACATATGCGACGGCACATTGATGAGGGAGGAAATGGGGAAGAGTTGATGGAAAACCGACGATTATTCGTGGAACTGGAGGCAGCCATTTCCACAGCGATAAAATATCGCATAAGGCATTGGCTCCCTTGTTATGGTAAACTAGCATGCTCCACACACTTGACGACTTTACAGTAATAATATCATGGATGTTTGTGACCATCATGTGTTTGCCTAAACGATGATGTTGTTATTTCATTTCTAGGACGACTGACAACGAACACGTACCTGTCTTACTGGATAGGCGGGAATGACCTGAACTCCGAGGGTGGTTGGGAATGGGCCGATGGCTCCGGATTTGCCTTCATGAATTGGGGAAAAGGTACAGTCATGAACCTATAATCCATCTGCAGTGTGTGTCTTTGTTTTATCATGCCCCGGCGTTATAAGGTATTTTGAATTGTAATTTCCCACAATGATGGACCTGTAAATATACACCTCTATGTCTCTTATATTCCACTACTCAGAAGGTCACACAAAGATAGGACATAGTATGTATTTTTAGTTTTACCTTATAAAAAACATATACCTGTCACCTTTAGGCAGTTTCCTGCTGTACTATTGGATGGCTCCCCGCTGTATCATAGAATGTTTCTAAGTGACCATATAATGTTTCTAGCTGTGTCATGTGATGTTTCATGTTGCACCATGTGATGTTTCCAGCTGCACCATGTGACGTTTCTTGCTGTATCATGTGCTGTTTCCAGCTGTGTCATGGAATGTTTCTAGCTGTGTCATGCTATCTTTCAAGCTGCACCATGTGATGTTTTTTGCTGTACCATGTGTTGTTTCTGGCGTATCATGTATTGTTTCCAGCTGCACCGTGTTATGTATCAAGCTGTACCATGTTGTCTTTCTGGCTGTGTGATGTAATATTTCTAGCTGCATCGTGTGATGTCTCCAGCTGTGCCATGAGGTGTATCTAAAATCCGTCCGGTTCCTCCCTGTGACGCCTGGCACATCTCAGGGATTTGCATGGCACTATTAATACCATCCTATATAACCTAGTACCAGCTTTTGCCTGTTTCGCTCTTCTGTAATATGTTACAGAATTGATGAGTAAACTGTTTTAATAACCGGACTATACGCACACATTACTTGACCAAGTGCGCTCTAATGTTGCCAGTTACATAATGTGACTGTTCTAATTCGGCTCAGCTGGGTATAGTGTAACCTATCGCAGTATATTGCCTTTCATCTCTGTTTGGACCGGCACACTAAGCATCTCCCTATAGCCCGGTATATACCGGTATCTGCGAGTACCATTATGTACCGCGCTGCACCTCTCCATACTCTCCTTTTTCGTCCGACTCCTCCAAGGGCCGTCTTGTGCAGCCCGACACCTCCTAGCATTGCCTTCTAGTACCGTCTGGCGCCTCCCAGAGCGCCCTGTACTGCCTGACTCCTTGCAGCACCGTAGGCCCCTATTCTACCACATAGTGCCTCCAAGTGCCGTCCCGAACCTCCTAGTATCGTCCTGTAGTCACCCCCAGCACCTTCCTGTACCTTTTGGTTCCTCCCAATACTATCCTGAACTTACCAGTTCCACACTGTCATATAGCTTATTTACCTGTCTTACAAAACTAAAGACTAGGTAAAATGCTAGACTGATAATAAGGAAAATAATGATATGTCTTTACCTTTTACTTCTAGTGCAGTGATGGCAGCATTTATTTGACTATTTTTGCCTGTAGGACGTTGTACAAGCGTCCATCAGTCGATGCATTGGTTCTAAATTATATAAAGTTGGATAGGATAGATGCTTATTGTGTGGGTTGGCTTTGTGTAGAAATGAAAAGGCACTGCATTGCATCATACTGCACTATACCCAGCTCTGGGCTATATTAGAATAGACAAATTGTGTGACTGGCAACATTAGATGGCAACTGGCTACATATATTGCTTGTCAGATACAGTCCGATTACAAGGGCGATTTACTAAAGAGATTTGAGATGAAAGATTTAATAAGGATAACTTGTTCCAGATTATGGAGGATGGTACTAGCAAAATGGTATAAACTCTGGGATCTGTGGTGGGTGGTACAAGACGGTAGATGGAGATACTGGGCGGCACTAGAACAGACAAATTATGCGCGTAACGGGCAACACTACATACAGCGCACTTGACCAAAACCTGAAATGAAAATACGGTTTATACTCAAACGATTTAGGATGCATTTGAGGCTTGAAGCCTTTAATTTGTTGGCCACGATCGGCGCGGGGTTGTAACACGCTGCTCTGAATTAAGTCGTGCAGGCGAGATGTTTACTATAGTATTTTGCACCGGGATGCAATAATCCAGCTAGGGTGTACCGGAACAAAAAAATATTAAATATGTTACTAGCAACACTAGACCCCACTTACATATAGCTATGTATTATGCCTTTTTATAGCTCAGTTTGTAAATCGGATCTATGAGGCACTGCAAGTGGGTAATATGCAGAACTTGGCATTAGGTCATGCAGGATAATGCTAGCTCTGTCCTTAAGAAAACTTCAAGATGTGCCTGGCGGTTTACGCCATTGCCGGACTGGTTTTACAGGTGCATTGTGATGTTTCCAGGTATACTGCCTTATATTTCTAGTTGTGTACCATGGGGTGTTTCAGGCCGTGACAGGGGATGTTTCTAGCCGTATCATGAGATGCTTCTAGGTGTATCATGTGATGTTTCTAGCTGTACCATGGAATGTTTATGACTATATCATGTGGTATATCTCTCTCTTCACATCTATAGGTCAACCGAACAACTGGAAAAATCATCAAGACTGTTTAAGAGTAGACATGTCTAAGTTAAAGGCTTGGGATGACTCCAACTGCAATATTCGATATCCCTTTATATGTAAAAAAGCAGGTAGGTTGGTTACATCTTTCTGGGTCTCATATGTTGCCTTTTTTGTTTTTTTATTAATGTTTCACTTTATTTATTTACCTGTTTAATTTGCTATATTTTTGGCGCTTTAGTGATTGCAGCCAAACTCTCTGACTGTTGTATAAGTCAAACACGATATATCCTGGAGATACAATATTACACCGTCAGTCGCCACACGGAAGCTGTAAGGGTAGTTTGATCAGCGTAAAATAGCACCACGGAAACAGAATTCCCTACATTGGTGTATAACGCAACTGTTGATCTTTGTTTAGGCGGGGGTTTTGTCATAGGTGATCTCATTTGTGTATTACTTTGGAAAATGTTTTTGAGATTACTTTTGCTTATCAAAGATATTTACTCTATTCTTTTTGAAATATTGCAGGGCTGCTCAGAAAATATGTATAGACGTATTCCAGAAAAGTCTTTTTTTCTACTGCACCTTTCTTTCTAGACTGTATTTGGTAAACTACAAATTACACTTGTGTAATGAAAAAGTTTTATCACAAATAACTTAATCAAGTAACAGAGTTTGCAATGTCATGATCTTTTCGCGAAAGCAAATACATAGAAGTTAAGTAACAAGGAGCAGCTGAAGTTGCCAGTGCTGTATAACTTCCATGATGTTCCTGCTACTCGGCCTCTAGCGAGCGGAACATGGCTCGGTGTTGAGGTGCGGGATCCCCAGCTTCAATCACACAAGCTAGGCGTGGCTTTAATCCCGACCTAAGACACGGAATTGATAGACTGACCCACTCTCATTGTTGCTGGGGGCTTGGTCACAACAAACGGTCTACGACCCTCGTGTTGCCTCTTCTGACGTTTTACGGTCACTGGTGACCGTGATTCTTTTTCCAAAAAAGCATGTAGGCTCTAAGTCAGCAGGTGAAACCTTGTCAGTTCATCGGTGAGCCCGAGTACAAGTCCGAGCCGACTTAAAAAAACAAAGAGTACTGCTTTTTGCGAGATGCTCGGAATTTCTAGGAAAATAAACGAACTACTTGTAGTTTTCGAGGTGCCATGATTCTGTGATGAAATGGGGTAGCACATACCTGAGACCATTTATCACCAACAAGAAATACCTTCGTGATTCTAATCAAGTTAGACCCGAAGTAATCTAAAAAATAACAGTGGATACAGGTATAGTTCCATATGTATTTCAAGGCACGTAAATACTAAAATACTAAGACTCTGTGCCCATATTAGCTTATACTTTAATAAATAAGTAAATAATTATAATAAATAACCTTGCTAACCCATCTGATCATGTCTGGCTTGCTTCGCCTTATAGGCAAAAACGCTCGTCCGCTTCCCACAGAATCGACTCAAATTGAACCAGGTAAGATGAAAATTGACTTCATGTTTCTGATACAAGAGCGAAAAGCGTCTATCTTAATCGGTCAAGATGTAATCTGATTTCGTAACTGTACCTATTAATCAAAACGATATCCTAACTAGGCTTTGTTTTATATTTACCTATTATCCTACATTCCTTAACATAACTTTTCGTCTCCCATATACTTAAATTTCTAACTGATTGGTAATTCATCTAATATGCAGTTATATCCTAGAGTCTCGTGAGAATTGTCTCCCTTTGTCCTTTGTCCTGTGGCACTTTAACCACCAATTCATGTCTTTCCAATCAGTGTGTGGGGAGGGATGGGTTGTGTATGGTAACACGTGCTTTGAGTTCAACCAGAAGAGAGCCAACTGGGCACAGGCTCGCTCCACCTGCCTCCGTGAAGGCGCAGACCTCGCTATCGTGCCGGACCTCGCTACCCAGGGTTTCATCAATGGTAACTATTAGAGGGTACATGAAACGCATATGATTTTAATTTCTTAATATGCATTTTAGGATGAGTAAACATAAGGGCACAAAACATTTTCAGCTTTGTTCTCGACTGAAAAAATGGCTTAAACTTCAGCGTTCTGAAGACCTCAGTAGTCCGAAAATAAAGTGTGAAAACAACTCTGTATGCATTGGTTAAGTTGCGGGGTGAGGTAGGGGTGGGGAGGTGGTGGTGGGGGAGTTGCTAATCTGGTACCGCCAAGTCAGTATGCTCACCGTTGACATTGTATGACCCAAAAATGAAATTTAAGTTTTTGGCAAAATTTGCTTTATTTGCTACATAACCATATTCCTTATTCTTTACTTTTCATAAATCAAAAAACATAATTTTCCTACATTGTGTTAATGTTTTTGCAAGAGCAGTACTGTACAATGTTTTCGCTGCAGTAGGAAATGTGTACGTGTCTTTTCCACGGCGGCAACAATGGTAATTGTTACTGGTAAATCAAATTTCGTCTTTCAAAAGATATTTTTCATGCCGAAAAAAATAATCTCTGCTTGAATGCTATCGCTCAAAATTCTTTGCCTTCAGCGCATATAAAAACTGAAAGCTGGATTGGCTTAAACGACAGGTTCAAAGACAAGACATTCATCTGGAATAATAACAAGAAAACGGTAAGTAGATCAGAAGACGCGTCTCTGTCGTCGTATGTCATGTGTCATTATTTTATAGAACAGAGAACTGTTCCTTCCCCTCCACTAAAGACATACCTCAGCAGCTTTTAAGGATCAAAAACGATTAAAATATAAACACACATGGGCACAGAATGTCACATTGAATGTTTCATAATTGTTTTAATTTGCAAACAATGTAATCCCTTTAAAAGAGTGATAAAGGGTGACTACGATGATGATACTAAATAAATAAGTGCTGTTACTATTTTGCACACCCTCATCCGAATTCACTGAATCCGTACAGTGTGAGCGTGTTTTTGAAAATAAATAAAGCGCAAGTGGTTGACCCATTCAGATCCGAGTGCTTCCTTGCTCGATGCTCTGTATAAACTGATTGATGATTACAGTGTTAGTCGAGTGCATGTTGCTACATTTGGTCTTTCCGGATCTGCCTTAGAATGGTCTATTAAAAGGAAACATTAGGGTTTGACCGAAAGGATGTTGAAAACAATATTTAATGATGGGCAAACACAAACGCGGTTGAGGGAGTGTGTGGTGGAGAAACGACCATCTGTAACAAACCCAGAATTTCTAAATACTTGGTGAAAATGTGTTTCTCCTTCTCAATTTGTTTTTTGCTGTATCATTTGCAGACATCACTTCCATTTAAAAACTGGGCCTCTGGACAACCAGACCACAAGAAAGACCAGGACTGTGTGACAGTGCAGACAGCTACCAATGTCCGCGGAAAATGGAGAGATAACAAATGCAACGGAAAATGGGGCTACATCTGCCAGAAACCCGCCAGTGAGTACCTCAGTCACGGGAACAGGGTATCAAATTAAACATGACCTCTTATCACACAACGTCACAACATCCTGTCGAGTCATTAAACAGCTTACAGGGTATTTGGCCATTCTATGGTCCGTCAATACCAGTTGCTGGCATAATCTCGGCAGGTAAATATATCACTAATCACTAAAACAACAGGACCTAAACAAACTGCTTGCTGAACTCCCAGACAACGAAACACTTACACAAACCCTAAGAAGAAAACACAAAGACACTTATACACGTTCAATACATAAAAATGAATAATATAATTCAAGTAATGCAACTTATTATACAATAAACAAGAACAATACAAGCAATAACAAAAATATGGACCCTTACAAAGATACAGCAGAACACAGCTCCGGTCGAAATACCACAAATCTTAAAGGACAGTCTCAATCCACGGAAATACGAAATCCACCGTTCCTGGTGAACTCATGAAGTGAAGGATGGCCAACATTCTTCCCTGGGGAGGTGATGAGCGGAAAATGTTCGAAGCCCCTTGCCGGGCGCTAGAGATTCACGCCTCACACTTGACGCAAAACGACCTCAGTTCACTTTCACTTCCAATGGTTTCAGTGGCATAAAAATATGTCACAGCACAAAGAATCAAACAGCAGAACGAGTTTAAAAATGACGAAACACTCACTCAAAACGTATATGAAAAATCCACTATAAATTGACAATGTCCTAGGCCGAAACTCCAGTAACAAAATTCCAGAAATAGTCCTGGACTGATGAGTTACGAATTTAAATTGCATGGCAAACTGGCTTCCTTATATAGCCTAGTGTACATTCAAGAAAATGAACTTTCTGGTCTTTGTAATGGTAAACATGAATGCAATGTGGATATTTCTTTCCAGAAAGGACTATCCGTGTACAAAAAAGCTACACCTCATAACCACAAGAAGTTGCAAAAACTACAATGCAGACTATGACTTATAGACAGCCGAAGATCTAGATAAAAGATTGATCCGATTTACATAACAAGAGAAAGTTACAATGTATTAACTAAGGGGTCACAACACCACACTACGCGATTTATCTCAGGCCATTTGTTGCCTTCACGTCGGCACAATGCAATTTATCTCATATCACTTTTTGTCTTCCACTTCAATTCTATGCGATTTATTCCACGTCATTTGTTGTCTTTATATCGGCCGTTCGCGATTTATTCCAGATCACTTGTTGCCTTCATCTTGATACTGGGCGATTTATTCCAGAGAATTGGTCACCTTCATCTAATTTATTCCAACATCTAAATGGTTAAAATGGTCAAAAAAAGTCTGAATAAGGTTAAGCTTAATCATGAGTGAAACCATTGTGTAGTGTAAACTTAACAATGAAAGGCAGCAAGGACAAACCTTGTTCCTGAGGAGCCTTTTCCGACCATGTCAGTCAAGATTTGATTTCTGTCGTCTGTTGTTTTTCATCAGTAGTTCACTTTTGGATCTGTCGATTCACACAGACACGCATTTACTTGACTCAGACGCTAGGGTTTACAAACAGCCTCGTTAGCAGTACTCTCATAACAAAAGTGTCTTTGAATAGATATGTAGAATACACGTGTTGTCTGAGTGGTGTGCGATGTCTGTTAGGAAATGTTTTAATTATAGCAAATTCCAGTATAACTACACCAAGCGTTGCCCTGATAGCAGTTGATCTATCCCTGGCTAATACGTTTGCAAGCACGAAGTTAGCTCTCACTGATTCGGCTGTCGAAGGTTTCTAAGGGGTGATGGTGTACATCGGGGACGCTGAAGATTTATCCATGTGTAAAGCTGTCCGTTGTCTTGCAGATATTCAAGAACTTTTTACTACAGCGTTGAAGGCAAAGAAATAAACAACAACAACAACAAAAAGAATAAATACATTTAGTTTTTAGAAATATGCCCTTCTGTTATCACAAATGAATTGTCTCTGTGTTTTCATGGTACAAGTATTTTGTCCATTGTAGCCTGTGGGAAGAACTGGTATTTACTCGGCGACACTTGCTACCTATTCAACACTTCCGGCGCCACTTGGGCCGGTGCCCGCAAACAGTGTAAGGACATGGGCGCCGATCTCCTGACGATCAAAACCCAAGATGTGCAAAACTTTATCACAGGTAAAACGACTGAAATTAGAGAAAAACGACTGAAATAAACCAAAATTATTAACAGGGTTGTTTTACTACTTATATTATGAGTAAACAGGCGTTCAGTTAACACGTAAATGACGTTCCTCAGGGAACTTGATTGACAATAGTTGTCGGTTCATTTGTACTTACAATGTCTCTGGCTAACCTTAGACTGGTGGTGGCGCCTCCGTTGCTCAGTCGGTTAGCTCTCTAGCGCAGCACGATAACCCAGAAGCCTCCCGCCAATGCGGTCACTGTGAGTTTAACTCCAGCTCATGCTGGATTTCTCTCCGGCCGAACGTGTGAAGGTTTTGGCAGCAGTCTGCGGATGGACTTGGGTTTCCCCCGGACTCTACCCGGTTTCTCCCCACCATATAAGCACGGCATAAAGCACCAATAAAATAAAGAAACAAACAGATTGGTGGTTGAAGCTCCTGGATTAAACAAACGGTTTTAAATGCACCTCTGCCCCAAACGAGCAATGACACGTCAGCAAATTCCTGTGAGCTGTTCGTAGAGTGACTATCACACACCATCATTATGGTAACCTCGTTATACAGGAAAGCTGTTAAGAGAGAGTTGGATGGGGCTCAATGACCAAATCAAGAATAAGAAGTACACATGGCTGGACAGTACGGATAAGGTAAGTGCTTTATGGTTACAACTCCACCCCCCCCCTCCAATATCCTTCCGCTGTCTAGATAAATGTCCATTGTTAAGTGTTTTAGGGGTAAGTTTCTCTCTATTTTTGTGATACATGCACTCTAACTTTACTCGCTATACATGGTCAGGGGGTCTGTAGTGGAAGTGATGTCATGAAGTTATGTACGTGTCTTTTAAATGAAATGTGGCGTTCCGTTTGGCACCGAACATGTCGACACACCTTGGAACAGCCAACTGTCGCAAAGTTGCGATATACTGCAAAAAGTTGGTGTTGTCTCGCACCCAGGCCTGTCGTTATGTAAAAGATCTATGTTGAAATACAGAATGTCATTAATCTGAGAGACCTGCACGCCGACCGACTGACAGAGAAACAGATGGGCAGCAGACCTTACAAATCAGCAAGTCTCAGCTGAAAACCAGAAGTGTTTAAATGTCAAACATTTGTAGTGGTGATACTGATACAGGACGGCTTTAATGAACATAGTATTTGAAGTGTCAGTCACGATGTAATCCTGTGTCGTTGCTGTAGGTGCCGTTGTTGACAGTTTGAAGTGTCAGTCACGATGTAATCCTGTGTCGTTTCTGTAGGTGCCGTTGTGGACAGTTTGGTGTGTCAGTCCTGTTATAATCCTCTGTCGTTTCTGTAGGTGCCGTTGTGGATAGTTTGAAGTGTCAGTCACGATGTAATCCAGTGTCGTTTCTGTAGGTATTCTTGTGGGCAGCTTGAAGTGTCAGTCACGTTGTAATCCTCTGTCGTTTCTGTAGGTGCCGTTGTGGACAGTTTGAAGTGTCAGTCACGATGTAATCCTGTGTCGTTTCTGTAGGTGCCGTTGTGGACAGTTTGAAGTGTCAGTCACGATGTAATCCAGTGTCGTTACTGTAGATGCCCTTGTGGACATTTTGAAGTGTCAGTCACGATGTAATCCAGTGTCGTTACTGTAGATGCCCTTGTGGACATTTTGAAGTGTCAGTCACGATGTAATCCAGTGTTGTTTCTGTAGGTGCCGTTTTTCAATTGGGCGAAAGGCCAGCCGGACAACAAGGATAACGAGGACTGTGGAACGATCATGAAGACCTCTGGCAAATGGTCTGACCGTAGCTGTACCAAACAATACGCCTTCGTATGCCAGAAATCATCAGGTATCCCTACTACACATTCGATACAATTACATGTTTGGATTTTTAATAACCACAAAATGAGATATTTCTTCTTCACCAAGCACACATCTGGGTTAATCCAGTTTTGGTCTCATACTACATTCCGATGTTATGTTTTCAGAGTTTAGGTACATCAATATTTAACCTCTTTGGTGTGTACCATTATTGACAAGTACGAAAGTGTTTATAATAGTTTACAATCCTGTCTACTAGATGTTTGGTTCACTTATCAGCTATTTATTTGTAACTGTATGAAACGTACTATTTAAGTATTGACAGTCATTAGTTACAAACTTCTGGGCTCATCCATTTTCTGGAAACGTTTCATGGATAATGACAGAAATGAGTCTCTACACGATGTATTCATTTTTCTGTCACTTTCGTTCTGTTTCAGCGAGTTTGTTGCTTGGTTGTCCCGACGGCTGGGTTGGGTATGAGGGACACTGCTATCTTGTTGGTTACAAGCCGAATATTGGTTCTTGGCAGAATGCCCGTGATTCGTGTCAGTCCATGTCTTCTGACCTGGTCAGTATCACCAGCACTCAGGAGCAGAAGTTCGTGTTTTCTCGGTCCTCACACGGTCAGTACTGGCAACCGCTGCATTTCATATATTTCACTGTACACATACCTCTTTTTACTTCTTTTTTACCTGTATAGTGTAAACCAATGTCATAGTCTTGGGACACAGTTCCATCTCTTCATCATGAACAGAAAGCTAATAAGTATATAGAATAATATGACAATAATAATGGAAGAAAGAAGAAGTATTTCAAAGCCTTACACGTACTGATTGTTCTGATTTTGTTGCGAGTGCAATATGTAAGCCGTTACAGCACTGATGGAGTATACCATGTGTTGCCAGCTCACTCCCCTGTCTGGATTGGTTTGAACGACATCGACAATTTCGCGGGACACAGGATGTTTGTCTGGTCAGATAACTCTCCCGTGACATTCACAAACTGGGCAAGGGGCGAACCTAACAACCTCGGGACAACACAAAACTGTGTAGCCATGAACAGGGATAAGGTATTATATGCATGAAGTCTCCTCCACCCACAAGACTCTCGCCAGAGCTGTAAATTTGATGGATCAAAGTGTGTTCAGCTTAAAGTCTGGTTGTCGAGACCAGGTATTACATGTATCGAATCCTCAAGGATCTCTCCACACCTGTAAATTTGGTGGTTCAAAGTGTGTTAAGGTTACTCTGGTTGTCGTGACCAGGTGTTAGATGTATCGATTCTTTTCTTCTGTCAACACCTCTGGGCTTGGTGGTTCAAAGTGTCTTAAACATTATTAGCGCATTAACGTTAGCTTGGACTGAAATTCCACTCGCTATGTCTTAGGATGATACTGGTACTAAGAATGCAGTCGAATTAATTTTCGTTTAGTACACTCTTGGAGTAAACGGATTTTTACAGGGTTTTTGTAACGGGTAAATTAAATTGATATTGGCCAGAGAAAAAATGTTATGATATGATCTAACCACAGATGTTTGGCTGTAGTGCTGATTAAATTGTTAATGCATATTGAAATCCAAGCACATCAAACATCTCGGCCCGATGGTGTTTTACAAAGAGGTACATCATGAACGCCTGTCTTCAGACACACGTTACTCAGGTCACGGCCTTTAGGACAAAGTTTCATATTTTCTACACTTGTACAGTTGTATTCTATGTTTTCTTTCTTGTCCCTGCAGCGTGGTGGATGGGACGATTACCCATGTATAACACAGGATGTCAGAGCGTATGTCTGCGAAATGGAAATGCAACCGACAGCTCTGACCACAAAGAACCCTATGAAAGCTGGCTGTAAGAGTGTAAGTTAGCCCAGTGTCTCGATGAGACAAAGGATTAGAGAATGTCACTACATATCCGGTGGTTTATATTTTTAAAAATCATTTATCAAGGATGTTCAAAACGTAAAAAGATGTGGATACACACATTCAAGGCATATATAAGATCTGTAAGCGGTTTGATAGCTCATGGTACAAGAAGTGATATCTTATTGCAACATGGGCTATACAACCGTGTCAGTATGTAAGACTGACACCTTAAATATAGCGTGATATCCAACTGTTTGAAGATTTGTTCATGCATTAATGCTGAAATCAGATGCATGAATCTAGGGTAGGTTAAAGAACTTACGTCTTAATTTATTTATTTGATTATTGTTTTACACCATAGCTTTTAATATGATTAACTTGTTAATCATCCAGAATTAATGATAACCAACCATCCAGAATCAAGGATAACCATCTATCCAGAATCACTGACCACCCATCAATCCTGAGCCACTGACTGACCATCAATTCAGAACTACTGATTAACTTTCCATTTAGATTGACTGACTATCCATCCATCCAGAATAAGTGATTATTAGCCACCCTCGAATCAATGACAAACCATCCGTCCACAATCTCTGACATACCATCCAGGACTACTGAATAAGCATCCTTCCATAATCACTGACTAAACAGCTATCCAAAATCACTGATTAAATTTTGATCCACAATCACCTCGTACAATAACAGCTGCCATCACCTGCGTGCTATATTTCAGGGCCTGGGACTATATGCCACCTGCTATACTTTTGTAACAAGTAAGCAGTCGTTCAGCAGTGCTGAGAAGTACTGTGCATCTAAGCTGAAGGGACATCTCGCTACGATAACATCGAGGTAAGACGTTACTTGTACAAAGAGCTTGAAAATTCAGTTTCTCGGGCAGAGATACAAGCAGACATGAGTTCAGTTCTGCTGTATTAGTTGGTAAAATTCAACGATGTATATAGTTTTCTACAAACGTTTTCTTCCACACAGCAGTTCGATATCCTCGGAAACAACTCTACGTAAAATTATTCAACCAATCAGATGATTAAACTCCTCCCCCCTACTCTCTCCGCCACGGCCATCTCCCAAATGTATGTATATCGTGGAATGATAATCAGTTCATAGGGTTGTGCCGTGAGAAATTACCCTGGTGATTTTTCAGGCACATGACAGTGGCTGAATTGTGTGTATTTAAAGAATACATTGCTTGGTTATATCAAAACCCGGACTTCATAGGATTGATGCTTAAAGCGCTGGTTTGCTGTAACTGTGAGACCTTTTCACTGTGAGGTCGCGTGTTCGAATGCAACTGTTACACGCTGGACTGTGGCTTTAAGTCATGAGCAAGGCAAAAATCGGTAAATTACTGTGGACACCCCTGTTTCTTCAACCCATAATCCGTAGAGGTGAAAATTTCATGGGTAGGGCTTTAACACCAATAAATAAATAAAGAAATAAAATAAATCTAGAGGTTTATCAAGTAATCTATCAATGTTGTAGTTCTTCTCTCTCTCTGTCTCTCTCTTGTTAATTTTGTCCCCTTGACGCCGCCCCATGCAAACCTGAAAATTGCCATGTGCTATAAAATATGGCTAAAAGTATAACACGAGTTAGATAAGTAAATACATTCAATTTGTCCGTACCAACCAATCTTACTGGAAAAAACGTCTGAGTGATAGCAAACTTTAACATCATCCGATTTCAGGTATATACAAGCCTTTATAGCCAGCGAGCTAGCAGACAGGGAAGGTAACTGGTGGATCGGACTCTCCAATACTGACCCTCAGACTTACAGCTGGACAAGCGGTCAGACCATATCTTATACAAACTGGGATATCTCTCATACAGGTGGGCGTATTTAGTTCATCTCACTTCATCACTGTTGATTGCCGCAGTTACATCTGGGGAGACAAACCCTGATAAAACGTCTTCAGTGGTTTCCTCCCATCATTCATATCTCTATGGAATTACCTCACTGTTGAATCATTATCAACCTTCGTATTTGTTACAGACATTTTTGATTGATTTATTTATTTATTTGATTGGTGTTTTACGCCGTACTCAAGTATATCTCACTTATACGACGGCGTCCAGAAATTATGATGGGAGGAAACCATGCAGAGCCCGGGGAAAACCCACGATCATCCACAGGTTGCTGGCAGATCTTCCCACGCACGGCCAGATAGGAAGCCAGTATAAGCTGGGTTTGAACTCACAGTGATCGCATTGTTCAGACGGTTTTGAAAAAGAGTCAATTACATCTTCGTGTCCATAACTTGCTTTCTTAGTGAAACATTCGGCTGTACGTGGGAAGATCTGTCATCAACTTGCGGATTGTCGTGGGTTTCCCCCGGGCTCTGTCTGGTTTTCTCCCATCATAAGAAGTGAAATATTCTTGAGTATATGGCGTACAAAACCAATCAAATGAATCAATCAATAAATAAACTTTCCTTCCACTGATATTTATTTATTTGATTGGTGTTTTACGCCGTACTCAAGAGTATTTCACTTATACGACGGCGGCCAGCGTTATGGTGGGAGGAAACCAGAGGTGTACTAGAGATGTATAAATTGTGTACTTGTGACAAAAAATATGTGTATTGGTGGTGCACGTGGTTGTGTACCTGTAGTACACAAAGGCTGTAGATGTTCAGTTTTGTTACTGTATGTATACCAGTGATACACAGCCGTTTTTAGAGAGCAGAGCGCGGGGAAAACCCCCGACCATCCGCAGGTTGCTGGCAGACCTTCTCACGTATGACCGGAGAAGAAGCCAGCAAGACCCTTCCACAGATAAAACATGCGCATAATAAGTAAATATGAAGAATATCTTGAATCAAAAGTACCGAGTAAACGACCGGGTAGTGGTTACACAAAGCTTGGATGTTGTGGGCCTTTGTGACCTCGAAGAACGCAAAGGACATTTACGCACTGCTGTGTGCACAATTTTACTATTGGTTCAGTTATTTGTGTTATTTTCATTCTTTGCAGACAGAAATGCTACAAAGCAAATAACTAAATCAAATAATTTAAGTCGTGTATAAATAAACAGTTCGTCAAAGCGCACTGGTTTTAACAACAGGCAATGAAGCCGCAGGGGCAGTGACAATCAGCGCTGAGAAGCCAATCGGACTGTGGAAAAACCTGAAGAACAAAGGCACCAAGCTCCCTTTTATTTGTGAGTCGGCTCGTACCGGCGGTTTCACCACTCCACCGCCTGATAAACCAACACCCAACCCGTTTGCCAACTGTCCGAGGTCATTCGTGGAGCGCCAAGGCTATTGTTACCGGGTAAGTGACAATGTTCCATAGGAATATCCGTAACTCTTTAAAAATCTTGCCTCAGAGAAGACGTCGTGTTCAGCCAGTGTAACGGTTGTCCAAAACTTCGTCAATCCCAGGACAACCCGAGGTACACGTGTATAGAGCAAATAAATAACAAAAATGAGAGTTTTTAAAATGTAGACTTGATTAACCATCGTTGAACCCAGTTGCAAACCAAGGAAGTCATGCATTGAAAAAGATTTATTTAATTACTTTATTTAATTGGAGTTTTATGTCGCACTCAAGAATATTTCATGTATACGATCTATAAACTGAAAGCTGTTCGAACGCTTGATATCCCCTCGCTGGCCTGGAACAATATATCGGACACTTTCTCTGAATAATTGTTTCACGAAAATGAAAGTTTATACATTCCATGGACGATAAAAGCGTCAACAAACTTTTGTGTAATTATAGAAGAATCCTAAATGTACATGTGTGTTGACAGGCGTTTTATTCGATTGGCCCTTCTCGGAAAACGTGGTCCCAAGCCCGTGCTACCTGTCAGCGATATGGAGGAGATTTGGTCAGCTTCCATAGCAAAGACGAGCAGGACTTTGTCAAGAAAAGCGTCATCAGGTATACAAAGATAAACTATGCACGTATATATCATCCGGGGGTATAAGTTTGCAGGCTGAACACGGGGAATTTTAGGTTGTCAGTAAACTTAATTAGACTCTCAATGGACCAATAAATCTAACTCTGTATATACTCTGATATAATTAGCCTTCAGTATGTGACACGAGACTGTGTCTTTTGTCGACGTGATTTGTGTGGTTTCTAAAACTATCGCCATGATTATTGTTATTTGTATGGTTTCTTTCTTTCAGAATTTATCCTGGTATATTCTGGATTGGAATTAACGACATTCAGAAGGAAAAGGGTGAGTTCAGTTATACCAGAAATACCAGCTATTTTCCTTCCCGAACACGTCCTTGAAATCGGTCGTATGGGTATGATGTATCAGGAATCTCGTCCCTATACGTCCTTTGCTGTACTTAATACACAAAATTGTTACTTTATTTCCGGAATTACCATACAGATTGGAATCTTAGCAGGCTATACACTTAGTCTGGAACGATGTAATACATAATTGAACGCATTTATTATAGGTGGAATTCTTTATGTGGTTGTTCTTGTGATCTAAACACGTAATATGTTATATTGTATTTGCTGTTCTCAGGTTTCAAATGGAGTGACGGAACACCTGTTGACTACACGAACTGGATGATACATCAGCCCGACGATCATAAACACCACGAAGACTGTGGAGAACTCAACGCGAAAACCAACCAGTGGAACGACGACAACTGCAACCTTGCCAAGAGTTACATTTGTAAAGTCATGAAAGGTAATGACGTCAGAAAAAGTCGCGTTTTTCCATTAACTCCAAGGCAAGGATGAGTTACTAGGCCCTGAATTACTTTATGCCAGAAAGTTGTCTCATTGAGCTGTATTTAGTCTAGTCTTGAATTCACAAGACATTGTAAATACGAGAAATAACAAGGAGTGCAGTTTGAATCAGGCATCCCGGGAAGTAGTTTATTCCTGTTTACGTCATCTTCCCATGTGCATTGCTTTCTTATTTTTCAGGCGCGGCACCAAATCGGAATGTCGTCGTGCCAACCCAAGGTATGTTGTTTGGAAATTCTCATTACTAATTAAAAGTTTAGTTACAGCAATTTTGAATCATGTACATGAGGTGCCAAGTAAATGTTTGGGGCCTTGTTAGACGAATGGGATACATAACATGTGTTCATACTTGGTGTTGGCTTTCCCAAACAGCTTGGCGGGTGTGGTTTCGGGCTTATGTGAAGAGGTTTACTGAATACCAAAGGATGTACCCTGGTTTTCTCAGGGCTCTTGCCGGATTCCGACAGTAAACCGTGTTACTTGTCCCATCAAGATCTTTGAATGGGACATAAAGCACCAGTGAAATAAGTAAATGAATGAATAAATAAATATATAAGACATTAAACAAATAAGTCAAAAAATGTCCAATGTGCTCGACTAATAATTATATAAAATTCTTGATAAACAAATATCTTTTGCGACATTCTCTAAGGCTATGTGTCTTACGCCAGTGCTCCAGTGACTGTGGAAATATATAAAATTATTTAAACTGGAATGCCAGCTATATGCCAGCTAAGTTTTGAAAGCCGTTGTGTCACAGGTCCGACCATTCCATGCAGCGGTCATTTGAGGCTGTGGAGCTTTTTCAAGGGTAACTGTTACTATGTGAGCAATGGACGCCGGTCATTCTACGACTCGAGGACATTTTGTACGCAAAACGGAGGAGAGCTCGTCAGTATCCACGACCATGACGAGAGCGACTACGTCATTTCCAGGGTACCTGTCACCATGATTACTGGGCTTTCTGTTTCCGTCATAAAATCTGTGGTAGGGACTGGGATGGGGTGAGGCGGATGGTGGGGGGAAGGGGTCATTCTTTCCAAGTGTCTTGGGTTGGAAACATCATACACATTAAATTAAAGTTTTTAATTTCTCAAAAAAGTAAATTAATGGATATTTGATGTCATTCTGCCGTTCGTATATGCAAGGCCATAGTTGGAAAAGCAGCACTTAACAGCCCGATTCTGGGCGCTAAACGTCATTTCCGGAAATTTCGGACAATTGTTAGAAAACTCGCATAGAAGACAGAGGATATTAAGACATATATAGAATATGCCTAAAACGTTTAACTTCGACATAACTTTCTTTATTTTCCCGTAAAGCCATAATCTTCCTTTTAGAGTTTATCTCGTATTTTATGTGTCTTTTAACCGGTCTAGTATTTCACACTTAACATGCATGTGTAATACATTGAGGCACATATATTTGCAGATAACCAAAAGCACCACGGACTCATTCTGGATCGGCCTGAATGATATTGGCGAGAATGGATACAAGTAAGTTACCTCGTCTCAGAGGGTTAGTTATTATCTAGCTAGCAATAGTCTTTTTCTTTTAATTTGTCGCCTATATTCAGCTGTCCGTAAAATCACTCGTACTGGCTACAAAATTGCCTTAGTCAGTGACACCACAAATTCAGCCCAGTTATATTTATTTGTTACATTGATGTTTTATGCCGTACTCCAGAACTTATACTTATACAACGGCGGCCAGCATTTTGGTGGGAGAAAACCTGGCAGAGCCCGGGGGAACACACGACCATCAGCAGGTTGCTGGCAGACCTCGTAGGAAAGGAGAGGACGCCAGTATGGGCTGGACTTGAACTCACAGCTACCACATTGGTGATAGGCACCTTTGTCATTACGCCGCGCTGGCGCTATCATATTCTAGACGATTGTGATAATACAGGTGTAGTTTGACACGGAAAGGTCCGTCTGCGAAAGAATGGATGCCTGAAACATTTCAATGCATGCTCTCTGAGATATAAAATAATACGTCCCAGAAAAAGCATTCCAAATATTTTGTCCTTGTATAACATAAATATATGTGGGTTACACGATTATTGTTTCGTTTCAGTTGGACGGATGGATCGCCTCTCAATTTTATCAACTGGTACCAGAATGAGCCCAATGACGCCTATGGCCAGCAGAGTTGTGTTCAAATGATCAGAGACGGTCAGTGTCCTCTAACCTGCATCCTCTACTCACCCATACATCAAGCTAAACTTTATTTAAGCTTTTATATATGAATAGCTGGCCTCCGCCGTTGAAGTGAAATATACTTGAGTACGGCGTAAAACACTAATCGAATAAATAAATAAATAACTAAATTAATAAATAAACAACAAATAAATAAATAAACAAATAAATAAACAAACAAATAAACAAAGAAACAAAGAAATAAATAAGAAATAAATAAACAAATAAAATGAATACAGCATTATTCTCAGTTTACTATGCCCTTAGTCCATGGGCTCGTTAAAATTAATGCTTGATTCATTTAATGCATGGTCACTAAATTTATATATTGCAGAATTAGTTCTTGACGAATGAATTGCTACACAGTTCATAAAGGTCAAGTTTGTACTTGTAATATCTTTTTGGCGTAGTTGTGTGGATCTGGTACTTAACTGTGTATGAACAGATATGTTCATCACGGTTAATATATTTCGAAATACCCTGGCTGCAGGAAGAAGAGAAAAGATTTAATTTTTATCCTTTAATTTACATTGCCTTTGCTTTAATAAATTGTGTCTGTCAGTATTTCAGCTTAAAACAAGGCACTGTACCGTTTAAAGGACAGTAATTTGGAAAAGTGGAATGGGTCTCGTAAGTTTATTATTTCTATTAACTCCTCAGGGTTTTGGCAAGACAACAACTGTGGATACTTAAAGAGGTTTATTTGTAAGGCCCCGAACGGAACTACGCCCGGCACAAGACCTCCGCGTACCACCATAGCGCCTGGAAACTGTCCCCCGGGATTTTTTGGAGAGGGTAATTTGAATAAAACATTGCTCTAACACTTTGCGCCCAAAAGTCTCACTTAATGAAAAATAGCAAAACTTTATATAGGCCATCCATATCCGTGAAAGAGTGACACAGGTATTGTGTAAAAAAAAACTCGAATGAATCGTTTATATAAGTGTCTTTTCATGTGAATATGTTTATATCCCAAGATATAGGTATGAAAGGAAAATGCGTCTGTCATGTTACATGTAATTCTTCTATTGCTTTGTCACGGTTCAGTTCTTGTCGATCCTACTGTATACAGATCACAATAGACATCGTGCAAATATTAATGTTTAATATGGGGTCATGATGGTGTTTGCGAAGATTCCAGATGTTACATTATCAAGGGAGATGCAAAAGCGGAACAAGTTAACTGGACTACAGCGCTTAGCAGATGTAAGCAGATGGGCAATGGTGTAACACTGGCAACCATCAGCAACGTTCTGGAACAGTGTAAGGACTACTGTTGGCTCGCAACGAATTTCATCATCCTGTACATTTAAACTTCATATCCTCATCTACAGTTTCACATTATAACTCCGTTGTATAAGGCAGTAGTTTCGATTGACCCGGCCTCACCAAGCCTAACCTAACCTAGTGATACAAAGCCAATATCCCTTGGTAATCAGACTCCTGCGCTTGGAGCTATCTAGCCCTATTAGATCAAACGTCACGGTGTTTGAGCAATTGATGTTGCCACACTAAATACCGACTGTATTACAATGTATTTGAAGCCGGTGTCCCAAAAATGGCGAAAATCAGAAACCTCTCACGATATTAAGCAGTAACATGCAAACAATTCATGGGACACCAATGCTTACAAGTAAATACGAATCAACTTTTGCTTCAGGCACACCACCATATTAACATCCATGGTGTATGGAATGGATTATGGACTACAAAATGGTTTTCCCACAATAATAATGCTTCCAAATCACCATTATGAATGTGTAGGCAAAAATAATCTGGAAATCAAATCAAGTGATTGTAATATATCACTTGTCACCTGAAAGGGAACGGGTCAAAGTCGAGAAACCATCCAAGACCAGGAATTCCTTGTTCATGAAAACTTTTTGTTTTTAACTATTTACAGTTTATTATTTAAGGACAAGAATGGATTTTCAAATTTCAGTGAGAAAAAAATTCTGGCATGTTATGAAGGTTTTAGAAAGATCAATGAGCGATTTTATAGTCATGCACATGTGCATGTTTTGCCACAATGCTGGCTTCCTAATCTATTCATTCTCGAGCAACGGAAATGCATTACTACTTTTTTCGATAGTAATTTTAATAAAACAATTCCATTTTCTAGCTTCATATCAAGCTGGTAAGGCTGTGTATGCATGAGATATTTTCCATTCCTGTCTACAGCTTTCATCACGTCACATTTGAGATCCAGAGCGTACAATGTGTGGATAGGCCTAAACGACCAGGCTTCCCCTAATCAGTTTGTTTGGGTTGATAACTCCAAAGTCACTTACACACACTGGGCTCCTGGAGAACCAAACGGATATCAACCTATTTCCTGGACATTTTCCAGTCTGATTCGACCAAAAACGAAAAACAAGGTAAGATCTTTGAGCTGCACAATTGTACTTCTCAACCCAATGTGACGGAGGAATAGTTTAAATCAAGAGACCAATTTTTCACATAATGCCACAATCCCTAAATTAGTGTGCATGCTAAGACAAGCTGCGAACATTGCATTTGCCTTTGTGGATGCAAAGTAAAGTTTATGTGGATGGTAACACCAGATTATACGAGGAGGTGTCATTCTACGTTCTCTCCACTTAACGCATGCAGTAAAGTAAAACGTCGCACGAACAAATTTTCAGTAGTTTTGCAAGGGCGAATCTGAATAATTGCTTACGAAATTAGCTTTTGGGAACATAGCTGACGTCTTATGGTAACTATATTGTACATTTGAAATGAGACCCAGGCTTGTGGTTTTGACCCTTGACCTACTCCTGTTCCAGGAGGACTGCATTGAGGTGTACAGCAAGCCGCCAAACATCGGCTTCTGGAATGACAAGTCCTGTAGCTCCTTGAGGGGATACGTATGTCAGGCTCCTAGAAGTAAGTGCTTTCACCATTAAACTTACAGGGAGGTATTAGAAAAACACAGTGCCTTAAAAATATTAAGCCCAGTGATCCAGTTATGGTTAATGGTGACAAAATGGTCTCAAATATACAAAGAAGAAATTCTAGGAAAAACTGATATAATCCATATTATTTAGAACTGTACCGGAAGAATCTTCAATAACCGTTACTTGAAATTATGATCAAATAGTTGAGGTCATGTATTTATGACTGCACTGAAAAAATATCTCGAGATTAACATATGTTATGTATTTAAGTGGGTACATCCTGTAATATTCTGTTTTAAAGAAAGCAAAACATTTACCGGGGAAAATATTTGCAGTTTCCTTTTGTCATCAACACGGGATGAAAAGTTACCCAAATTCACATTGTTTGTCATTTCCCTCTCACAGGCATATCTAATCCTGTACCAGTCACATCTCCCATTCCGTCTTACTGCAAGCCTGGGTACACAGCGTACGGCCCCAGCTGCTTCAAGGTGAACCCGACCCGGCAAACCTGGGACGATGCCGCCCAGTCCTGTAAAAGTGATGGCGCCCATCTCGCCTCCATAACCAGCTCCTTCGAGCAGGCTTACGTGCAAAGTTTGATACGTTTCAGTCCGTCGCTGGCATGGATAGGGCTCAGACAAACCCCGGTGAGATTTTAGGGTTATGCTCAAAACGCGTGTTTCAGACATGGGATGGTCATGCATTGATTTTCCCCTTCCATATTTACTGACCGCCGTCGTAGATGTGAAGTATTCTTGAATGCGGCGTACACACCAATCAGATAAATAAATAGATTATTCGTGTTTTCCTGTCGGTAGTATGACCTATGGTGTACACTTCAAGTTGACAGTGAACTGCATTCTTCCTCCTTCACTTACAGGAGACTGGGCTTTACGACTGGACGGACAACTGGCCGGTCACATACACCAGCTGGACTGCTGGAGAACCGACCAGGAATGGACAAACATGTGTTTTCATAGTGAACAATGGCCACTGGCGAGATTCAAACTGTTCTTTCAAGTTACCGTCGATCTGTAAATTTAATCCAGGTAGCAAAATTTAACATGTGTCGCTTTAAAACAAAACAAGGGCACCTTCTGATATTAAAGTTAAAAACTGGATAGTCACTATTTCGGCCTAACTAATTAGAGCTTCCTCCTAGGTCGCACTTGGGAAGGTCTGCCAGCAACCTGCAGATGGTCCTGGGTTTCCGCCGGGCTGTGCCTGGTATCCTCTCAACAAAATGCTGGCCGCCGGATTGTGAAAATTTATACCACACAATGGATAACATAACACATTCCTGACAGAATCACTTCAAATCCATGGACAGTCGCTCCTATTTCCTCTCGTTTTCCTCTTAATAACACCAAATTAATGAGAGGAAAAGATCACCCACTACTATTAGAAGAGCCCCACCCCTCTCTCCCCTCTCCTCTCCTCTGTCTTCAGAATGTTGTATTACCATGCTACAGGGAAACAAAGCTGTCTGGCCGCTCTCCCAATGAACATGAAATTACCTCAAATAACTCATCAAAAACGTTTACGATAAATCCAGAATTTTCTTGTAATATGGCATTGCATTAAATGTATATTTAGTTGACTTACATCGACTTTTTCAGGTACCCCTCCGCCTTACACCACCCGACCCCCGGGTTATTGTGCCGACCCTTCCTGGATCATGTTCGGAGACTACTGTTATTTCGTGGAAAAGTCCAATATCAGAAGTCGAGTGTTCTTGTCGTGGCCAGAAGCTCAGTATTTGTGCTCCAAGAAAGGCATGGCACTGGCAACCATCCGGAACGATGACGAGAACGACTTCGTCAAAAATCTGATTAAAGTTGGCATCTATCAGAAATATGCTGCCTGGATCGGTCTCAGTGCCAAACAAGACGGTAAAGTATAGGGCAGTTTCTACTTTTCACTTTTACAGTGTCTATTAAATCTCTCCTGTTGTTTGTCTGCAAGCTTACTGATCTGTTTCCATTAATATTTCGCCAAAAATCAACACAAGTTACCACAGTTGAAAATGAAACTAGAAACCCTCTAGGGAATACGCATATAAGGTTCCTTGCTCTCCACCTTTCTACCGTTTTACACTCTCCAAGTTGTTGAACAGGAAAAGTGAATCTTGTTCAGTCCTCTCCGAGAAAACAGTTTTACAGTTTCTTGCATACTTCCAGGTGGATTCCAATGGGAAGATAATAGTGTGGTTGACTACGTTAACTGGGGCAAGGGGGAGCCCTCCAATAACAAAACCCGAACTAGTGAAGACTGTGTGATCATGGGAGCAACAACAGGGACGTGGTACGACAAGTCCTGTCTGTACAAACAGCGATTTGTCTGCTCAACTCTTAAAGGTTTGACATCAGTTTGCATTTTCATGTTTTACATGTTCCAAAACGGTCATTCAGTGACCAGTAGTCTGCAGTAGTTTAGAGCAGCGTTGAAAAAGACACACCTAACCGTTTAAAATAGCTGGATAATTACGTAGACATGCACGAGCGCTGTTGGATGGGTGCGGGTCCTCCCTCCACTTTTCATCGGGCCTACAATCCGATCGGAATCTTGGATGCTTGCGTGTCGCTTCGATTAGCAACAGTTGAATGTATGAGCTGTTAGCATTCAGAAACATGACACGCTCGTGTGTCTTGAGGCCAAAAGCAACATCTGTGAAACAATATATTCTACTCTGTGTGATTGCATATAGTAGTCCATAGATATGAATGACCGTGAATGAAGTTAACGCCTTCTTCTACAGTAATACCCACAAGAGTGACCCCACCGAATGTCACCACTGCCAAGACCACCCCTCTGCCGGTGATCACCCAGGTACCCGGGGGCACCCAGACTGCTAAGCCAGTGATAACCCAGGGGCCAGTCGTGAAGCCTAAGACTAACAAACCGCTGGTAACACTTCTCCCTCGGACCAAGCCCCCAAAGAAGATCACCAAAGCCCCAGCAAGAAGAACCACTCCCCGCCAACAACCAATTACGTTTGCTCCGACTCGTAGGCCCTTCACGCCATTTGCACCACAGACGAACCCTCCGATTGTGACCAGAAGACCACCATTTGTCACACGTAGTCCAAATTACCAGCGCTTCCATAGTGGCAACGACAACGGTAACCAAGGTAAACACCTGGCATTGGGAATTCTGAGTCTCTTTAGTCGTGCTAGAGCAACGTCAAATGCAACCCATGATAGTGGCAAGCATTGCTACACAACCCTTGGCATATGTTGCCATGATAGCTGTATCCAATGTTACTGCAATGACGACATACATTAGGCTATTTCATTGTTTAAAAACGCCCTGCTTGGGTTTAAGCATGGCCTTGGACACCGACTTTATACATTCCTTGGCGCTGGTGTGCGCCAATTGCGCTGTCTGCCGTTCATTGTAGACCATTTGTCTTCAACCAGTATGGTGCGCAGGTCTGTACTTCACACGTAGGGAAATTTTTCACAAACTTGCCAAAGAAACTCCCATCTCCTTCACCCGGTTTACTGCACCAGTGATGCTGATCGGCATAATAAAATGTATGCATGTATGTGTGCTTGGCGGTATACGTCGTACTCAACAATGCTTTAGTTATATGACGATGAGGAGTCCGTAAAATGTATACATATACTGTGTCTTATTGTGGCAGGGCGAGTCCATGCCGCCAAAGTGCTGTCGCCTCTAGAACACCATGCATGACTCCCCACCCAGTCGCATTATACTGACACCAAGCCGACCAGTTCTGCTTTTTTTTCTTTTAACCTGTCAGTGCTGAGCGCCAAGCGAGGGAGCAACAAGTCTCATTTTTAAAGTCTTTGGTATGTCCAGACCGGGAATGATCCCGGATCTCCCTTCCCACATTGTAAAACGTGAAATATTCTTGAATACTGAGTGAGGGAACAACCAAATAAAGCAAATTATTGAAAAACGCCATACCGAAGAATTTTTCGTTTATAGGATGGCGCATAGTGCGTGGTATAAACCACCAACCTTTAGGAAGGCATTGATGAACTTTCCAACTTGTGCCTATGTTGCTTTAATCTATGTAGGTGTGCTGCAGTGCCATGTCACTGTGACAAATGCGCTTGTGCCTACAGTACTGATATCATTTGTCACCGTGGCTAGTTCAAATCTAGGGACGAGACACCAGTACTGAATGTGTGTATTTTTCTCCAGGTAGCGGCATCAGTGGCGGCGGTATTGCTGGGATATGTATAGCCCTAATTCTGGCGGCCGCTCTGGTCACCATCGGAGTGCTGTACTACAGACGGCGTCAGATAGCACTCCGACTACAGACCACGGTGGGTTTTGACAACGCTCTATATAACCGGACCGGGGACAGTGTGGATATCGGCGGCAAAGACTGAGGCGTTTTCGGGCTACAGCATAACCTGTGATATGTAGTGCCTCGAACTGCTTGTGCTAACGTATTGCCAGAAGAACAAATCATTGTTGCATGACTATTGTATCTGAAGGTTTATATTATTTATGCATTTGTATGAAAAACAATGTAATTCTATTTTGTAAAAATTGGTAATCGCTGGACAAACGAAACAAACGGAAGTCTTTTGTGTGTAAGAATAAAGTTTTGGTAAATGAAAGAAGCAGGTTATGACAAAGCCTTCTGTAAATAGTAACAAAGCTTTATAGAAAACATACACATCGATTCTCAACGATGACAAAGCGTTACTTCCGTTCCTGCAAAACGCCTCTAAAATACAAGCTATGCATCAACCTTTTCGAATCGTGTAATGTTACACAACCTCATACTCAGGTGGATTCTGGCCAATCCGTTTTGCTTCGAACGTATATAAAAGATCACATCATAATGAGATTATTGAATAGCATTGTCTCCTACATCTGCTCGACTACAGACCCTTAATAAATGAAGGAATTCAGCGTGAATGAAATAAACGCAGAAACTGTGAATCACCTAGGGACCCTATTAGTGACACTAACAATACCCAACTTATAAACTAGTTGCCAAACTAAATTGCTGTTTAAGTCTGAATACACACTTGAATTCTTCCGGAACTTTTGTGAGAGCTTTTCTTGTACCAATGATCAGCTACTGTCTGTGGAACTAGCTATAGGCCAGTCGATAGTGTACACAGGCGCGATACTGGAACTGGTCTCAAAGCTAGATGCCATTGTCAGTGTCAATTACTGTAGGTTTACAAAGACGGTCCCAATCAGGATAGAAGCGTAGTTGCATCCGCTGTACATAGTCCACTAGATTCTTCCACTCGGAGTACAGTTTCTTCTTGGGCGGGAAATCAACATCTAAACAAACCAGCTGAACGAGGTTGGCAAACAAAGTACAGTCAATCTGAAAGACATACAATAATTAAGAAGATTACGTTATATGTCTATGCGACGGTCATACAACAGATCCTTCTCCTGTAATACCCCGGAGTTGGAAACTCCTGCAAGAGTCGGGAAGAATGCGCCTTACCATCAACTTCTGGAAGAATGCGTCTTACCACTTACTTTTGTTAAAATGCGTCTTACATCTAACTCCTGGTTGAATCCCTCTTATCACTAACTTGTGGAAGATTCTGTCTTTCCACTGTCTCACTAACTTTTGGAAGAATCTCCCTTACCACAGATGGCTCTCTCCCGAAGAAGAAGTCCCGGTTTCCAAGGTAAGTGGACAGGGACTGTAGATCCTCCTCACTTAGTCTGTAAATTTCTTCCGGCGAGTGACGACCTATTCCACGCAACCAAGCTCTCTCTTGCATCTGATTTAACATGATGAAAAGAACTTTCTCGCCGATGAAGTTATAGATCGTACATTACGAATAGAAATGAATTTTTAAAATATTTTTATTGCTTGTGATCTAACAAGGACAAGTAATATAATAAAAAAGCCAGCAACTTTTACATAAAAGTGATAGTTCTATTATTCAGTAAATCTCAAAAATGAGTTAGCATGAACAAACACGTTTTTGAACGTGTTTTTTTTGTCTTTCTTCAAGAACTTAAATTTTATACATTCCCTGCACAGAATGAATTTGTAAGTTGTACATATACTCAAATTGTGACCGGTTCCAAGTACACAAACTACATCTAGGTTTCACATATAATTACTAAACTTACAGTATTGCGCATAAAATCCCGCGCACGCGTCAAAACCTTCCCCGTAGATTCCAGCTGCCCAAATTCCTCAAAGTTTTTCCAGAAGGTATCAGCACCCAAAGTATACCGATGCCAAACGTATGTACTGAAAGGAAAATTCTCCCTTTAAAAGACGAACTTAAGTACCAAATTTCACAGTTTCAAAGCATTAAAGTTTGAAAAGACCCAGTTTGAACCACGGTCTAGGGTTATATAGGTAAGTATAGTATATATGTATGTTGGGGTTTCATGGCGTACTTAGAATGTATATATACTGTGTCCTCTTGTGACAGCGCGAGTTCATACCGCCAAAGTGCTGCCGCCACAGGAACATCATGCCGAATACACCAGACATGACACTCCACGTAGTAGCATTATACTGACATTGTTTCCTGTTTCCTGTCCTGTTTCCTTGCTCTAAGTGCTGATTGCCAAGCGAGCGAGCAACAAGTACTATTTTTAAAGTCTTTGGTATGATCCGACCCGGTATTGATCCCGGATTTCCCAATCTTGGGGCGCACGTTCCAACCACAAGGCCACAGAGGCGGTCAAAACTAAATTTAAATATATATAAATTACAGTCGTGTCAAGGTCCCGGCGACCAATGCGGAGATCAAGTAGTTTCCTGTGAAGCGTGAAAGCTGCCAGAGTCACTCGATGACACAAACGTACATAAAATATAAGGATAATTTAAAAATACAAAATGTGCTTGAAAAAAAAGTACATAAATACATGTTCGTGTGTGATCGGCTTCATTATTATGCAAAAGTGGGGAATTTGAAAGGGTAACGACTGTCTTGTTTACCAAAACACTGATTTTTCAGTGTGAAAAGTATTTTTGTGATTTGCCCTGTCCAGCCTTATCGTTGTATTTCGCTGTATAACATACACATATACGGTGGGCTCTTGTCGACCAATCTGAGACGGAGATCTGTGCCGTGAAGAAAAGAGATTCTAATGTTCGTTACCCATCTTTTTCTACTCTTCATGTTCTTGGAAGAACGATTAAATTTATTTTTTTATTTATTTATTTGGACAGGGTTTTACGTGGTACTCAAGAATATATCATTTATACGACGGACGGCAGCCAGCATTACGCTGGGAGGATTGAAGAAAGTCAGGGGTAAACCCGCGACCATCCGCAGGCTGCTTGCAGACCTTTTCAAGTACGGCCGGAAAAGAAGCCAGTATGAACTGGACTTGGTGGGGGGCTATTAGGTCATTGCGCTGCGCTAGCGCGTTAACCGACTGAGCAATTAAATTGGAAATTTCACAACGGCTGTATTGTGATTCTTTCTTACCAGTACGCAAAACTTTCTCTCCCATCACAAAGGAAAATATGCTTCACAATACTCCTTTCATACACATAAACACTCTCTACACCAAAACCTCAGTTCAGACATTCCTTTAGCCTCTACACCAAAGGTTATCCATACACAGATGGCTACTCACTACAAGAAGTGCTCTTCTATCATATGGCTGTAAGCCACAAAGATCGCCTTTTCCATGTCCGTCAGGTGTTTGTCCAGTCTCTTCCCAAATAGCTCGGCACATTTCTCGATGATGAACTTTGAGTCCGCTGTTTCTTCCCCATTCAGATAGATGTAGGGGACAGTTTGTTTGGATGGTGATGGCGCCCATGTTTCCACAACCTGTAATTTACAGATAAGAGTGTAACACGTCATAGTGGCCATCTTGTTATCTATTTAAAATGCCTCATATTTGGTAGGAGAGCGGTAAAAAGGAGTTTTGGTGAAATGAGAGTGTGGCGGAGGAGGAGGGGGAGGGGGTAGAAAAACTTTACTGCCAAAGAGATAGTGAATATATTTTCCCAGAAACGTTGTGTACTTCCCTTGCTGTATACACGGCCTTCTAGCATAATATTGGGATCATATTTATAAAGTCTTCAACACCGTTTAAATTCGGAAATCCAATGGAAAGTTTACAGTACGCTGTACATTTGCACACTCTAGCCTAATGGATATTTCAAACACAGTCCTATTACCTCAGATTTTTAAATCTTTAAATATACATTTCTGAAGCCTTAGAAAAATCACCACAAACAAAGACTTTCATAAGATTTTAAATGATTTCTTAAGCTTTAAAAACGACTTCAAAATCATTCCTTGAACTTTACACTTGCATTATGACGTCTGAAGCTGTAAAATATTTTAGCATGACCTCTTCCATTTTAAAGAAGAATGGTAAAGGTGTCTTATCTGAAAATTAAATTCATCAGAGTAAGTTTATCGTACTGACTATATTACATTTTTCTTTCAGTTTGTTTACGTGTATGCAATTTGTCTCTTCCCTGCGACGAAAAATGGTCGGGACCACAAATAACCTCAGATCTTCTAAAAACAAAGGGAGAGAAGCGATGGGCACTTGAAACGATTTATATTAAAAATACTTGAATTGTATTTACGAAGAAAATTTCCACAATAACAAAAGAACCAAGCTGACAAGTTAACAGTTTTTGTGAAACTTTGCAGTTCATATTTAAGAATAATTTCTTCCGCATTAAGCATATCAAAAGGTTTACGAAGTGGGATCAAAAACTAGAACGGTACACGTTATTCCGAGAGAAGTCACAAGGGGTGTACAGGCCAGCAAGTGCTTTTAACAGTGCTCGAGCTGTACTGTTTGAAAGACCCTGGTGTCAGAAACTCAGCCGGGCATTAAGAATAGCTATTTGTACAGAGATGTAGATCTGGTGATCAGTCAAGACAACAAGGATATGTACGTCAACCGACATAGTTATATACATGGGTATGGACATATACACGGCCCAGTTCACGGCATACAATGCGCTTAAATGCATAGTGCACTGTCTGCCTGAAGGTCGAACATGGGGCATAGTAAACCATAGCAGCCACCTCGCTGCCGTCTTATTAAACCCTGTACCTCGCCTTTCTACATGGATTCAAACTGTATCGAGAATTCGCTTTTTCACCTCGTACGGAATATTCGCCATGCGAAACCATGTCTCCAGTTTCAAACAGAATGGAGATAAACTGGGCACTCCTCCGATCCGATACGGAATTATCATATATACATGATCCCTCTTCGTGCAGGACGACGGGTCCACTGGTACTGAGGTCGGCAGTTTAGCGTTCTTCATACGGAAGGCTGTCCACCCCAGCACTCCTAGGGCACCCACGACTGCTCCTCCTACCACGGCACCCCCAACGACCAAGGCCTTGTGCTCCTCCAAAAACTGACGGATCTCTTCCATCGTGGTGTGACTGTGGAGGCGGTAATAGACAGGGTCGTATCCGCCTTAATAAAACGGCGTGCGCTGCTCCACTTAGCTGACTGCAATCACATTCAGGCCGGGATACATGTGCAACCAGTGGCTGGTCAGGCGTGTAGATAACTTATGCCCTCCGCGGCGCCCGTGATATTACGAAATTACTAATTCTAAGGGTTCTTCATATACTTCAGTATGTTTTAATCGTTTACAAACCAATATTAAAATAAATTCTGGTGTGTTGTGGACAAATATTATGCATGTTGATACCCCCTCCTCTCGATCCTCTCTCTACGTTATGGGATTTTTTTTTTCACGAAGGTAGTTGGCACGCTTCGCTGAACATACGAGAAGTAGATAAGGGCTGACGTTTGTCAAGGTGCGATGTGTGTTGTTTGCTTGAGAAATTCTATGTGGCTGGCGATAGGGGGACATTTCAAGCGAATGTTGGGGTTTATCATTGTACTGTGAGAGCAGCCTGTAACGTGGCATTGCGAGAGAAAGTGGGAGTAATTACGACCACTGAGGATGGGTGTGGGGCTGATTATGTACTAATGGTAACATTGCGGATGAAAGTGAGGCTATTTATATACTGATGGCAACATTGCGGGTGACATTAACGTTGAGAATGAGTGTGATAGAAATCATACTAACGGAGACATTGCACTTGAATGTGGAGCTAGTGATAGGATGCATGATGACATTGGGGATGACTGTGAGACAAATTAAAATGATTGTGACGGTACGTATCAGCGTAGCCTAACTACGATGGGCGGCGAAACTGTACATGTACAATGTGCTGTGACACTGGGGGATTATAGCTCTGGCCTAATCACGATGTGTTATTGAGGATGAATGTGTGTCTAATTACGATGAACCCCGATACTGAGGGTGAATACGAGTCTAATTACGATATAAAGTGACACTGAGGGTGAATGTGACACTAATTACGATGTGCCGTGATACTGATTGTAAATGTGAGTCTAATTACGATTTACAATGGCAGTGAGTGTGAATGTGAATCTATTTACGAAGTATCGCGACACGGAGGGTGAAGTTGAATCTAATTGCGATGCACCGTGACACTGGGGTGAATTGTGGGCCTGTTAACGATGGATACTCGTTTATTTACGATAGGCTGTGACAGAAGCACCGACTGCAAACCATCAGTGTCATAAAAACGTGACAGTATAAATGACTGACTGATTACAGTAGTAGTTTATCTGATGAGACGGTGGTTAGGTCTGTGGGTGGAGCAAATGGAAGAACACGACCGGCCTTCAATCGTTATGTAATGTAATGTTATGTAATTACCGAGGCAGTGGAATTGACGATGTATATATGAGCTGCTGACTGAATGTAACTGAACGGGCGGTTGGAAGCTCATATATTGTCACCGGGACTAAGAAGTGTGACGATGTGAGAGTGGGCCTAAGTTTAACTACCATGTTAACACCACTTATGTCTATATTTTCCCAAACATGGTTAAGATGAATCCTGACTATGATATGTAGCACTGGGTATTGGATACACTCTTCCATAAGCCTTTGTCATAAATATGTGTATTTCTTTCCGCTTTCGCCTTTCAGCGGTGGAATGATTTTATTACGGCCATGATATACATGGGCAACCAAACCGGCTTGCTTGGTCAAACAAAGTGGAGACATATATCGGTTAACATCGGGACAAGTGTTAGGCTATTCGACAGTGGATGTGTGCGGCGATTAATAGGTAATGGTCGAATATCTACACTTATCTATGAGATTCGCGCTGTCAAAGTTGTATTTTTCATATAACCAGGGGTGCATGTGGATGTTATATATGGTTTAGAAGGCACTAAGTGAGTATGTGTGAAATCAGTTTTGGAGGTAATGTTAATAATATGTGACACATGAGGCGAGGGTTCAAAACCGACCTTGAGCAGAGAATTTAGCGATTCCCGGTCTCTTACTGCTTGTGTGGCCTTGGCGACAGTAACAGACCCACGAAGATCCTGTGGACTGTTTCGCCTCTATCTTTCACCTAAGGCCACTTGTGTTCCACCAGTATGGTGCTACGCATGTTTGTGACATGTGGTGAAAGTTAGTCAGTAAGTTGCCAAAAGTCGTTGGTTTATACCGCTGCGGCTTCCTCCGCCTATGAAAATGACTACGATTGAATGTGAAAACTGCTTAAATATTGTAAGTCGGTAAAGATTTAATCATGGCCACGACTCGCGGGCAACTAAAGCACGATTTACATATACTTCCACAGTAACAGGTGACCCATCTGATTATAACAAGCTATAGAAATACACGAAATATGTCACGGCAACCGTGATCATGAAAACGCTCGCCGAAAGCAATTATGGGCACAGACGGGATTGCCTGGTGTATCATTCATCATCAGTGTTGAATTATTTAATACCGTTGCAACCCTTGCCATCACGAGTGAACTCGTGTCAAACTACAGTCAGACTGTAAATTTAGTACTGTATTGTGTTTGGTTGGTCTCAGTTCGATTAATACCATATCTGCATATCTAGGATCAGATGTATCAGACATGTGCCACTTACAATAAGTCCGAGCACCATGGCTTATGCAAAATTAGGGAAACAAAATTCTAGCGATACTAGTAGCAATTTATCAGATTTCACTCGCCTGTATATGTTTTATTACTACATGTACATTTCATTTGCCATTTCATATCACTTAAATGCTGTTTTGCGCCACATCGTATTCAGAGTTATTTCCCTTGTTTGACGCAGCCAGATTAAACAGAGAGTGATTTTAAGTAACAATGTTGTCGTTATTAAAGATTACACTTTTTGCATATAGCTCAGGTTATTGTGTTGAAAATTGGCTAAGGCCACTCGGCGTTTCGGACCAGCGACCTCAGGCATCAAATCGCCGAAATGTCAACTGTCTAAACCACCCCACCGACCTTCTGAAAAATAGAAGATAGCTGACCGGTAGACTTTACCACGAGGATACATTACCCGTCCACAATTCTCATGCATACAGTTGAAACAGCTGTGTCATTTCTGGCCATCAGAGGGGTAATGCATGTTCGCAGTGAAGTATAGGCCTACATTGTTGAATACTTTATGGGTGGCAATGATGAATGTTATAAAGGCCGAAGCTATTGTTTAACAATATTAGGGGATAGAAGATCGTGCTTATTGTTCCGTCTTCACCTAAGCTGCAGTGTTTAAAGTATTGCAAATGGATACTGTTGAGTACAGTACTGCCTGATTTGAAAATCTTTATCCATTGTTTAAAGACATTGCTGGTTTGAAATGTGCAATGTTGCGTCCGCCGAAGCTATATGTTATATACAAACATTACGAGAACATATCGTTAAAGATTAATTCTCAGTCATTTACGCACTACATTGAGATTCACAACTGTGTTTATGGCGTTTACTGAGATAAGAAAGGCTGAGAAGTGGTGTGACGATAGGCATTAATGACAACCAGCCTTAATCCAGTCATAAGGCTTACAATGGGCATGTATTCTTGAACACAGCGTAAAACATCAATCAAATAAATAAATACAATGGCCATATTAATGAAGACATTGGCTAGTACAGCGTGCAGTGGCCTACTAGCTAAATATGTAATTTCTTATACATGTGATGTATATACATATACATGTGGCAATAGCACGTCTCAAACAGGACACGTTTCTATCTGTCGGTTTAGGTTTAGAAAATGGTTATAGGTTTATAAAAACGATTGATTAAAATAGCTGCCCGAACATAACCATGTACCCGTAAATATCTACATCATCTACTATTTCTTTGAAATGGCTGTTTTATGAATCAATCTTGATTCAATAACTACTGAACAAAACACACTGACCTGAATTGTCTTGTCATAGTTTAATTCGCAACCTCCACCCCACCATAATGACTGTTCAGCCATTCCGTATAATATGCAATTCCTTATAAAGATCTATAACCATCTGAAAATCTGATCAAACCTTTTACGTCTGTGCGCGCTCTGTACAGGTGACATGACCGACTAACGCTCTCAAGGTTACCATGTTGAGTTTTACACACACACACACAGACGGTGCCATTCTGCCTGGGGTCAATATCTAGTCAAAGTGAACATTAATTAACCCACCAGCAGTCAATTCAAATCAAAGTTAGGGGAATGTTGCATCGGGCGCTGGGTTACAAAGTCCCTTCAGTGTGCCATTGTACCGCGGGTATATTATAACCAGAATGCATAGAGGCTTACAGAGTGAACAATGAAGCCGATTGAATAAGCCAATGAGGCTAAGAATACTCTCCCTGTTAGGCCGGCTGGAGAAAACACGAGCCAAGGTATTGTTACCTGGGGATTAAAGCCTTCGTTAATCAGCTAATACGGTTACAACAAGGGGTAAAAAACAAGTCAGTGCAAGGGACGGCCAACACCTTGGCAACTAAGCTATAGGTATAGGGGAGGATAAGTTAAGTGTGAGTGTATATAAATTCACATAACACTTGCAATTATCATTCACACCAAACGGCCTAACTGCCTTCGGACTTCAGTAGCTTAGGCAGCATTTAGTGAGTCCCAGCAGCTCTTACTGCACAATCCAACCAGGTAAGACTTGAGTATGACGTTTCTTAAGTGTTCGAGCCTCTTCAATCTGCAGTGTAAATGTGTGTGCTGGAGTTTGATTCTATCTTTGGTAGTCTTGCCACCATTCCGGCTCAGATTTTTATTATTATATGTGTTCAACATTTTCTGTTCATCACAATACACACGATGTAATAGTTTGTGTATCTCAAGCTCCATGAAAGTCTTTTTTATGCATTTTGCACACGGCTTCCAAAATATAGGAAAATAACGTTTAACAAAGTCTGGAAACAAAATGTTCTTTCACGTCAGCTGTGTTAACACTGATGGCTTCTTCCATAGATCTGGTTTCTTTACTTGAACGCCTCAGTTCTTGGGGATAAATGATGAAATCCCCAGGTATGCAGAAATATATAGCAAATGCTTTAATATCAGATAGGAATAGGTAAGAGTAGGATTAATTGTCGTGTATATTTAACACGTATAGATGCATACTTTCCGACGAACAGATTGAATGAGTTACTCTTACCGTTACTTTCTGTGTTACAGGATAACTTGACGATACACCGAGTTATCATTAACAAAACACTACAATGGCAGAAGTGTCTGAAAAGCCCAGAATGATCGCCGCCATGTTTAACAGCCCCGGGCCATGTTACGGTCTGCCAGGCCTGACCGGGGCCCCAAGCCACGATCCCCGCAGTACCCACGTCAGAGCGGCTGCCTATTCCTTCCGGACCAAACACGGCAAATACGTGGACGACTGCAGCCCAGGGCCAGCCTATTACCCCGACCCAAACGTCACCAGGTGTGGGCGAAAGGGTGACCCTTCCTACTCCCTGTACTCTAAAGCTAAGGATGTGGCAATGTTCAAGACTCCCGGGCCGGGCGCTTACTGTCCCGAGATGGCCGGACCCCAAGCCCAAAGTTCACCCCCAAAATACAGCTTCGGTACCCGTCATCGCTACAGGGGTACCGACCACACACCAGCTGCCAACAAGTACACCCTCCCCTCCGTGTTCGGACCAAGAACGTACGAAAGTAGCAAGCCTCAGGCCCCTGCTTTCTCCCAGAGAGGACGTCGTAACCAAGGGAGTTTCTGTGAGGATCTGAGCAAGACCCCCGGCCCTGGAACGTACAGGGTGAACGACCCCAACACCAACAAACACAAGGCTCCATCTTACAGCATGTCCAGCAGAAACCAAGCCCCCGGTGACGCCACGAAGAAACCCGGTCCCGGCGCCCACTGTCCAGAGAGAGTCAAAATCAACAAGAAACAGGCTCCCCAGTTCAGCTTCGGCGTGCGCCACTCCAATTACCTGGCGCCTGTCATATTCGATTGTTTCGAATAGAAACAAAAGGTCAAGATTTTTGTGCATTGAACTTTCATTAAGGGATAACTCCAGTTTTAACGGGCTCCACTGTTTTGAATGGACTTTCACAATCCCTTGATATACTGCATATTTCGTTTCGAATTATATATCTTGTAAATATTTTTTCACTACTTCAGAAAAAAGTATAACGTTGCGATTGTCATCGAGTAGGTAACTTATAGAACAGATAAAAAATAAAGTACTACTGTACATAGACCCAGACTTTCGTGAATATTCTTGTGTGCCTTTTAGATGCAAAGAGAAAACCATTTAAGATTTTCGTGTGACGTACGCGTTAATGTCAAGATAGACTGAGATCAGTCATAGCAGACTACTTCTGACTTACCGAGGGGTTTCCAGTCAGGAGCTTTATCTTCGATTTGGTTTCCTCGGGCTGTGAGGCTTCTTTCGCCCACAATACTAATTATCCTCATGTACAATTGAAAGAATTTTGGATATGGTGTAAAATCAAATAAATGAACTGATTACAGTGTGCTGACTGGACAATATCAGTTTACTTTGTAATGAAGCAGTGATGAAAATGTCAGAGTAATGCTGTAGATCGCAGTGATCTATTCGTTTGTTTGGTTCCATGCCAGATGGTTTGATGGTCGATGTTGGATTCTCCACATATTGCGTGCACTATAGAATGACTACCTTAATCTTCATCAGAGATATAGAGGAAGAATTCAATGAAATCTGTTTTTTCCACATGCATTAATTCATCTCTATAGCGATGAAGATATTGACAAGATGCATGGCCCATACGGAGAGGGGGAGGTATTTTACAGTTTTAGTCGCTGCTATTTCATTCACTGATAGTCAGGTGAACTGGCAGAAATATTTGCATGCTTTCAAAATCTTAGCCCATCCATACAACACTGACTGGCTTGAACAACTACACCTTGGTGATCAAAGACACGTGACCTTCTCAGATTAGCTTTTATATAGAAACTTTATATTTATTGATAACCAAGAACTCTTGATGCAAGAACAACTATTAGCGTTTTCTTTTAGCGTCTTGAGATATATATAGGGTGTTGTATATGGCGTAGGCCTAAGGGTGCACATTTACATTTGCGACATATGAGTTTCGAAAATGTAAGATTTTCCATTCTGTATCTTTGATTATTTTCTGGTTGAACCAGGAAATCAAGCCCCCACCCCCCAACGCCTTTAAATACATGAAAGAATAGAAATGAATGATTTTGGCTTAACGCCACATTGGCAATATCTCAGCCATATTGTGGCGATGAATAGGAGACTGACAGACTACACTACAGGGCCCAAATCGTAGAGAAACACATCGTTTTATACTGTGACCCTGCAGAGATTGTTCACTACCAAAGTGTTTTTCGAGCACATATGTACCTAGAAGTTTGACGTAATCCAAGGAAGAACAAAAGACTCACGTCTTTGGAAACCTTTGTTAAAGGCGACAAAGGGTTTCAAGTTTTCTGTTTCGTATTTCACAAATCCAGGGAGATAACTTTTGCAGTACAGACAGTCGAATAGAAAACCTGTTGTAATGATTATTCTGCTTTGACTCGAGTTTGCCTTAGTTGTTATCCATTTTTTGATGTTAGCTAACGCCATTTCAATGAGAAGGCAAACTTGAAATTTTTTCAGCCATATCATTGCCTAAATAAAGTGCGTGAATGAGAATTGTAAATTGTGTAAGCCATAAATTGACGTTGGTAAGATCACAATCTGAAATCAGTTAACGCAAATGTTTTCCACAGACAGTTGGAGAGACAATAAAAAGAGCTGCAAGTACTTATGATGCGTATAAAATATAAATTGTCTGAGACGCTTTGGAATGCAATTAAAACGAACCACGTTGATTCCTCCTGCTTATTTTTTTATTGTATACATATTTATGAATCCTTGCATATTTAACCCTTTGGAAATTGTTCTCTATATTATACGTGTACGTTAAGTTGTGCCTTAAGATCCTTCGCCAGTTTAAAAGCAATATTTGACATGGGCTGCGTAGAACGAGTTTAATGTTCTTTGGCAAGATATAAACCACAGATGACCTTCAAGGATGGGGCGTTTCTATGCTTTTGGGAATTGGGGCTAACAGGCGATAGGATATTTCCGACGTTTTGAATCGTGAGTTCACTCAAATGTGAACAGCGCAAATGCATAATACTGTGCCACGGCGTCACGAGGACATATCCACAGTACAGCATAAGACTGTCACTACGTCATGATGCCACAGCAACTGTCTTTCACAACGTCAATTAAAGTGAAAGACAGCGCATGTTCTAAGTTAAGTTTACCTGAAATGTTGGATAATATTAGGTTTATTTTGGTAAAGTGTTTTTTTTCCCAACGGCTACTACGACAGCGGAAACTGACATTTGACCGTGCTCCGTCGACTAGCATGAAACGCTGCCATTCTGTCTGGGTTGTGGCGTAATTCTTCCAAGCGCGAAACACTCTTATCACCTGAGAATGTAGTAAGCTGCTGGGGTTCTGTGTGTAACTTAAGTATGTATGAAAATTATAACATGAAATGATCAACAAACCTACTCCCGCCACAGCACAATGGAATGGAAATGCTTTGCAGTGTGGTTCACACATGTACTATACATAATTAAAACATATAACAGTAAAACAGTGCACTATCTCTGTGTTATTACATGTTAGACTGACAGTCAACTCAGACGATTTACGTCACAGATTTTAAATCATCTGATATCTCGTAGCTTTCTGATTGGTCAGTCTATCATAAGCTTAAAAGCATGTACGCCTTCAGATTCCCAGTCGTCAGCCAAATACTTGACACTTGAAACGAAGGTAATTCAGCAACGACTACATAAAAATTCAAACAGGTTTTTGCATTCAAGAGAGGATTTTATAATCTTTCTAATGAACATCCTCCATCCAAGCTGTTTTTTACTTTCAGCAGCTTATTGGAATTTACCAGTTTCACCAATTCATGTTGCATACTTTTTCTGTCATCAAAATGTCGCCAATTAGTTAATGCCACCCTCTCCAATCAACACAAATACTTAAAAAAATCAAGAAAGCAAAACTTTGGCACTAAATTTTTATTTATTTCGCAGAATATTAACAGAGAGAACGTTCTATGTACAATATAAATATATCTGGATACCCGTATTTTACAAGTAACGTCATTATGTACACTTTGCTCAAAATATATTATCGTCGTTTGATGAACAAAAGGATCTGAACAAACTTGTGGTTTACACATATCCAACGAACAATGACAAGTATGTGTGCTAGATATACCACAGACAATGGCACGTGCACGTGATGCACATACCATGAACAATGACAAGAACAGTAGGTATATATACCTTGGACAATGACACATTCATTGGTATATACGATCAATGAAACGCATAGGTAGGAACAAATCTTTGGCAGCAGTGGATATTATAGAAATGATGTGTGAAGAGGGAATTGCGCAAAATGGCGTGGAATTATGCCCCAGACCAAACAGAGCTGCGTATGACACTAGCGAAGAAAAAGATGATTGCACAACGTCATTATACCTCTCCAGTGCCCGACCAACGGTATGACAATATATATAGATGGAGTCAGTGAAAGTGTACAACATTACAACTGCTCTTCTGTGTTGGTGATGGAAAACTGACACCTTCACAATGCACTAATCTGCAGGAACGGTTCAACTTCATGTTTTTCCATGTTGAGGTGGTAGGATGGTGAGGATAATTTCCGTAATTATCTGGATTCTGGGTGCCAGATCGACTGCTCCATGGGTTCTGTGGGGCACACTAGCCGGACCCTGAAGAGCTCTGAGCCCATGGTTCTGACACGTTTACGATCGACGCCCACCCGTTCACTGCGCTATACATAGATTTTCCCGCTCTGCAACCGACAAGGACGCGTGGCCAGTATGCTCTCGCATGTCTAAGCTGATCGTGGCTGGCTGGCACTGGTCTGAAGGTAGGAAAAATACAAATCAGGCAATCGGAGGGGAATTTTGCTGCAGCGTAATCATAATATTAGTAACTTCTACAATCTCGTGCGGTCTGATTATATAACTTATTCTAATAATGTTTCAGGCATATGGAGTAATTATCACAGACAACATATTACAAGACTACTGAGTTCACACTTACTTGTTAAAGTAGATCTGCGAATTGATCCGCCTCAAACCATTGATTGCAGGCTACCTGTAAGATAAAACACGACGATTCATGCAAAATCTTTGTCTAACAAAACAATTACATACTCATGTAACATGAATAACGTGTTTTTAGTAAGCAGCAGTTCGTCTGTTTCACCAAAAGGCTGTGTGTAACCAAACACAGAGCACAATGGGTTTTGTGGTGAACAGTTCTTATCTAAAATTACTAGTGTTAGACGTGCTCACCAAGATAATTTCACTTATATGATAGACGTCAGATTTGTAGACGATAGGAAACGAACATAAAGGATTAAGCCATGGAGTTAATCGGAAGAAATTCCTTTGTATTATTTCGTGTCATTAATTCTTTATCTACCTTACCTGGAGGCAGCAGGCCATGTTCATTTGGCTCAATCATCGGTGGATATAACATCTGCTGTGGGTAAGGCACTAGAAGACAAAACCATGCAGAAATTCCAGGATCATTATATATAAGCAATATGTGAGAGGGTTTCATTCTAATATCAGAAAAACAGGTTATAGCTGATAGCGAACTCAACTCTACATACAATTACATTTACTGAAGGTTTACTTTATACCGAGGGTGAAGCACTATAACACTGCTCTGGCGTTCCGTCAGGTGTGCACTCCATGCCTACCCGCCCAGCAAAACATCTGACAGATCTGCGGACAAATCCCTAATACCACAGACCTAATGCTAGTTCAAAACATCCAACTGTTAAATTCAACTCATTTCCTGATGGTTTGTTTCTGGGCACTTTAAAGTCAGTCAAGTGTCAATGTTCACAGCTTGGTGTCTGGCAGGTGTTGTTGCTCACAGTTTGGTACCGTCAGGTGTTATTGTTAACCCTTTGGAGTCTTTAAGGCGTTATTGTTCATTGTCTGGTCTCTTTTGTTTGTTATTCTATGAAGTTTAGTGATTTTCAGGTGTTATCCTTCACAACTTGGAGTAATTCACGTAGTATTGTTGGATGTTTGATGTCATTTGGGCGTTACTGTTCATAGTTTGCGGTAATATCGATGGTTTTGTTATTTGGGTTTTATTATACATATTTTGGTGTTTCCAGGTGTTATCGTTCACAGTTTGGTGTCATTCAGGTGTCATTATTGCTCACGGTTTGCTGTGTCAGGTGTTCTTGTTCACTTACTGGTCACTTTTGGGGTCTCCGATATAGTACTGATGCTCCCCGCAGTGCTTTCTGTTTTGCACGAGATCACACTTCTGTCTTCAACACTTCTCAGATCACTCAAACCACTTTCGTCTGAAAACAATAACAGAAGATTTGACACACACTGAACATTTCGGAGAAATTCTGTCGGGGTAGAACAGCTGTCAGCGTAAATGTTATACGACCACTTGTTCATTTGTAGGCGATCAATGCTACACACTTCTACGTGTCATAAAGATGGCAACTGAATGACTTATAGTCAGGCCGAATGTTGCGATTACTTAGATCACGCGTTAGTTTAAGGTTTGCTTCGTCAGGAATTGATTAGTTATATATTGTTTAAACGGGCCAAATAACTAAATTCAAAACTTTCTGTTTTGAGAGCGTAAATTTGTTTGGAGGCTTACGTGTTTTATCCAAGGGGAGGCCACTCTCTGATCCTAGTGAAGCATTTTGGCTTGGAGTCCTGAAGATCGAGAAAAATACGTACAATTGTGCATTAGGTGACCCTGACACTGGATGCTTTATTGATTACTGTTGAACTTAGCAAATGTGCATTAAATCGTGGCTATTAGGCCATTTTAGACCACAATTGTCAGAACCCCCGGAAAACAATCGTAATTTAATTACTGCTGTAAGAGAAGATTAGAGTAGACTACGGTTTTGGAGATTGCTTCAAGGCTGACCGGTTAGCACTGTATTTATCGGCTTAACGATTTGCCCGACATCGCCATCCCTAGTGTATGGAAATGTGCGACATATGTTCCTGCAGCAAATCGGCTAAGGCCCCGGCCACATGAACAACAATGCAGCCGGAGAATGATGTAGGATTAAAATATAGGCTACTTCCAGAAACTCAGTGAACCGTTATAGTTTGTACACTGGCCAAATCACAAAGCGGAAAGAAATCAATAGCACTGCGGACATGTATAGCGAACTACAGTACTGCTGGCAAATAAACAGCATGGCAAACCTCCATCCAGCCAACGTCAGAACATAAAATTTTGGATTACCGGTATAGTCTTACAAATACAAGGTTTTGCACATCCTTTTTGTGTTTTCTGTGAAAGATAAACAATAGTGTACCAAACAGCATGGGCTTTGTTGTCTTGCGCAATTAATTGTATTTGTCACGTGCAAGTAGTACATTTCCTCGGTGCCGGATTTGTGGCATGTATGAGTTTTGCTTTGGTGGCTGAATAAGATACAGTCTGTCTACATAAATAAGCGAAACTACATCCGTTTCCAGGAGGAGCTTACATATACACGTAGACGTGAAGCTCACTCTAGTTAAGCACAAATGTCAGTTGGGTTACCACATTGAACAGTGGGAACATACCATTTACAGAGCGCCATACTAAAAGCTAGAGGGGTGTGAACATCGGACGCCCTGCGAGGAGTGACTTGTGAACAGCCGTAATGTGTACATGCATCTTCTTACTATGAGAAGCCAGGGGCAAACTGAGTATCCATTATGTGGACACGCAGAGTCTGCCACCCTACAGCAGTGTAAATGTAGACTGATAGATGAGCGAATTACAAGACTTACCCGCTAGATTCAGAGTAGCGGTCGCCGCGAACTGAATAAAACAGAAAGAAACATAAGATATGATAGGAGGATTTTTTACAAAATTATCCGTGACATTCCAGTTTATTACGATCGGCATTCTTTAAGTTATATCTTGCACCCACGTCAATATAACGACCATGTCAAAGCAGACGTTTTTAGAGAAAATCTTCAAGTACGTTAAGCTTTACTGCAGTCCTAAGTCAAGAAGCTCTACAAGTCGTTCATAGTCAGTCTGTAAGGCACAAACTCTTATCGAAAACCATTGCAACCCAGAGCCCGAGTCAGTTTGCTTTTACTTGGATCTTTAAGACCCGTGAAGCCTGTTTCTGTGAGGCGTACGACCCAATCCAATATCCACATGCAAACATCGATTCACACGGTTACATACGGAGTGACGTCATCGCGAGGGAATGTATTATACACACAAAATAGGGATGGATTGAGGAAACAAGGTACGGGGGGAAATCTCAGTGTAAACAGTTAAACGAACACCACCGTGATCCCGATTTGGGCTATTCCAATGTTTGACGCCGAAATGAGATATAGCCAGTCAGACAATACGCTGGGATATGCTGCTGGTTAAGGGACGTCAAAGAGGACTTACTTACCATACAGAGATATCTTTCCGTGCTTGACCAAACAAACTCCAACAACCACGAGTATGATGACCACCACGGAAACACACGAAACAACCGCTACCAAGGTTACGGAAACAGGGGATGCGGCCCGTTCACCATTACCTACAAGACAGACGTATACGATTAATCGATATATTGAATGGGCGATTGATTATTGGAAATTCTTTAATAACTGACTGGGGGATATATTTGTACATTTGACTGGCAATAGAGCACCCGTTGAAGCGTCTTAAAGTTGCATATCAGGGCTGTCATACTCTAACCACTGTATATTTTGTTGACTGTTGGTGTAAAGTTCACCAGTTGTTGTTTAAAAGAAATGTATGTAGATCCCGTTATTGGTAGGTAAGTCAAATGACGAAATTCTTCGCGGAACGCAATGACGGCAGGTACATGTATAAATGTACGCCTGGTTGTGGTTACTGTAATCTCACCTTGCCGGGCAGCTAACTGTCCGTCATCACCAGTGACCTGACGTTGGGACTGGACGTTAGAGTCTTCTTTTACTGAAACAGGAGGTAACATATAGCACATTTAAACACTGGAGTGTTGGTGGTTAATGAAAATACAACACAAGAACACAGAGAACAAAACCAAAGTAGTAACCACAGCGTAAAAGTTGACAAATGGTCACATGCAACCGGTTAAATCCCGCCTCTTATCAGTTTACCTCCGTTATATCGTGAGCAAATCTGACTCAGGAGGTAAGGCGATTTGTCCAGCGAACCGAAACCTCCACTCACATGCAATTGATTGCATGAACAACTTCGGCGAACTTTGCAGGCTTTATACTTGATGTGATATACAGTTTACCAAATTATAACCACCTGAATGCACTGCTTGCACCAGGCCATTGTTTGTGTGAACCTTCCATACAACCGCGCTCGTGGCGCAAGATTCGGTGATTAAAAGGGCAGATAACAGAGTTAGTACTGACTTTGTTCACTGATAACTAACTGTAAGACGTGTGTTCAAAGGTCTGAACAAAATGCGCGAAACGCATGGCAATCCGGATGTCTCAATATGGCATATTATCTCACTATAGTGTGTTACGTTATGGAATAATGGACTACATTATCAATGAGAAGGATGAATAATGAATTTTTTTTTTTATTAAACTAGGGTGGCTAACTCACCTGGGATGGCATTGCCGGGGTCCTGTTGCACCAGTGGAGCATCGTGCACCTTGAGTGTTATACTGTAGGAAGACACGCCCTCCGAGTTTGTCACGATGACCGTGTAGATCCCGGAGTCCTGCTCCTCCACAGCTGAAAACGAAAGTGTTGTCACATTGCCCGCGAGATGTGCGGGAGTGTCCTTGAAGTCTAAGCTGGGGTAGGCCGGTTTTTCCTTGTGAAAGTTAAGCTTGACTGTTTGTTCTTCTTCTGCCCTCTCCCAAACGACGCTCGAGAATACCGGATGTGAATAAAAGCCTACAGTCATATCCAGTCGGCCGCCAGATGGCGCTAGAATGGTCCTACTTCGCGCCTCGAACACAGGGGCGGCTGGACAAAACAAAACAGAGGCGTGTTCGGTTAACGCATTTGAATCAAACAACGGAGAGTTATATGTGGTGTATGAATATGGTACTATCTTCCTTTCAGGTCAATGCAGAATTATAGTTGTTATATTGCCTCGATGAAGAGTAAAAAGTGTTAACGTTCAATGACAGTAAAAAGCACCCCTTTTTCATTATGTCTGACTTTGGCCGATACGAGTGGTACTAATCTCGGAAACGAATAAATAATGAACCAATTCCTGAATCGATACAGTTGATTTCAGTGCATTTGTCGTTGTAATATTCTGTGTTTGTATCAAGTGGTTCAAGCCAGCTGAAAATACCTGACTCATTTGTTTGCGATCAAGGCGCGGCAGTGAGTCGATGAGAGAGTCAATTTCCGCAGGTGTATGCAATGTGAATACATAGATGTAAAGCAACACAATTTATCTATTAACGTCCACGTTCAATAGCCTTCCACGTGCACTTTTCTGCCACTTACTTGTTGGTTGCACGAAGTAACTGGCGCTTTGCTTATGGCCGACTCCATTCGACACGCTACATATATAGTCCCCTGTCACAAAATACCCCGAGGGAGGGAGGTGTAACACTGATGTCGACCCGGAAGCACTTCCCTGTATGGTGTCAACCAGGGTGCTGCGTACTTGGTGTTGCCAGGAGCTGAACTCGTACTGGGCGGGGTTACCGTCAGCCTCACAAGTCAGGACGTTTATGCCACTCTGCCAGCTAACTGTCACGACCGGTGGGTCTGAAGTTAAGGGCAAATCAAACATTAACAGTCGGACAACAGCAAATGTTTCCAACAACTGCTTTGTAATATCGAGTAACCGTAAGCTACATCCCTTTATGCCCAGTGTTAGTAGAAGTAGGGATATTAGTCTGTCCACACAGCCCTATACCAAGGTGCTAGTCACTTACTTACAAGATAATGCAGGCTGTAAATGGTACTACATCGAGCGACAATACGGTTATGAGCAGTTCAGGTCAATAAGGGTTTAAGCAGTGGGAGTGCATTGATCTAGCAGTACTTTTTAAAGCTGGACTTGTTTGGTTGTCTTTTTTGAGAGCAGATAGTTGGCGACGCTGAAATTGCTCAAAGGAGCCTATACACAGGTGTTGGGCAGGTGGTGAATGTATCAGTTCGGCAAGCCATAGCTGATAATTATAGGAGGGGTGCTGGTGCGATATGGGGCGGGAAATGGTTGTTTGATGGGTGGTACTGACAACAAAGTGCAAGGGGCCGGTGTGCACCAATGATAGCTGTGGACCATTGACAACCTCTTGACAGACGAGCAATCATTTATGAGGCGATAATTCATATGACAGCTAAAGGATCAATACTGTCATGTAACATATGTGACGGGATAATAGCAATGTCTTGGCAATTTACTGCCAAACACCATTAAGGTATCAACAGATGGGGCAATTGCAAAGCCATCATCATTCGCCTTTTGACTTGAACATTCCCATCTCTTAGGGCATAGATCTCTGGATTAACGGAACATGTATTATTTACATATGAATACTTCAGTGCTTAACACAGGCCCATGCCGATTAGCATAAGAGAAGTTTATTGAGGATTAACTGGGATTATCAGTGTAGAAAAGCATATAGCTAGAGGGCCTCTCCACCAAAGTGGCTTTCTGTAAGAAAACATCTTAGAAACCTTGCAAAGTGGTCATTTTACTTCTGAGGCGCCTGGATTCGAGGCTGATAAGTGTGCCTCAATGCGTACATCTGATTAATATCGGGGTAATGAGTCATTAGTTAATTAAGGTTTGTAGATGGAAGTGGAGCATGCAAATAGAACAGAGTGACAGGCTAAGGGAATGACAAATTCATCACGTGCAATGTTAGGTGGGTTTTTTTTTGGACTATTTGAAAACACGAGTATACATTCTATATAATGAAGGTTGCTTAGTGCAGACTCAGTAAGTAGAGTAGTATCTTGCAGAAGACAGTTCAGATATGTTTTTTATATACTGTGAACAATACATTTAATTACAAAGTGTTTTCTTAATTATACAGCTTCACTTTTTCCCACGAACGGAGAGTTTTCTGAGATTCGTTCATTAAGTGGGCTTAAAATGACATTTTACTTTCCAGTGGTATATTTGAACTACATTATATAAAGAAAACACTGAAAAAAACCTTTTATTGTTTAACGAGAGTCATTTTTCTTCTGTAATGCATAGTGGGAGCTTTCTAGTTTAAATTATCTGCTAGTAATTTTTTTTACTTTAAAAAAGTTCCAAAAAAGAAGAAGGACCAGTTACGAATACTGCCATTGGCAGTGTTTATTACACAGGTCAGTAATGGTCAACATTATAGATTCCGTACCCAAATAATACGATAATAAAGGTTATGATGAAAAGCATTTTAATAGCATGCCTTGAAAATGTTCTGTCAAAAAAACTGCGAAGCAAACACTACTTTCCTGATTCCGGTATTATACATCAGAAGGATCATGATGATAGTATTATGAACTATTTATTGATATAGTTAGTCTGTATACTATTACGGTATCTGTCAAGTTTATATGAAGAGGAAACTGCAAAAAGACTGGTGGAAACCACCGACCTTCTCCATTTACCTGGCGAACCGATTCACATAATGCGCCGTGTCAGAATTAGAAGCTCGTAATCGGATTGACCGAGGGTTTACCTTATACCACAGCCAAAACAGTGCCTGGTGACAAGAGGCGGGGTTCACGGGTTACGCATGACAACTTGACAACTATGACACCATCGTTGCTTGTAGGGGTTTACTCTCAATGTGTTAGTCTTTTAAATAGCACCGCTATGCCTGTGAATAATCTTACTCCTCGTGTTTTAGTATTTTAAATAGTACCATTATGTCCGTGAAGAATCTTATTATATGCATACGATGAATCTAAAGAGTCCTTAAAATGAAAGCTCTTGGATAACTTACACAGTACATTCAGTTTGGCAGCAGCAATCTCATCGGGTCCGTTCTGGTTGTTAGCCAGGCAGCGTACTGTCTCTCCATTCATCTCTCGCGTCGGTGTGAATATTATAACTCCCGAGTCCGGATAGGAGGCATTCGAGAACAAATGGTTATTTTTCGTCCAGAGGAACTCCGGGGCAGGGTTTGCTCTGTTCACTCGACAGGACAATCGTGTCATTTCTCCAGCTGTAACATTGACCGTCTCCGCACCCTTAACAACACTGGCTTCCGCTATCCATATCTCGGTGATTTTCACTGAAACAATGAAAACAGGCTCAAATTAAACCGTTATCTGATAGCAAACGTTCACACACAGTGAAATACAAACCCATAAGAAAAATGACACCCAGAATTCTTTTATTATTAAATCACAGTTAATGTCAAATTTATGCAAATATCGGCACCATTTGGACAGGATATTTGGTCTCATGTAGACACAAAGTTGGAAGATCAAAACAATACTGCAAACGTACTTAATACGGATTACGATGTAAAAATTTGTTATTCTGCTAGACGCCCAATCTACTGTGAAGGTGTGACTTTCTGCTATTCTCCTATATACCCAATCTACTGTGAAGGTGTGACTTTCTGCTATTCTGCTACATACCCAGTCTACTGTGAAGGTGTGACAGTCTGCTGTTCTGTTACCGACCCAATCTACTGTATAAATGATAAATTGCCATTGTCGTGTCAGGATGAAATGTATTTAATTTTATCATCAAAATGCATAAGTCCTATTAATACCGAAACCGAAAGTGTGCCTTGTAATATTTTATTGAGCGACAGGGAACAGGATCTATCCAACACCAATCTATGATTGTCAGAATTAAAACATCATGAACTACATTATGGCTATTCGAACTCAACAGTTGCCAAGGAAAATTCTCATACGTTTATATTTCCAGAGAGCACGCATTTCTAAAGTTCAACAAGCGACAGAATACCATGTCGTTATACATCTAAAGGCCCACGCACCGGAAATGTTAGTTGAACCTACCCAAAAGATTTTCTGCAGGGCAGGTGCCGGTGTTTTGTGACTGACCGCTCTCTGTATTGTTGTGTTGATAAAGGTGTTTGTGGGGTTTGTGGAGTTATTGTAGTGATACTTGGCAGTTATAGTATGAGAGGGCACCTTCCCAGACGGAGACGACATTAGCCTGTTGACAAATGCCGTTGGTGCCTGAGTGTTGATAAAAGAGACTGGATGCCACTACAGGTGAAAATCACCTGCCCATAAGGTACATCTCATTAGCACGTGAACATTTAAATCGCCCATGGCCTGTGTATTAAGATATGCGCAGAGTAACAGAGTTTATAAATGTATATTTTTCCGTGCCACTTGACGAAGGAGATAGTGTAACAAAATATTTCTTATCTCCAAGTGTGTTCTTTTGATATTCAATCTATTCAGACGCTCATTCCATCTGAGTATAACTAGAACGCTGTGTTGGAAAAACACCTCCCTTCTTTGGTTGCTAAACGCCAAATGTAAATGATGTACCGTACTTGTCACGTCTTACATCGATGTTGTTTAGATCTAGCAACTATGCATTATAAAAGTAAGAATTGGTCATTATCTGCTACTATTGGAGTATAAACAGTGAATAATCAGTCAGTTTCATCAATAAAGCCAGGCATATGAGCTACATTTAACAAACCATTTGGGAAGTAAGGCGGTTAAACGGGAATTGGGCAAACCTTGTGTTATGAGGTCCTATATACGATGCGGCAGAATTAAGTCCCCGGACTCTACAGCAGTGTGAGCTTGTTATAACGATAATTTGTACAGGCTGAAAATGTCAGACTCTCCCATTTTACTTACTCTATATACTTGTCATATTGAACAGGCTATAGCAATGACATTTTAACGCCCATAATATATGTTGACCAAACAGCATTACAGTCCATTATAAAACATTGAAGATGGTCGACTGCATGACCTACAACTATATCAGTGGAAATAAAAATATGTGTGTCTTAACAATTTCAACCGCGGCAATTTGTTTTCTGTTTTGTCGTCTATATAACTCGTGCAGAGCAATTATGGTGTGCAGAGCAATTATTCCTGTTAATTCCATACCCCTCTCTACGAAAACAGTTTTTACCATGAAAGTTCGCGATGGAAGGTAGAGGCTAGCTTTGTTCGTCAACAATTAATGTGCGGTCCCATGTGCAGTATTGTTACAGGGTATAATGCACCTAATTGGAACATCTCCTTTTATAGCAGATGGTTCGGGGGGAAGATATTGGGCGAACGTAATTGCTAGGGAAACAGTCCAAATGCCCTCAGAAAAGGCGAAATGGGTTGCAAATTGGTGACTGAGTCAAGTAGGGGCAGGGGCACCTGTCGCGTGCTGGATTCCATTCATCGCCAATCATTACACAATCGCATTGCCGAGCCGGAGTTGCTTTACTCACAGTTACTGATCCAATCTTCAATGCCCTTCAGTCACTGAACCTGATCAAACGATTCCACCTTTGTATAATATAACGCCTCTCCATTACACTGACCAGACCTATTCTGTCGAGATGACCAACTGTTACCAGACTCTTCGAAGATCAAAGTTAGGCACGCCGTAATAGAATTCTTTCTCATGGATATGTATTATGCAGTGCACTTTCTAATTGTAGAAGATTGAAGAGCGCTAAATTGCCGAAGCGATTAATTTATTTCACGCTGCCCATTCCGTTGTCACGGTAACTGACTAATAAAGACAGCATTCAGCACGAACCCGGGATGTTTGGGGGACATCTGTTCAGTAAGGTAATTAAGTCAGAAAATAACGGCTCGCTTAGGTCGAGGCCTTTCGTCCACTGAATTGCACCAGGTATACAAGCAAGCCATCAGACCACCTCAGACAGGTTAAAACGTATCAACTGATTATTAGTAGAGATTAGGTACTTTGCTTGACAACTGCCCCACAATAGAGTATGTTTAATTCAAAGGGCCTGTATGAATCACATATATAGGAATATCGATCAAACAGAAGAGGTTACTGAGTGGATCCTTGTCTTACCCCATTTGCCTTGGGAAGTAAGGCGGTTAAACGCTGGCCTGAAACTATCTGTTCTCATCGTCTATACGACACGCCACTGTTCAAAATCACGTCACTACCGGTAGATTACCACGCTTCACTAATCAATACAGCTCAGAGGCATCTTTACAAAATCATAATACCAATATTAAATTGTAAGAAGACAAACACCTGCAAAGAACGACTTGTACAAACTCCACTAGAAGGCAACCGAAATGCTCTTTGTGACCAAAAACCGTGTTCGCCTTTACGAAGCCAATGGGCTGTTTTAACCCGCTGAAGTGGAATAAATCACGGCGGATCGTACACGGCTGATATCTCACGGAGATCAGCTTATGGGGGCTTGATAGATTAGGTGTGTAACAGAGCGCCGCCGCTGTGGGAACGTTTAGTAGCGGCTGTATAAAAGACGAACTCCCAGTAGGACGCCAACATACGAAGGTAGAAAACTGCTATGTAACAAACACTTGTTTTGAATTGGCTGTACTCCTGTTTCAACTTGCCGCAGCAGAAAAATAAGCTTCATGATAAACACCTTCTTAACAACAAACGTGTATTTTATGAAGTATTTTACATTCGTAGATAACAGGTACTTTGGGCGAATGCTGCATGTTTTATCGTGTGTTTTTATTATAAGGCGTCAAATATAAAAACTGAAGCATATCTTACCAAGTATCAGGAGATGAAATCGCCTGATTATATCTCTAGAATCCTGATCAACACAGTAGAAATATCCATTGTCTCTGGGAAAAGATGCATTAAATATCCTCAGTGAATATTTGCCTCCTATTTGGTAATCATCCATAGTCCATGCCGTTGGGTCACTCACGTATGTGTCTGAGCCACTCCACGACGCTAACAACGTCACGTTCTCGGCGTCAGACAACGACGCTGCTATTTGCGAGTCCCTTATCTCGTTTTTTGCATGAATCCAACTTATCCTTTGTTGGACACTGGAAGCACTTCCATGATTATAGCAATGTAGCAGATAGTTTGTCAATCCTTCCCGGACAGTTAGACTGAGGGTAGTTTTCTCGGCCGAGAGGGAGCCGAGCAGCACACATACCGCTGAAAGGTAAACACATCGCTTATCATTATGTCACAGGTTTATTAAATAACAATCTGACATTTGGCATAATTGTAAATAATTACACTTTCTCCGCGTGATTCACATACACAACGGGACATATAATTATTGTACTGATATCTAAGCAGAATATAGCAGTCTGTAACCCAAATGTTACACATTTTTCTGACTCATACTTGAGGGTCTCTGCGTTCATATTTGTGGTACGTTTTTATTCAGACAGACACACAGTGTTTTTCTTAAAAAGTCTCTCAAGGAACAGCTAAGGTGATTTTGCACGAAAAAAACGCACCACAGTGTTTCCACACCGATGAACACAAAGCGAGATAAAACAACAGCATAAAATGCATCAGTAATTCCCGTTAGCGAAAAACATTCTTGTCATTTGTGTATACCTGTTTTCTGGCTAAAATGTCTGGTTAGACATATGTGACTTAACAAAAGCCCGGATGTCAAAAGTTGATCATGTTAACATACACACCCTGAAGATTTATTTATAACGCAGCTGATTAAAAATACCCACGGTAAACCCCTTCTTACTATACCTTAGGTAACATAGCTTACTCACCTGTAAGGCATAAGGAGTAGAATCCTTCAGAAAGCATGATGAAATGTTGGAGGACCTGTCTAGCATTATCTCAGAGAGAGCAGGTGGTCATGGTGGCCTCGTGCTGGAGCCTGTGGGTGCCGGTGGTAGAGTGAGGGCTGCGTATGCCCGAGACCCGCTGATGCCCAGCTGAACAGGTGCTTGGCTTGAGAACAATCTGTCTACGCCTGTCAAACCGAGTCAGGGACGGCCTCATTATCATAATAAATACCCATGATGAATATTCAGCGACAGGGCTCAGCTAAAAGCCAATCTATGACGGCTCTTGGCTGCCAGTGTCCAGCCACGAGAGAAAGCTTGAGCAAATTGCTCTTATGACAGATTGTAAAAACAAATAATGTATGACTGATCCCAATTATGCCGTGGACAGCTCAATCTAAAAGGATATAAAACCCAGTTCTAACGTAATCACATGAATTTGAGCATTCATATCACGCGCTCCTGAATTTTACTGATATATTATTTTATGGACAGAGGATGTAGATAAAACATAGTTGCAGTGTCTGGGCTTATATGTTTCACAATAAATGGACTTGTGAAAACATATATGAGACAGTTAACAACACAAAATCATACATTAGACAGCGAAGAATGAATAAGAACAGCTTACAAACCGTATTAATGGACGCATAATTCTAAATAAACACTGCAGTATGTGGTGTATTGAAAAGTTAAATAAACCTATGTGTGGCGCCATTGTAGGTTGTTATATGTTGTCTTACCTGGTGGGTAGATATTGTTCTATTACAGCCGGTGGAGAGAATAGGGTTTCCACGAGGAGGCCAGGCGGTCCGTGATGACGTAATCACGGGTCGACAGCTGTGCAAGGACAACAATAGAATGTTGACATGTATGTGAGTAATGCTGGCCGGGATATTCGACTACACTGGTCGATATTTGGTGGTTCTGCCGCTGCTCGCATAGCAAGCCAATGAGGCAACTGGCACTTGAGAGGCATAGGGAACTTATATATCTACTTTGTATCTACAGACTACTCTGATCAATAAATTGGGCGTCCTAGAAAGTCGACTAGTACAGAGAACGTTATAAATCATGTGGCCAGGTTGTGATTTAGCCCTCCTCTTTCTGTACAGACATATCGAGTTCGGGCGATGCGCCATTGTCACATTAAATCGATTGGGCATAAAGAGTTGGGGATATCACACAAACTGGGTGTGTACAGTGAGCAGTCAGAGAGAAGACACATTCTTTACACAAACGTTGTTATCCCGCGTCAGAAAAGCTCACACGCTTAGACGCATCCATTGCCAGACTGGGTCTAGTATAATGCATTTTGCTGTTATAATCTCGTCTTTACTCAATTTGGAGATAAAACTAGTTCATTAAGTTATCCTGTTCCGGCACATGCATCATTTTATGCATTGAGGAGGTCAAATTAACAGAATGTACAGTACTCATTTACCTGGAGATTTGGCGTAATCCACGTGTGCCAAAAATGAATAAAAAGACATCTTGAAAACTCTCAAGTTACACATTCGTCCAGTTTTAAGCAACTCCTGTTAACAGCTATTTGGCGAGGTTACTTATATCAGAGAAGGTGAAAAAACAACCTGTGGTACTAAACATACACAGTGTATAATAGAACAATGTCCTTTGATGTGAAGGAAAAAACGCGAGTGATTAGCGAAACAGAGTTATCAGGATGTTACGCTAAAATAACAATTGAATTTTAATTGGCTTATCCCTGAAACCATTTGCAACAGCTTACACGAAACACCTACTTGAGTAAAGCCGCAAGAGCGTGCGTGAGAAACATGTTTCAAACTCACGCGGTTCTCAAGTAGGTATTGTGTCTGCTCAATTCAAGTCTTCATTTGAATTAAATATTAATCGGATTAACACTAAAGTGGCTAGTTAAATACACGTGTCGGTATGGACAAGTCCCCCACCAAATTAATGTCTCGATTTGTTAAAATCTTCGTTACAAGCTGTGAAAAATCTATCTTGACCGCAAAGCAACGCACGTATCAACATGGGCAGATATATATGCGCTCTCGGAACAGACTGTTACATTGACTTGTGGCATAGAGTTCTAAGCGAACTTACCTGTACTGATCTATATTTGTCGGGCCCTGTCCAAATTTACCCAGAACCTATGTCACCTTTACTGCACGGCCTGCAGGCAAGCTCTGTCGAGTATTACTTATGCTAATGTAGTCTCGGATGAGAAAAGGGCACATTGTTGTCAGAGGCCAATGAATTAACCATAACAAAGTATTTATTGCACTGTTAAATACCAATGATCACTTGTCGTTTGGAAAAGTCTGAGTTCTTTTTTTCAGTCGCTGACAGCTGACAATACACACTTCATGGCTCAAAATATACTCACCATCGGATGTGTACAATGACAGGCATCTTAACGTGTATTCAGTACCTGATTTGACACGCAGCATTCCGGCAAGTTTGAAGAGTGTTTGAGCTGTCACCACACAGGCACTAATTGCATTTCATTATATCCAGAGCATGCTAATTAATTGTACCATCCAAAATGAATTATTATACATCTGTCAAAATAAGAGTCCTTGGTTGTAAAATATAGCACACAGAACACACAGAATCCAGGACAACCTTCCCCCGTTTCCACAGGACGTAAGTTGGGACCCCCTCCCCCGACAAAAACCCCGACGGACAATCTTCCCTACATATGAAAACCCCTCCATTTTACTAAACCCACAAAAATGTCAAGACAATGACAATTGACAAATGTACAAAAGTTTAAAGCACACTGCCAAACAGCAATTGTTTTTCTACATATACCTTATTCATACTTTAGTGTATATTTATACACCCTTGGATTAACGAAGGCTTGAGAGATAATATCTCATTCAGTAAAATGTTTATTTTTTCTCAAGAATGAGAAAACGGTTAACCTGCTTGGAGTTAGAACGACGCCTATATTACATTACCATATATGAGCTCTAACTTAAAACCACATGTGCATGTTGTTATGTATAGTTAAGACCAGTCCCACTTCTCGCAAACACCCGCATGTATTCCATTTATCATCTGTATGAATCAGAATTCTGTTCTTTTTTATGTAAAATTTATTTCAACGGTAATTAAAATCTGAAGTGTCACTTCAGCAGAAAATATGAAGTTTTCTCAAACACATAGGTTATATCAATCCTCATATGTTAGGAATGCTGATCGTGGGGATTTGGTCCGCCAGAGCTTTTGTCCGGCGGAATTTTGTCCACCGTCCAAACACTCATGACTTCACAATGCGGGTAGTGTTCCCTGTACGCATGGATGTCGCATTTCACCTCCTTTTCACAATAAGTCTAAGACATGCATCCAGGTATATCACAATAAAGCATGCTAAAGGCTATTTTCTACAAGAAACACCCCCCCCCCCCATCCTTCCAAGAAGATCCTAGCAAATGAATGAATGAATGAATGATTATGGTTTAATGCCATATCGGCAATGTCTCAGCCATATCGTGCCGACATAAAGAATGAGGTCAAGCGTTTGATCCAAACAGTTCCAACACAGACTTCTTCATTTCTCCATTTCTCCATTTTTGTTTGCTTCCTTGTTAGTTATGTATTTATACATATTAAGACGACGGTCACTGCCTGGAGTAAATGGCCCCATATACAGAGGCTAGCAGCTGAAGGCGTCTTTGATCTTTGTTTATTCATTTCATTGCCGTTTAAGTCATATTCAAGAATTTTTCTCTCACTCGATGGCGGTTGAGCGTTCGGGGCAAAACACGGACAAGTTACTGACTAATAATCAACCTGAGCGTCACATTTTTGCGGTCGTCAAGTCTAAAGTAAGTCTATGAGCTAGACGTTACCTTATACCCTCGGATGAAATGCAGAGAAAGCCTGCAGATCCGATCCTATAAATGTCGTATAGGGTATAGTGTTCGTGTGTGGTACACAAAAATGTTTTGTTTTTCAAATTGTTTTCTGAAGTCGTGAACAAGTCGTGTGCCAATTTGTTTGACAGGTTACGGAAAGCCGCTTGGGCACTTTTCGCCTCGTCCGCGAACACACTGTAACTCTATGAAACTGACTGACTCTCATGTCGTGCAGGTCTTCAACTCCAATTTCTGAAGTATTTGATTTCCTGGCTTCGTTTTTTTTTTCTTTTTATGTAAAGGAATCCAGCATGAAGGATTCATAGACAAGACAGTACACGTTGAGAGTGTCTACTGTAGGCACTGCCCTTACCTTTGGTTAAGCCCCCCCCCTCTTCTCCCCCCCCAGGCATACACCCCACCCCAACCAGGCATTTGCTTATATTCATATCTACTGTTTCATTTGATTTAATGTTATTCACGACTTTCATACAGATATTTTAAATTTACAATTGAAAGATAGGCACAGTTATAAAGTCATAGACTTCTTATCCCTCAAAAACAAGCACACCGAAATACTGCATATGAATAATGAGGGTTAATGTAAAATATTACCTTTCTCTTTTAGAATTAAAAAAAAGACATGTAGACAAATCAGAATTGTCAATGTATGGCCTCTACACCGTCAAGGGCCATGGCGTAACATTCCGATAGAGATTATATCATTTCTCGACAAACTGCTTACTCTCTATGACTTAAGTTTCTTGTTGTGAGGTTTTGGTGTTCGTTTATGCCAGCATACGGATTGAGCATGTATGTCATGTTTATGCACCCTGCAGTAACATAGCTATTCTTGGCATTTGTTACAAAACAAGCATTTTATCAACGCCACACACAAGGTACACTGCAAAGATGCTGGGTAAACACTCCAAAGGTGGTTATCAACACTGAATAAGTAAGAGCTGCAGAGTGACATGTATATGTCTACGTCTGTTTATGTTAGCATGTCAAAGACACTGTCCGCGGACGTAAATACAAGGTCACGTCGTTTTGCCCGTACACACGTAAATGTGTATCTACTGTAGGTGGGCAGATCATATCACTCACGACCAGCTCACAACTTTCGCCACCCATTATGCTAGCGCCCAGTTCATCACATAGTTACGACATTAACTTTACAGGCGCCGTGTGTGGGAAGTCGCATTTTCCCAGCGCCTTGCCCCTGGCCTGTTTGTTGCCTCATTCGCTCCCACACATCGGGCGCTGATAACCATCAGATCAGACTAGAGGGCCCTGCAACACGCGTCACACATTAGGTACATGTTGTGCTATATTTAGTCAGCATTCAACCCACTTCCGGTGACAAATAGCTGAAATTGTCAGAGACACATTGTTTATCGTCTTTCAACAGATATCATTTTTTCCCCCTTTATCTCTATTTCTTTACAAAAGGAGACTTTTATCTTTCCCAACTGGTGAAACTGGGCATATATATATGACCTTTCAATGAATGGCTTATAATCATCAGCTAAAATTTCATTTCCGACATGGGACTTCCTCTGCTCTTCAGATAGCCATATTTATTCAGATAGCCATTTGGTATTCATCACATAAACAGTTACTACCATAAAAAAAAAATAAAAAAAAAAAGAAAGAAAGAAAAAGAAAAAAAAACCCCTAAAGTGACATTACAGTCTTAATCAGCCATAACTAACTGTCTTCAGATTTCATCTATTCCAAAGTATGAAACCATATGCTTTGCCAGGTCTAGTAATTGATTCACATTCGAATGGGAGAAAGTCCCATACACTGTACGTTCATTTACTTTTGTAATTTTGGATGCATTACGATGTATCCTGAAAACCACTCTTAGATATTATTTCTAGTGGCCTTGTGGACAATAGAAATTACTTTACCTGCAGGCGAGATATTAAGTCAAGCTCCTTGTCCCATTATCCAATGATAGCATCGGTTGTGGCATATATACTGTTGGAACTTCAAACATTTAAATTAGCGGTTGAATTCTAGAAATGTGATGTATTCTTCCACCTCGTAGCCTCCCTTGAAGTACTGGTATACATGTACAAGAAAAAGGCCTCTCTGGTGGTACAAGGATGGTTGACCTTATGAGGGACTCAACCCAACTATGAGGTACAGGATCAAGTAAGATGGCCTTTGTGTCTGGTCAGCTCAATTCAAACCTGGTCATTACGGGACGTGGTTGGACCTCACGGCGTGCGAACAAAGGCATTGTCCAGTCCGCAGAGCAACCGAGTGAAGGCGCGTGCCGTTGGTCATTATCTAAACACTGATTAAAGTTCTGACCAGGTACTCGCTGAGTAGAGACAACTGGCCACCCCGTGCCACAGGCATTGTCATGCTAGACTGCCTCAAAGGCTGTACTGGGACAATGGAAGTCACTTGAAAACAACAGCTGCTGGAAACGGCTATTTTAGTTTAATGATTCCGGTTAAAATCTTTCCATGATCGGTAAAACCTCTAGTTCAATCGGGCACCTGTGACTGAGCAATGAAGCCAAGTGACCCAATTACGGACATAAACGCCGCAGATGTGTGAAAGAGAGATTAGAATGAATGGAATGAGGAAGGTGGCGGAGGCAAAGTGATAAAAAAAACCCCCAGAAACCATCTAATTAGTATACTTCATATACTTAATAGAATATTTCACTGACAAGTTGGTCCTAGTTTACGGGCGGTGGAAGCAGTTCGGAGCCCAATGAATACCACTCCACCGCGCCAGATGCTTGACAAACCTTTTCTGACTTAAAGCGGCCGCTGAGCCATGGGAGATGTTCTATTACCTGCCGCGTGATTGACCAAGAGTCGGTTTGCGGCCATGGTTGCCTTTATCTCTCTCGTTTACCTGCCGTCAAACTTGGATCAAAACACAGCTTTTTACATTTGCATTATATATTCCAGAAATGTGCACACATAGTGAACTTTGTAAAAAAAAATTTTGAAAATTTATTTACCTTAAGTTCAAATTATACCGGTACACATTTGTGTAGTAAACTGGTTAAACTTTGGTGTGAGCTGCTGTAATCTTCCAGTCCATGACATATAGTTTCACATCTTATAATAACTTTTAGACTAGCCGTTAAATTACGGCTTTTCTGAATTCTGAATTTCGATGAGTATTTGCTAGTTTGAGTAACAAACTATTTCCACAAAGGGAAGTAGAAAAGGAAAAAAATCCTGCTCATGTTTCATACAGACAGCCTTACATGTTTGCTACCTTTTATGATAAAGTCGATAAAAACAAACCTCATCCGATAACATAAGTTGATTTCAATGAATGCTAATATGTTGCAAATGTGTTTGCCGATGAAAATAGATGTAGGAGTATCGGCTAAGCTGGTAATTACCTTTTTCAACGAAGAGACGATTATTGAATGGATCGCAGAGGAAATCTGAGATTTTCAGATTGTAGCGTTCTCTGACAGTTAACTTATAGGCGTGGATAGTCACGATAGTATCTTTGTGCCCATCTTTTGTTCCACAAAGAAACGGCGGTAGCACCAGTAAAGCTCGGCTTACACGAGCTCTTAAAACAGGTTCCTTTCTGGTTCCTTCATGGCAACAACAAACTTTATGCCACTGCTCTTCTGACAAATTGCCTGCAACTGTTCACAACTGAAGGCTGGAGTATGTAGAACTATAGTGCCTAGTCAGTTTATTATTTGCAACGTCTTTTCGCGTAAACGCGCGCGTGCAGCATGGCGAAACAGGTCGGACTGAGTTGAGTTGGATCTCAGCTTTACAGAGCATGTAGGGAAACTAAATTCGGTTAAATATTATTCAGTATTATTTACCATTAGTGATCAAGGGCAAAACCTATAATACTTACTCATCCTATAATGATCCCGCGAATGGTCAGATTGGTCCGTTGTTAGGTCGATAGTGGTTCGTTGTCCGCCAGAATCTCTGGCTTACACGATGTCGACTAGAGCTGGTTTCAATCCTAACTCCTGACTGCCGTGAAGACGGTATACACAGACAGGGATCTAGTTGTCGGAGACTTGCCTATAATGCAAATAAAATGTCACTACTAACGTTAGCGGTAGACAGGTCATGTAACCCATTACAGGTTGATAACCCTTAGAATGTTTTCAATGCATTGGCAATTGAGAAATATCTTTTTTGTTTCAGTAAGAAAAACTGTTTTCATAGCCCTGGAAGGCCAGACGAACACGCAACTTACGGTCATGTGCATATGGTATATACAGACAACGTGGGTCATACATGTACACTTAGAGATGGCAGGTTGGCAATACTCGCCACAGATGGGGGTTTAAATTACACTTTGAATTTTAAGACGACGGATACACATGTGGTTGATATTGTGATAACGGGCACAGATGTTCTCTAATGATTTCGCTTAATTAATCTTGTCATGTTACGTTGCTTTTTGATAAGGCAATAAAAATTCTCCATGCATTAAACAGGCATTAGATAACTCATGCAATTCTGAAGACATACTTTTTATCAAAATGACTCAAAGACTTAACGGTGAAGTGGATGTTAGGTAACACGTACTCGGATGACAAGTTTTCTGTTAACTGCGCTAACACAAATAGCGGAATAAGCCGGTTAATAAGTTACGGATGTAAGTTTTCTAGAATTATACCCGTACACGATCACATGTTCATGTGTCACTGGAATAGTGTATGGCTGAAATGCGACACGTGAAATTAAAGTGGCCTCTTCATATAGTGGAAGCTGAACATTTCTCCTGGCTACACAAGTCGGGAACCAGACTGTGTATAAACATATTACTCCCTGCAGTTACCCATCAGTGTTTGTGAACTACCTCTAGGCTTTGCGAGCACAACTACACAGAAACATTGACATATCACAGGAACAAACTTTTCACCCCTTGGAATGAAATATAAGCTGGCATGTGATGTTCCTCCTCTGGTTTTGTAACGAACTACGTGTCTCAGGCTTTTGTCAAAGCCGATAACACATAAGAATCTGTGCTACAATTAGTATTTTTGACATTCATTAGTTGTAGCACTTACATATAGTCCCAGGCAGTGTATAATCAACGGGTTTCAGAGATAACTCGTACACCAGAGCGCTATTACTATACAGTCTGTGACTGGTGCATAGTCCCAGCATAAAGCAAGGTCACATGCACCAGACCGCCGTTATAGATAAAGACTTTCTAACTTTAAGCATTCGATATTTGAAGCCGTTTCTAACTTATTATATGCAATTATATACACTGTACCTCAGCAAAAATAAATGAAACCAGAAAGCAGCACACCGAGCTTTGTACTTTTGACCTAAACATCACCGTCAACGTGCGCTTATCTTACTTAGGTGTCCTATTTATTTATTATTATGATCAGAGGTTTACGCCGTACTCGTATATTTCACCTATACAACGGTTACCAGCATTATGGTAGAAAGAAACCCGGTAAAGCACGCGCATTGGTGGCATACATTCTGACGAAAACACACAGCTTTATGGTGGCTGATAACGGCCACTATATACCGCGGCATAGGCGACCTCGAGGAATTCACGGATGGACGCCCTCCGCGCCTTGCGTCACCCTGTGGAAGGCGTGGTTTTATTGAAACAGCGCCCTTCGTTGAAACAGCGCTCCTCGCGAGGAGATTTCGGAGAGGACAGATTTTATTAAAACCGCGCCCTCCGTGCCTTCCGTGCTCTCCGCGGGGCCGAGGAGGTGTTTCTTTTTTTTTTTTTTTTTTTTGTTTGTTTGTTTGTTAAATCCGGTGTCTTTGCGGGGTCGTGGTAAGCATGGTCAAAAAAGGACCCTATCGGCCACTATACAGCTTCGCTCTTATAGTGAGAATACGTTTCTTTAACGAGACAGTTTTGGAATTGGGATTGCACAGGGCCTCACCGTGTACTGATTGAGTTTTATTTCACCTTTCATATACCATTTTATTAACTCCTTATTAGTGACTATAATCTTACACCTTGTCTGTCCGTCTGTCAGATCTTCGGATTTGTTTTCATAAGGGTTTATCATTATTCTTGATAATGGTGTTATAGTACCTATATAACCTAATATGTCATGTTGTTCATTCTGGACCACACTATGGCTGTTGTTCAACTTTGAACTCTTATTACAGTTTTCCGGACTGTGTTTTGCAAAATGGATAAATTATCTGAATTTCAGTTTTGGATGTGCATGTCCATTTTCAACAAAGTACGCAACATTAAAGTCCTCGCGAGAACCATGGGATTATGCGAGAAGGGATGCCGGATTTTCGGAGTCAACAGAATGCTTGTTGTTTTTAACCTGGACGGCACTATTTCATATTTTTAACTTATTCAGCAGGTTTCGAGAACTGTTTAAAGAAAAGCTAATCTTTGAACTTTCCGAGTTCTGTCACCATAAACCAATACGCTGTCTTGATGGTGAAATCTTCTTCTCAGGAGTTAAACACCGATTACATAAGTAAAAGAATAAATCAGTATTACATAAATAATCAAAACAGTCTCAAATTGTATAACTGAAAAGGTAATTCATGTATCTGTACCAAAATGGCTGTTTGTACAACTACACTTAGTTTTGCGTACATAATACACACATAACCGGTGCTCTCTTTACCAACTAAGTGAGGATGCGATAGATAGATCTATACTGCTCTGGGCCAAGTGGACCATGAGCACATACGTGTATATAAAACAATTAGGCCTAGGTATCAGATAGTTGCAGGGCGAACAGTAGTGGGAAAGTGGAGGTGGGGTTGGGGGATCACCCGAAGGTGTACTCAGTCTTCATTTAAAAAGCTTCGTATACAAACATAGATAATTTCCTAACAATAGCAACATTGTTACAGATCATTAACTCAGTAAAGTTTTCAGTTCTAGAATATTTGTAAAAATATGTACCTATAGACATGTACTTTCGTCTTCAAATCAACGTACAGATGCTAAATTAGTAGGAAATGATACTCATCTCCGATTACACTGCAATTACTACATTTCCTTTCCTCAACGATTATTTTGTTTGGTTTATCAGATCTACTTACCTTCAACCGCTAGGCTGTGAAAAGATCAACGCAGTTGCGTCTTTGCCTTTCGAAAGTGTTTCATTTGTGATCATTTTCCTATATGGTTTCAACTCAAAATATCCCAGATTCATGTGAAATTCTCCCCTAGTAGTTACTGTTAACCTAGAAGCCCAATTTTGTCATGTACTCGTTGTTTTACAACAGAGGGGAAGTTTTTTGACTGCCTATAATGATTGCGCATGTCAGACATGTATGAGACGATGGTCATGTATTAAATCATACGAATATGAATAGTATATATAGCCATTTCAGTTGAAGTTCATTGTCAACGTTTCAAATACGATATATTTGCACAACAGTTATTTAGCCCCAAACGGGCCTGTGCCGGCCCCGGCTGACATACTTTCATTTTCTGCTTGTGGTAGTCAGGATACACCTTCGAGAGCCTCATAGACTCTGACCCCACGCCATACATGATCAGGGTAGCCCAGGAATGAGTTTGGACTTGTAACGACCAGCTTTAAGGTATCTGGAAACGTATGTCAGTCCAGCGATGGGCGACAATATGAGCAGCTTAGCAGAGGATGGGATGGGTGGGGTGGTCGCTATTGTCGTGGGTGGGGTGGTGGTGTGTGCCCTGACGGTCGGGATCGGGAAAAGATTGTACAGACGTCAGTACCGGGCTATGAGACTCTCCGGAGAGACGGACAGGTCTACTCTGACACAACCCGATCTCATCTACCTTCTCATGCCGCCCAGAATAGGTGTCATCTCCAATATCTCACCATTTGCAATCAAACTGGAGACCTGGTTCCGACTGATTGACGTGCCGTATCAGGTGAGCATAACAGCGTACCGAAGACGAATAAGTGAGTAATTTTTGATGAGGCTCCATTGTTGGGGGAGTGCGCTATTGACTGTCGGCTTTCGTTCTTGGGCCTATTTCTCAGAATTTCGCGACAAAAACATGACACTTCTTTCTGAGGCTTCGTGAAAATAGACATAACGTTGCGGTTTACCATAAGTCCTGTTTTTTCCAACGTGTTTTGACTTGGACTTAGTGTTAATAAGTCTATATCCACAGACCAGCATATATAAGCCTAACGTGAAAGGCTGACATCGACTGAAATGTGCCTTGCGTCTGCTGCATTTCTGTTGCATGCAGCAGGCGACCGTTCCGCCGTGACCAATTCGGCCAACCAAGTGCTGAGATCTAACTAAAGGATTGCTATCAGGAACTTGGTGAACTGGAATTAATGGTCTCTGGCTAGTGGACTCTTTCGGATTTTCTTCAGATTATTCTTCTTGATTACGGGGTCAAATAAATCAGTAACTTAGTTTGCACAATTCAGCTGACTTTGGTGCATGTACATAAGGGATGCACAATCTAGAAATACTAAAACAACAACAACAACAACAACAAAAAAACATTTCCATTCCTTTTCTTTAAGTACAATGAAACTACAATTTTGGACACTCATTGATTATTCCATGATATCCAGTCGACCTTTAACAGTTGTCTTTATTCTATATGATACAATGTGTATAGGGGAATTCGAACTCCCAGACCTATCTAGCGCACAGGGAATAAATCACACTCCGTTGTCTCTAATGGCGAAAAATGTTGATAGAATTTTGATGTTTTCGTGATTTCCTTCTTCGAAGGTGGTGGAAACAACTTTACCTTCATCGAAGCATCAATTCCCCTATATAATTCTGAATGGTATCGAGACTCCTGATACCCGGTTTATCGTGGAAAGAGTGGCCAAACATTTCAACAAGGAAGTAGACCCGAACCTGTCAGACGAAGAACGTGCCGTGTCGGTGGCCATCTCCAGAATGCTGGAGGAAAACACATTGTTGTAAGTATAGCCACAAAGTACAAGTACCTTCTACACGTGAACGGACAGTTAGACTCATTGTTTGTATATGTGTCTGGTTTGGGGACGTAATCTTAAAAGGTGTGATTTAGGCTAGATACATACGGAAAAGTAAAAGTATGACCGATTGGTTGAGATGCTTTATTCAGTTGCAAACAAAGTCGCCGTCAATGGGCGGACGACTTCTTCACATGGACTCGGACATTAAGAATAAATCCCCACTGAGGTAGACGGAGGCAGGATTTCGCCTTTTATGTGTGACCATTTGCGCACTGTCACACTATCCTCGCTACTTCCTTCCCTCTCATTGTTGTTCTCAGTAATATTATACATCGTCTTAACTGTCTTTGCCTATTCAGTGCAGACATGTAGTGGATTGATGAAGGGATAAACCTTGACAACGTTAAGATGACAGTTTCACAAACCAGTGGAATAATTGCCTTCAGGTGTGGCTTCGACGGGAGAGTAATATTTCTGTGTATGTAGTATGCGATTTGTGTGAGCAATTAACACCATCTTGCAGGATTGGAGATATAGCAAGGTTTTGAACACATACATTTATCGACAATACACAAATCAGCATCGTGGAGAGCCAACCTTAGCTGTATATATTAGTCAGATATCGCGGTATTCTTACGAAGGACTTTTATTGTAACTGGCTCAATTGTAAAGGTCTAAAGCTTGCATCACGTTGCATCTGCGTTTTCAGTACATACGCTTGGTACCGCATACTGTTCCAGTCCGCCGAGTTTTGGGGACTCTTCTCCGCTGATAACAAAGGAGTGCTAGCAAAGAAGATGTTGAAATTTGCGCCACCTTTGATGAAGCAATCGGTAAGCTATGAAATCTTGTTCATGTCTCAGCTATGATACCTTGCTGTCTACACTGAAGCATTTGAACGGGCACTGGAAAGGCGCAACATTAATTCATCCACATCAAATATGGGGCACTGGACACAACAAGCCCAAATTTGACACAAAGTGAGGCATAACAGTTAATATCATTTGATCTCCTAAATGACTGTTGTACATGCATTACGGTACAATGCCGGTATTTAAATTATTCGTCACCAAATATAACCATGCAGATTATATATTATGGTTAGGTACGCTCATCGGCGGAAGAAAGATCTTTTCTGTTGCGGAAGTCTTAGATTAGGTACGAAAAGAACGCCGGCTAGAAACATAATAAAATATGCTTCATAGTGAGACAAAACACTAATGCTTAAAAATGCTTGCTTATTGCCTGCAATGGTACATCCGCACTTGAAGTACTTAAAAGAAGTATGTATACATAATGCTCGCTGTAGATGTTTCTGCGTGTTCCATACAGAAAGGTGCATCCAATAACTTCAGCAAACAGTCTCACCTTCCTGAGAGTGTTTCTGCTAATAAGCAAACGCGTCGCAATGTATTCCGGTTGAATTTTTTGGGAAAAATAGCGAAACGTTCGAAGAAGTATCGCAATAAAACTTTCCTGAAAACTGTGTCTTGTGAATCGCTCGAAGCTGCTGTAAAAATCAGCCAACCTTGTCGAAAGGCAGTCGTCCCTTGTGGTTCCAGAGTAAGATTCAAGAACAACAGGATACGTTATTTCAAATAATACCCCTCAAAGTATGTATATTAATATAATACCACTGTTGTTTCTGATTAGCCAGTTTTTCTACCCTAAATGTAAAATCAGTTCTGCCACCGCTGGGAAAGTCTTGCACTTTAAATGTAAAAAACTCACATCGAGTAAAATGATTAACGTAGAAAGTAAAGTAGAAAAAAGTATTTATACAGGGTTCAGACATTCTCTCAAAAATTACGTGAAACACAATTGTTTTCAATTATAAATGTCATCTTTTTTGCATTAAGGTGATTTTTTATGAGAAAATTGCAATTTTGTTCTTCATCCGTATTTCCCGCTTTTTAACCGAAACCATTCTTTTATCTGTTACAATCAAATGTGACTATTTATTTTTGCTGTTAGCGTTGGTTTTTACATTCAGGATTAAAGTTGTTACTTTTGTCGTTAGTTTTTACGTAAGCTGTAAGGATTGATTTTGAAGAGTTTTGTTGGGAACTTGGCTACATTCCTTAGCCCCATGGCAAGTGTCTCCTGAAACGTATCATCTCTTTAATCACTAATTGTAGAAATTCACACGTAGAAATAATTACTTTTATTCTATTTTATTATTCCTGTTTCCTTTGTGATGACCAGGCAAAGGTGAAGTTTTGGCAGCAAGGGGTATCTCGTCACAAACCCGCCGAGATTTACAGCTTAGCAGAAACGGACCTCAAAGCTCTGTCTGATTATCTGGGGACCAAAGACTACTTTTTCGGGAAGGAACCAACCCTGGTAAGACATTTCATTACAAGGGTCGCACATGTATGTATGAAGACGATAGATAGCAGTGTTTGCACATGACCGATTCATTACCTGACAAACGGCGTGCATGTATATAGTTGTTGACAAAAAAAAGTCGTGGATACAGATGTATGTGATGCTAGACGGCATATTTACACCTGACCGATTTATTACATGACAATAGTCGTGCATACAGATGTATGTGATGCTAGACGGCATATTTACACCTGACCGATTTATTACATGACAAAAGTCGTGGATACAGATGTATGTGATGCTAGACGGCATATTTACACCTGACCGATTTATTACATGACAAAAGTCGTGCATACAGATGTATGTGATGCTAGACGGCATATTTACACCTGACCGATTTATTACATGACAATAGTCGTGCATACAGATGTATGTAGACACTAGACGGCATATTTAAACCTGACCGATTTATTACATGACAAAAATCGTGCAGACAGATGTATGTAGACATTTGAGGGCATATTGAAGCTGGTTACTACCTGTACATGACGGAAATCTTGCATATGTAGGTGTATGTAGATGATAGAGAATAAATTCACACCGGTCCACCCCACATTGATGGCAGTCATCCTATACATGGCAATGTCTCCATGTGATCACATCTGTGTAACTGAAAATACTTTACAATGGGGTACTTGTAACGTTATATATGGATGCGCTTTATCGACTACTGTACTGTTGGCATTATTCTATACTACTGGCTCATCAGATCGCCTTTGTTTGAGGTTCAGAGGGTGGGAAGACTGTTGCGAAGAATGATTAAACCACAGTTACATAAAAGTATATATTTAAATAAATCCATTCGTCTACTTTTTCGCGATGACTCCATATATTAATGGCTTACAGCTAAACCAAAAGAAAAGCAGGAAAAATAATGAGTATTCCTGTATCGCTTTGACATTGTAGTCTTACTTACTGACCTAAGTAACCAAAGAGTTAACATGTAAGGTAACTGTAGCGTTTGTGCGTGTTTAAATCCCACTGTTTCCCACTGGCTGTGATGATTTTATGAGGAAATGTTATGACTTTATGACAAAATGGTTCTTTGCAATTAGATCATATCGATGATGAGTTTGCTTTACCATAACCCTGCACATGGAGGGAACGATTTTAATACTTATATACACATGAAACGGTTGGGGAAATGCCAGGCAACCAAATAAGGAGTGCTTGCCCCTCCTATTAAATTTTTAATTAAGGATGATTGACGAAAGAGGAAGTTTACTGATGACGCATCACTAGTTACTTTTAATTGTGTAATTACGGATAAAACGAGAATGTAACTGATGAAGGACCAATCCTATTTTAGGATCACGTGAGAGGCCTTTCCAGAATATACATACACTGTCAATTTGTGGGCAAAACACGTGACATCAAGCTACCACATGTTTCTGTAAAATAACGGTCATAATGGCCTTATTATCAGTGTGTGAAATATTAACTGAACCCCACACAGATCTCGTGTTTCTCATATTACGGGTTTTCTACCCCTAAAGCAACTGCATACAGTGGACCCATGTAGAAAAACTGGAGTTAGTGTGGTAAACACGGGGGTACGCTCTGTTATATTTAGGTACCTGGCGAAGGGCGATGGTTTACTCGAGAGTCTTACATGGATACATGGGACCACCTCAAATTTCTACCTGTAGTAAACATTGCAGTTTAACAGCTTTTACCAAGAATTTAGAGTGTATACATGTAATTGAGCTTATTATCGATAACTAGTTGGATATGGCAAGCCAAATCATCTACATGCTTGCAATCGCAGAAGACAGGAGAGTGCGTTGTCATGGATTATAAAATGATGTCTAAAATATACCTGTTAACAAAGTCATTTATAGTGCGTTTTCTTGAAATAATCTCTCGGTAATTATGGAACTATTTTTTTTATTATGTTTTCGTACTTGTCGCCTGCATAGTAGGCCATAGACAGACGTGTGAGATTCTCTTTACCTAAGAGTGAACATTACCGTAGTTGTATGGGCATGAAGAGATCAAAGAACTGACGTCTGGTACAACTGGTAATTCAGTAGTGAGAATGTACTAAATCACCTTTTCAGGTGGACTGTGTGGCATTCGGTCATCTGGTGCAGATCTTGTGGCTGAGGCTGAATTTCCCGCCGAGGTTCTATGCTGTGAAGGAATGCAAAAATCTGTTAGGATTCCTTGACAGGATGAGGGACAGGTTATACCCGGACTGGGAGGAGTTGTGCAATCCGTCCGCATCCTGATAACCGTTGTCATTCTCCCCAGCAGGTGATTTAGCCCTGGCAGCCCGCGAGGAAGCGGATTTAATACATCTTTCATGAGAATTTGTAATTATATTGTCGTAAATATGCTTGTAGATGGTGTTATTTGTGCTCGTTTTAAGTCTGAAATTATTGTCTTTCATGAATAAGATAGTTAAGGTGACTTAAAGTCACGAAAAACGTTTTGTCTACTAAGTTGAAATTTGAAGGCAGATGACATTGAAATGGAAGTCTGTTCCTGGAACAACAGATCCCGCCCGCTGCATGCTATAGATCCAACCAATGCCTAAGTTGAGCTTTCAGCACTTGTATCAGTTGTGCGAATGATAAATGTAAAATGTGGATTTAAAAATTGTTTATAAATCGTGTAATCTGACTGATCTTCACCTGTGGAAGGCGTCAATTAGGAGTCACCACGCTCCAGACTTACTTCTCTGGAATACGCAAATGTATACATATCTTAAACGTTAATATTCTTCTTTGCTTTTTTGTGAAACAATGAGACCATTTATGATTTCATAACATAGGCTATGTGTCTTGGTGCTTGTGAGGATGATTTGAGCTCTGGTTGTGGAGTTCCCATGTGGGCTTGTAGCTACGTGCAATGTCCACGCATTTCGACCTTCTGCTAACAGCTAAGGTCGCCGGTTCGAATCCAGCTGCCGTTAGTTTAGCTGAGGATTTAAGCCAAGAGATCTGTCAACTGCCTCTTGGCTACATTCCATGGATCCGCCTTCACGGAATTAATCAGCCAGCTAAGTGACACATATAAAAATCACAGGCACGTGTACAAATCTTTAATTTGGTCCTGTAGTTTAGTTTGGTTAACACCACATAAATTTGCTCATTGGTTTTATACCATGTTGGTGGCGTCCTAGTGGAATGACCATGGCCTGTTGTTGACAGTGACCCTGGCTGGCTGGCTGGGGAAAAGTGACCTGCCTTGACGGCCTTAAAACGTCAGTTTCCCCAAAGGAAATGGGAACTGAATTCCGCATTTGCTCATCTGTTTGCACTTTGATTAACACGCTGCAGACGGACCAATTATCAAATCATAATGGAAACGGGAACAAACTGTGATTTTGTTAAATGAACTATATCCCTGATTAAGTCACCTGTTAGTACTTGATTATCACGCTGCAAACAGACAAACTGTCAAATCATAATTCAGTGTAGACTAATATTGTTGAAAAATCCAAAGTACAGAGTCTTCCATTAAGCACATTCAGGGCTGTTTTTTTTCAGGAAATGGGACAATATTTCGGACAGTTTAATCTGTTTATTCTATGTGAGTAATCATTAACAGGCTGGAGAGCTTCATTGCCCTCTTGTGGCATAAAGGTTAAAATGGCCTTGTGTTTCACTAAAAATGAAATTCAACCTCAGTTTGTATGACTGTATGTTATTGTCTGGCAAATTATTTGGAGATATTTCTGAATCTAATAACACAATGTCGGAAACCGATGTTTTTCTGACTTGTTCCAATAACGGAGATGGGCATGCAGACAGAGGAAAGATGTCTTAAAATAACGAGTAAGTAACAGTAGTTTAACTCTGCCGCTGAAAAGTCAAATAGCTTGAATCCAATGGTATCTGATCGGAAAAAGAAACGAAAGAAAGGTTATCGCTACGTAGAGGTAGATAGTGGAAGGTACATAACTTTCAATGCAGACAACAGGTTATTTCTGTAGGAAGATTTTGCTATCAAAGCGTAAAGCAACGTTAGTGACAGGTTCTCCAGTCACCTGGCAATACACTTCTTGAAAACTCACAGGCTTATTAAGACATATTAGAATAAAGTTACATTACTCCAGATGGTGGCTAAAAATTTAAAGTAAAAATATTTAATCGAACATTATAGTGAGGAGTATTTGAGAACCTGTCAGAAGTGTCTCATTAAGATAAGTTCGCAATAGGTTAACATGATATTGCTCTCGTGAAGTGTGACACAAAGGAAAATAGCTACATACTAACAGTGTCACCACCGTCCCTGAATAAGAGCCTACAGGCACTGCCACGTACAATTCAAAGTCACGATCAAACCAAATACATTTAGGCGAGTGCAAAAAAGAAACAATAATGCCAGAAGAGTTAATTCCCTTTACTGTTGCCCAATTTTTAATTATTTATTTATTTCATTGGTGTTTGACGCGCTACTCAAGAGTATTTCACATATAGGCGGCCAGAATTATGGTGGGAGGAAATAGGACAGAGTCCGGGGGAAACCCACGATCATCCGCAGGTTGCTGGCCTCAATTAGTAAAACTGTTAAATATTTGACTGGTGATTGTACGCAATGGCATACTCTGCATCATTCTCCAAAAAGATAAAAGTCGGAAAATGGTACCGACAGTGTTTGAATCTTTATATCACTGTATGGCTGTGCTTGAAAACATGTAACTTATTTAAGGAAATTATGGAAAGCAAACGGATTGCTACATGTATCCCATAGTTCTATACAAGAGATATACATCTGCGCTAGGCTATATCTAATATTTATCCTTAAATACATTTATTTATTAGATTGGTGTTTTACGCCGTACTCAAGAATATTTCACTTATACGACGGTAGAGGGCACTATGGTGGGAGGAAACCTAGCAGAACCTGGGGGAAGTCCGTGACCATCCACAGGTTGCTGGCAGACCTTCCCACGTACGGCCATAGAGGAAGCCAGCATGAGCTGGATTTGGATTTGTTGGGAGGCTTCTGGGTCACTGCGCGCAAACCGACTGAGCCACGGAGGCCCCACCCCTCCTTAAATATAACCTGAAAACATATACATGCCTTGGAACACATATGTATAGTCGTGATTTGGATTCCAGACAACAACATAATGGGCATGCATTAGCGGTTGGGCAGTCATAGAAATTAAATCTTCACACAAATCCAAATCATAAATCATAAATAAACGAATAAATTAATTAAAAAAGAAATGTGCTCAACGTGTATAGCAACTAATAACTCTCAAGTAATTCATGTATTTGTACCAAACTGGCTCTTTATGCAAGGTGTACATGCAGGGTTGCATATTAAATGTGTACCTATACATACAAGTTTGTACAAACGACACATATTTACCCACTCGGTGAGAATATGAACACCGGTTCTCTATAGCCATTTGAACCGAAGTTTATTATTAACTTTTAAATGCGAAGATTTCAACAATTAAGGTGTGCCACAACCGATCCAGCACCGGCTTTAGAGAACATACTTTTTTTTTTCAAGAAAATACGGTTGTTGGGATACACCTTCGATAGCCTCAGCGACCCCGATTACACGCCATACACAACCAAGATATCCGGGGAACGAGTTCGGGACTGTAACCACCAGTTTTAAGGTTTTCCGGAAAAGTTTGTTGGCAGACGATGGGCGGTAACATTAGCAGCTTAGCAAAGGATGGAATGGGTGGGGTGGTAGCTAGTGTCGCGGGTGGGATGGTGGTGTGTGCCCTGACGGTCGGCATTGGGTTCAGGTTGTACTATAGGGCTATGATACTCTCCGGGGAGACAGACCGGTCTACTCTGACACAACCCGATCTCATCTACCTATTGATACCGCCCAGGCTGGGTATCATCTCCAATATTTCACCGTTTGCAATCAAGCTAGAGACCTGGTTCCGACTGATCGGCGTGCCTTGCCAGGTGAGCATAGAAACGCAGCCTGACCGTGTAAAATACTGCGTAATTATTGGTGAGGCTCTATTGTGGGGCCATGAGCTATTGACTGTCGGGATTCGATCTTGGGCCTATTTCCCCGGAAAAAAGTAGCTCTTCTTCCTTAGCCTCCGATTGATTGATTGATTGATTGGTGGTTTTACGCCATATTAAGGAATATTTCACTTCTTTCTGACACTTTCTTTTCTTCTGGGATTAATGCTTTGGTGTACAATATGTCTTGGCTTTAATTACGCTTGTGGAAAGGGGGTGTTTATAAAAATAAGTACATGAAACAGACTTAACTTACAATAAGTCATTTGTTTTGTTTGTTTGTTTTTTTCACGCTTGTTTCATTGGGGGGGGGGGATTTAAATCTATGTTGTGGAATTAGCATTGGTGCTGCAATGGGGCATTGAGGACAGTACCACCTTGTTCTATTCGGTCAGCCCGCCAGGTGATTAATGCCAACCCTCGCGTTACTGTCGGCATCAGCCTAGAGAGCTTGAAGTCAATGGTCCGTGGCCAATGTCGTCTTTCTGGTTTGCTCCACCTAATAAACTTTACCGCAGCCGCACACGGCCTACTTAAAATAATAAGACCGAAGCCTCCCACCAATGCGGTTGTTGTGAATTCCAGCCCCGCTCATGCTGGCTTCCTCTCCGGCCGTACCTGGGGAGGTCTGCCAGCAACCTGCGGATGATCGTGGGTTTCCACCGGGCTCTGCCCTGTGGTTTAACATGATATCCCACAATAATGCTGGCCGCCGTCGTATAAGTAAAATATTCTTGAGTACGGCGTAAAACACCAATCAAATAAATAAGTAAATAAATAAATAAAATAATACGACTGAAAATATTACACATCGCATAAACCAATAACCAAGTTTGCACAACTCAGTTGACTGTGGTGTATAATGGACTTACGTGTACCGATATTGCTAAAGCATTTCCAATACATCACACTTGGTATGTATCCCAATCTTTGAAGACTTGATTCAGTGACAATCAGCACATTACTATATCCATATACATCCGACTCTGCGTTTTTAGTGATAGCCAGTAGCGTTCAAACAAGGTTTGTTCATAAAACATTGTCTTTAAATCTACATGATACAATCTACTTTTGAGGGAACACCATGACTTTCATATCTGTCTCGCACACGGGTGAATAACTCACATCTGCCTCCAATCACAAACGTTTTGATAACATTTTGGTGTTTTCATGGTCTTTCTCCTTCCAAGGTGGTGGAAACAACTTTACCTTCATCAAAGCAGCAGTTCCCGTACATAATTCTGAATGGTATCGAGACTCCCGATACCCGGTTTATCGTGGAAAGAGTGGCCAAACATTTCAACAAGGAAGTAGACCCGAACCTGTCAGATGAAGAACGTGCCGTGTCGGTGGCCATCTCCAGAATGCTGGAGGAGAACACATTTTTGTATGTATAGTTATAAATGTGCGCGTATCTTTTTCAATTGAACTGCTACTCGGGCGCACTATCTGTACGTGTGTTTGGAGATGTACTGTATTATTTACAAAAAAAATATCACAAATATACATATAGTTCAGAAAACTGTGATAATGGAACCTATTAACTACCTACCAGAGTACATGGATAGCACTTGAATACCCTACTATTCGACAAATGAATGGCGTCAAAACATTGGAAGCTAGTGCCAGGGCATACATATGTAGTCCTATTAATTGGCCGCTCGAGTGAAGCCATCTCCTCAGAGGTATTCATGAGGCAGAATAATAATGAGTCTAGCACATAATCAGATCCCGCCTTAGGTGAGATGGCGGCGGTACACAATATTTGTGTCGTCAGATATGAAATTGTTGGCGTTACATTTGTTGTAATCATCCACGCCAAGAGTGTACAACAATATAGATACATCAACTTACTAAGCTGCTTGAAGTGTACATTATTAGCATTGAAAAAGGAAAGCATCGCCCAGCAATTAAGGCTGGGTACAGAAGAGAAACTATCGCTGATTGGATAAGCGCAGAAGTCGTCATTGGCCGTTTACTGTCCTTATATGGAAAGTAGGAATGAAACCCTAACTGAGATAAATTGACAAGAAGCAGGATTTCGCCTGTTACTTGTAACCATTCGTCATCCATCACACTATCATCACTGCTCTGGCTGTACTCCCTAAGTATGTTGTTGTCTTTTATTTTATATTTTATATCTTCTTAACTCTTGCCCTTTGTCCCATCGGTGAAGACGTGCAGGTGATTTATGTAAAGTGTATATAAACCTTGATGATATTGGTCCATGGAATAATTACTATCAGAATTGGTCAAGACCCCATTGTAATGTTTCTAAACATCTGTGGATTTGTAGGACCAGTTGACATTCTTCTACAGGATTTGAGAAATAACAAAGGTTTGAAACGTGACACATGGGTTGTTAGCAACAATCATATCAGCCCCATGGAGAGGCAGTCTTGGTGTCGTGTAGTAGTCAGATATCACAAGATCCCTGTGGTAGAGTTGTATTGTAATCTGCTGGTTGAGTTGCACAGTTCAGAGCCTGTGAAAATCCCTGTTTCAGCACTTACATTTGGTATCGTGCATTGTTCCAACCCGCCGAGTTTTGGGGCCTGTTCTCTGCAGAAAACAAAGGCGTGCTCGCCAAGAAGTTGCTAAAATTTTTGCCATCTTCAGTAAAGCGAATGGTAAGACATGAGGCATTGTGAAATCCAGACCGTATCGCAATTCTGATACCCTGTTCCTTACAGGGTATCAGGTGACGAGAATTGTTCCCGTTTTTAATCTAAATTACATCTTTCTATTTTTAAATTAGGATCAGATGTGAACATTGTCATCGAAGACGATGACGGCACATGCTGATGAAATCCAAAGATGATAAAAATTTCGTAACAGTTAAAACGAATTTTCATTCTATTACATTGAGCGTTTATGTTTTCACATTTAACGTTTGGTTTTACATTAAAGGTTAAGGATTTTAGCTTTAGCGTCGGTTTTTACTTGTGTGGATGAATTTGCATTTAAGGGATTGTACGGTTCTGATGCGGTCTTGGTGTTCCTTTTATTCTTGAACGCCATGTGAAAGTGTCAACAAGGTTCACCAGAAGTCGTCACATTAATTGTAGAAATATGTGCGGAGACATAATTGTTAGGTTTGCTTTTGGTTTTCCCCTTTGTTTTGTAATTAATAGGTAAAGGTGAAGCTTTGGCAGCAAGGGGTATCTCGTCACAAACCCGCCGAGATTTACAGCTTAGCAGAAACGGACCTCAAAGCTCTGTCTGATTATCTGGGGACCAAAGACTACTTTTTCGGGAAGGAACCAACCCTGGTAAGCAACTACATGACACGTGTCGTACATGAACATGTGTTTATGTAAATAACAGAGAGGAAATTAACGTCATTTCCCTACGTGTACATGACACAAATCGTGCATACATGTATTTGTATGTAGAGAGCATATTCACGTCAGTTCATTACGTGTACACGGCACAAACAGTACACACATGTATTTGTATATAGAGAGCATATTCACGTCAGTTCACTACATGTACACGGCACAAATAGTACACACATGTATTTGTATATAGAGAGCATATTCACGTCAGTTCATTACGTGTACACGGCACAAATAGTACATACATGTATTTGTATATAGAGAGCATATTCACGTCAGTTCATTACGTGTACACGGCACAAATAGTACACACATGTATTTGTATATAGAGAGCATATTCACGTCAGTTCACTACATGTACACGGCACAAATAGTACACACATGTATTTGTATATAGAGAGCATATTCACGTCAGTTCATTACGTGTACACGGCACAAATAGTACATACATGTATTTGTATATAGAGAGCATATTCACGTCAGTTCATTACGTGTACACGGCACAAATAGTACACACATCTATTTGTATGTAGATGAGTATATTGACACCGGTTCACGCTGCACTAAAGACTGTTACCTTGGTATTATTTCCATTCGAACAGATCTGTGCAACTGAACTTGCTTTGCAATTGAGTGTTTGTAACGTCACACCTTCCTAAGCCAGTATTGTGCGATTGTTCACTCTCAGTTCACACGTCAGATCATCTTTGTTTGAGACGCAGACTGACGGCATGCAGACCTTTACCAACACTAATTGGGCAGTGTGCTCTATTTTCGTGCAGGGTGACCATAGAGGTAAAAGAAAAATATACCTAACCATGCAATCGGTGTATTTCTATATCATTTTCAAAGTCAACCAAAGAGTTATCGTTTGTGTTTAAATCGGTCTGCCATTGACTTTGTTGTGACTTTAGGGCGAAAGGATTCTTCGCAATTAAATTGTATTTTCTGGGTTATACCCATTTTCCTCTTTCACAGCTTAATAAGTGAAACAATTTAAGTAGGTAAAATAAGCCTATGGCGTCAAAAGCAATGTTATAATATATAAATATATCGGGCAAATAAATATACCGCAGGAAATTAATTGCGGATAATTGTCTAAAGAGGAAGTTAACTGATAACCCATCGTCAGTCACTGTTAATTGTGTAATTTTGGATAAACCGAGAATGTTATTGAGAACCAATCCCAAATTTAGGATTATGGGATGCATGCATGGGGCATACATTGGGTGCTCTCCGGAAAATACATCCGCTCTGTTGTTAATCATTTAATTTTTTGTCGATCGAGTATAGTTCCTCCATGACGGACCTTCATTAACAAATGCTTCACAGTGTCGCTAGCACAGCTGGCACGGGAAGTCAACTTGTAGCTTGGTAGGCCTATCCGGCGAAGGGCGACGGTTTGCAGGAGACTGACCAGCTGACCCCAAAGTTAAATGTTTTATAGTATGACAATATATACAATAAAATGTTTCTCAACTCTAATTACTGCACCATAGTTTAATGTCATTTGACACGCATTTAGGGTATATACATGTAATAGGGCTTACTATTTATAATTAATTGTGTTGCGAGCGATATCATCCACATGCTTACAAGTACAGCGGACAGAAAAGTGCACTGTCATCGACAAGGTCTATGTAAAAATGATTTATTGATTCATTTGGCTGTACTCACAAATATTTCACGACGGCCTGCATCAAGGTGCACTGTAAATGTCTGAGTTTAATTTATAAACACTTTTATGCATCAAATATTGAACACTTCGAGGCTATGGCATTATGGTATGGGCCTATATAAGTGTTTTAAAGACTTATGTTTAATACTTAAATACATGTGTGTATTTATTAAACAGGGTTGTTTGAAGCTTAATCAACTATTAAACGCGTTGGGCGCTGGTCAGTTTACAGTGTGGAAGGAAACCCACGACTATCCGGAGGTTGCTGGCGTACAACACATAAGGGGACAGACATATACAGAGGATTTCAAAAACTGAAGCCTAAAATACATATGCGAATATTAAAGTCATCTAGTGCGTTTTCTTGAAATAATTTCTCAGAAATTATAGAACTGTTTTTCATATTGTCATCTCTGTCGCGCGATGTGTGGATTATTCACAGACGAGAGAGATTCTCTTGTGATGGATTTGAATATTACCGTACCATGCCTGTACAGGCATGCACAGATCAAAGAGCTGACTTCTGGTAATTAAGTAATGAGAATGTACTAAATTACCTTTTCAGGTGGACTGTGTGGCATTCGGTCATCTGGTACAGATCTTGTGGCTGAGGCTTAATTTCCCGCCGAGGTTCTATGCTGTGAAGGAATGCAAGAACCTGTTAGGATTCCTTGACAGGATGAGGGACAGGTTATACCCGGACTGGGAGGAGTTGTGCAATCCGTCCGCGTCCTGATAACCGTTGTCTTTCTCCTCATCAGAGGGTCCCGCCCTGGCAGCCCGCGGGGAATGGGATTCAGTATATGTTTCATGAAAATTTATGATTACATTGTCGTATACACACTTAAAACTAAAGTACTGCATTTAACACTTAAAGAGCTGGAGGAGTGACCAAACTCCCAACGTTCCATACAGAACACTTACAACTGTAACATATAAGACAAGTGTTGCGTAGAACACTTTCTGTGTGTGTCTTTATGAGTGTAACCCTTCCTGTGAATATTTTGTGCTCGTTTTAACAAAACCTTGGTTTTCATGAATACCGTTGTATTGTTGAACATACCACATTTTCTCTCGATTTGCAACAATGTTATAAAAATGATTGAATAACAAACCTTTCTGAAGTGTACAAATAATAATCAGGTAAGGTTATCTTATTTGATATGTTATTACATAGGATGATATTATATGTTTTAAAATTTGAAGGCAAATTGGCATGAAGTGAAAATCTGTTCCTTGAACAACAGGCCCCGCCTACCGTAACCTACCGACAAATCACTAGTTGATTAACACTTATCACACATAACAGATGGTTTTATCTGATAAGTTTTCATGTCATGGGTTTCACGTGTATGTCCGCATATGATACCACAGTTCAAACCGACAAACTTCGTGTTATTTCTCTGTTAAGAATGTGCATATGTTTAACATCAGCTTTTCTTCTCAGAGGCATTTTTGGTCGAACAATAAGACTTTATGTTTTCGTAACAGACATTGTCTCGGTGTTTATTTGTGAGAATGTTCTTCTGCGTTGCTTGCTGGACTTGTAGCCGCGTAGTCACAACATTCTAAGCTTCTGTAGGTCTCAAATGTGGCAGGTTCGAATACAGTTCCCGCTACTTCAGCTGCGGTTGTAAATCAAGATGTGTGTCGTGTACGGCATAGCAAAATGCCGTGAATTCTTTGGATTCAGCCTATTTTGTCCTTCCGTAAATTAACAGGCGTGGTATATGAAAACACTAAAGGTCTGGCACGTAGATCGATGACTAAAGTACCTAGTCTAAACAGGGACTTTGTACCTTCGGCCTCTCTCATTCTGTGGATTGTTTGCGAAACCTCCGTGATAGTGATAAGTCAGTGGCTTTCGTGAAGTAGATGACGGCTGCTGAATTAAGACCTTTTGTATTGACATGGCAGCACATCAGATGTAGGAAACTTGTCAACGAGAAACCAACAAGACTGACCGTCATTGTGTAAGTGGAAAATTCATGGGTATGGCGAAAAACAACAATGAAATAAATTATCCGCTCCAATTCGCAAATATATATTTGAAACATATCTGTGGATAATTGTTTGAAATAAAACAGACACATGTTACAAATGTGAAACAACAAGGCAAGTAACTCTTGTTTTGCTCGTAGTTTCTTTATTTTAGCAAAATAATTTGGAATAATTATATCTAAATTTATAACCGATGTATTTACACGAAGGGCAATTTTACAAAGTTACAAAAAAGGAATGCTGTCTCGTGTCCTCCGATCATCTCATCACTAATTTACATAATACTGTCGCGTAAAACCCCAAAGAGACAAACTGGATCTTGTTGTCGGGCCGTTGGTTATTACCTTACCCAACTGTCGGCAGTCTGCTAACAAGAGATTGTCAGGACCATGAAGCACTGAGCGGTCTGAGCAGGTCTTCACTCAGTCCTGTAATTCGGAGCGCCTGGACAAGGAGAAACGTATGATGAGTTAAGGCTTCAATATTCATCTCCATTCAGTACATTCAATAAGAATGTGGTACATCTATACATATACGTAGCAAAAGTGTGCATATACAGCTATTACACCGGTGAACCAAGAGCTCACTTAGCAAATGTATTTGGTCTCCCGATACCTGTGACGTGTTGCAGAGATATTAAAAGTTATTTTCTCATTGAGGTTTAACGCCGATCACCAAAGTATTTACCTATACAATGACGTTCAGGTTTCACAGGAGGAAACAGAGCTATGTGAGGGGTTACAGGTCTAACCTTAATGTACTCCTGTAGTTCACTTTGGCTGACACTTTAACACAATATAAGTTTGAATAAGGAAAGTGATGCTAGACTTACCTTGTTGACGGCGTCGTATTGAAATGACCTCGACCGGCTGTTGACTGTGACCTTGGCTGGCTTGCTTTGGACGCCATACACAACAACAGAGCCGAGAGTCATGGCGGTCGATGAGTGACCCGCCTTCACTACTGTGGATGTCAGCTTCCCCTGTGGAACAAACTGTGATATTGTCAACTGAACTGTATCTGCCATTTCCTCACCTCTCTGTTCTTATGTTAACATGCTGCAGACTGAATAATTGCTCAATCATAGTTCTGTCTATATAGAGGAATATTGTTTGAAAAATCCAAATTTGTGCACACAGTATAGTTATTCAAGGCTGTCTTCTTGCATAGATGGCAGATCTTATATAAATGGGATAGGCTTAAGAATAGTTTGCTGAAAAATTTTAAAATCAGTTTTTTGGCTATCTGTTATAGTCAGGCAAATGATTAAGCATATTTCTGAACCTTATTACACAATGTCCGAAACTGATGTCTTTCTGACTCTCTGACGTATAAAGCTGTGAAATACACAATGTGTACATGTAGATAGCGAAATGATGTTTTGAAATTACCAGTAATGAACAATAATTTACCTCTTCCGCTGAAAAGTCAATCAGGTTAAATTGGCCGTTCTCAATGGTATCTGATCAGAAAAATCATACAGAAGAAAATTAGAGTTACACAAAGAGTTAGGTCGCGCTAAATGCATAAATTTCAATACTGATAACAGGGGATTGTTTTACGAAGAGGGTATAACGTTTCATCAAACGTAACTACCATGGGGACGTATCTCTACAGTATGTGTCTTCATGGCAAATACGACTGACGTAATTTACATCCTGTTTGCCCCAGATTACGTCGGTAGGCAAGACTTTGCCATGTAAGCTTAAAGCAACGTCAGTCACATGCGACATGGCAATACACTTCCTGACAAGCAGTGTTAAAACCTACTAGAATAAACTTACTTTCCTCTCGATGATGATAAATATTAGTCAGTACTTTATTGAACATTATTGTACGAGTTTTTTAGTATCTCTGAGAAGAGCATCATCACTATATTCGTAATACGCTAAAATGACATTGCTCTCTTGGGACAGTGACACAAAGAAAAAATCTACATACCAACAGTGTCGCCATCGTCCCAGAATAAGTCCCCAGAGGCACATCCACTTTCATTCAAGGCAACGATCAAACCAAACAAGTTTAGGCGGCTGTGCATAAGAAAGAACAAGACCTTCATTTTTGGCTTAAGTATTATACTTATTTATTACTTGAATGGTGTTTTACGCAATGCTCACAAATATTTCATTTATAGTAGGGCGGCCAGACTTATGGTGGGAGGTGACCAGGTATAGTTTGTGTGACACCCACAACCATTTGCATATTGCTGACAAATCTTCCCACACACGACAGGGGAAGGAACCAGCCTGTGCTGGACTTGAACTCTCAGCAATCGCACTGGTGCGAGGCTCTTGAGCCGTTGTGCTGCGCTAGAACATTAACACAGAGGTCACAGAGTCTTCGTAATAAGAAAGCCCACTGACTTAATGCTGGATATATTAATACTCGAGTGCTTTGAAAAGTGAAAAGGTCTACATTTAAACAGAATATACTTGTGCAAATGATTATTGTCTAAGAATATCCACATTTTCTCACAGAACCCTTATGGCTATATCCTTATAAATTTATCCATTTTTCGCAGAAAACGAAAGTGGATAACAGATGAGCATAATTGCGGTCATTCAAATCTATGCTTTGTCGTATCATTAAGGGTAACATTTCCCCATTTAATAGAGAACAGTCCAATGTCGTGAAGTTTCACCTGGGTGAAATGATAGTGGCTAATCAAACATAAATAAACTTTTTTACGGGGGCATAAGACACTGTAGCATACCTTAAAGTTGTTGTCACTTCTGGCTTCTGAATAGGGATGACCACTCCACCTTTCACGTGCACGTTTATTTTATTTAAAGGCGCATCGATAGTTATTGGCCTTCCGGAACCTTCCACTAGGTGGCCATAATCTAGGTCATACCAATTGGCACGTGGAAAGTAGGCACTGACACTGGTTTTCCCCTGTGGAAAGCGCAAATAAAATAGGTACAATATTAAACATGTCAACTACTTTATTTCTTCAAGAGTATGTGGAGTCCTGGAAGGCAGAGTGATCAGACACTGTATTTGGACGGTGACGTCTTGTAACAGAATCATGCTTTTTTGTGTTATTTTAGTTTAAGAACATTATTTAAGTATATAAAAGCAATCACCGTGCAATAAAAGCATGGAGATCCTAAAAACGGTCAAGTCTGTTTCTGGCTCTTAGACGCTCACAGGGGATGACAATCCGGGACTATTTTAGAGGACAGTTACAGGCCATGGCAGCGCCTGAATCTTACACAGTCCGCTCATTCCAGACGGATAGAACCTTGTTCTACAGAGGAAATCCTGTTATCACTTGCAATACACAAAACGACACAAGGTTTGGCTGGACCCGGAACACCTGTGCCAAGAGGAAGAAACCAGTTACTCACCTTCTCCAAAACTGGTGAGATCAACAGCCCGTTTCCCCACATAAACTGCTTGTCAATAGGATAGGTATTGGCGTCTTGTGGAAACCTGAAGAGACATATAGCAGTATGTATTCTCATGAGTAAAAACTCAATAGTAAAACGAAAGACAAGCTTGTCAAAAGAAGGGTCAAAACGACCGCAAAAGCCATCTGGAACTATTACTTTCGACAACAAGGGACATGCAAAATACACTTTATGCTCTATGTGGCAAAAAGGGTAAGAGAAATAGTTCGCGCCTGACTGGATAAAATTCAGAATTCGCAAGGTTAAGCTGATAAGGGGAGCTTTCGATTTGCTCTATGAAGTATACTTTTGGAGCATGTAAGATATTATTACTTTCAGGTAATTACTTTCCATTTGCTTGTCACAATTTCAAAGTAAGCCCTGTCCAACCATAGCTAACATTAATGATGCGAACTTACTGGAAAAACAAGGGTCTGGCTACCATGGATCCCGTGACGTGACTGTGGTAGAAAAGCGTGTAGAGGTAGGGTAGTAAAGTGTAGCGAGTGGTCAGGGCAGTTCTCATGCTATCCTGGGCTGAGGGACTGAAAACAGCCGGATCCTGGTCCTGTCGAACAGAAGGGAAAAGTGACACATCAGGAAAGGATTTGATTGATTGGTGTTTACGCCTTAGTCAAGAATTTTTCACTTACACGACGGCAGCCAGCATTACGGTGGTAGGAAACCGCGGAGACGCCCGTGGAAGCCCCCGACCATCCGCAGGTTGCTGGCAGACCTTCCCACGTATGACCGGACAGGAAGCCAGCTTGAACTCACAATGTCCACATTTTTGGGAGGCTTCTGGGTCATTACGCTGCGCTAGCACGCTAACCAACTGAGCCACGGAGAAACCACATCATAAAAGGAGTAATTGTTCCTGTTTTAACAAAAAGACCGGGTACATGGCACCCTGGTTGTAACACAAAGGCCGGGTACGTGGCACCCTGGTTCTAACATAAAGGCTGGGTATGTGGCACCCTGGTTCTAACATAAAGGCTGGGTATGTGGCACCCTGGTTCTTAAAAAAAAAGGCTGGGTGCATGGCACCCTGGTTGTAACAAAAAGGCTGAGAACGTGACACTCTGGATCTAGCAAAAATACCGGGAACGTGGCACCCTGGTTTTAACAAAAAAGTTGGGAACGTGGCAACAAAAATGGGACCCGTTTTACAAATATGTGGGGTATAAGTTATGTCAAACGTAACAGCCAATATCACACCTATTCTAGAGATAAGTCCCCATGGTAGTTACATCAAACGAGCCCCACAGGTGTGATCTTAACATTCTGACTGAGATTATGGCAACGCCTCATCGTTCCGCTTAAAAAAGTTGACAGCGTGGTAAACAAATAGAGTAAAATGTCCCGAAGGAACTAGCAATGCCCTGGAAATGTAACCAGTGCAGTAAACCAGACATCTTTGACCTAAACCATAAACTGGGCAACATAAAATGTTACCTCTATATGGTCAAGGCGAGAGCTAAATGCCACACGATCTCACCTTTGATCCAATCGCATTGTGATTTCTCATGAAAGGGTAAAAAGCCCCAAGCTGCATCCATCGCGTGCATAATTCTTCTGTAGTAGTCCCTGAAAATCCGCAGATGTCTGCTCCAACCAACGGTATGCCGAACATGTTGAAATTGAGAATGGCTGAAAGGAAATTAAGACTGGAGGTTTATACAGGACTAAGAGACCCCACAACCACAGACAATGATACAGGCTTGTACAACAACGTCATACACTCATGGTGTCACACCAAATTTACTTTGAGACGATACCTTAGCTCAGTCAGAGCCAAGACAAACACTGACTTGATTTTCTAAGTTTTTTTCTGGAGTTTCATCAACATAATGACTATTTCATGGTAATCACCGTAAGCTGCCCTACAGTTTCCTATCACATGCCTTATTCTGACTTCCTCAGTGAATCGCACACATCAGAAAATGTGTTCCAAACATACACAGAAGCATTTGTAACAGAAACTATTACATAGATTTACTTAAAGGAAAAGAAAACATAAAAATGATGTCAAAATCAGATGAAGAGTGCTAAAACTTATTTGCAAATACAGTCTTTAATATTTGCTTTGTTACTTTTGCAAGACAAAAGGGTGTTTAGAAATATTTTTGTACGGTGAGTATTTGGGATCAATTTTTGGTATTTATCATCGTTGCATAATAAGGTTCTAAATAAGTATGTGATGCAGAAAAATTTATTTGAAATGTAAATTTGTTTATATCCAAACATATGCAACTAACCTGAATTATAATAATATTTATGAACATATTAAAAATATAAATATAATCCAAATTAAAAACATTGTTAGCCGACAAGCACAAATTCTAGTGCAAAAATATTTGTAAAAAAGTTAAAATATTAAATATGTGTCATATGCTCATTTATAACATTATTACACAAAGATCATATGCACCAAAAGGTGGTCCCAATTACCCACCATGCAAAAATTATTTTCAAATGTCTTTTTCTCATTAATCGAAAATTGAATACAAAATACTGAAGACCACATTTTCAACTAACTTTTCACACTCTTTCATCTGAACTTTATGTAATTTTTATTTTGTCTCCATATTTATGTCGGCAGACGGACTGACCTGGTATGGAGTAGTACAGGTTATGCCAGTCAGCACTATTGTCGCCTGTCCAATGCCCCATGTACCTGCCACTGCTGGGAAAAGTAGAGCGCGATATCACCAGGCTTCGGTTCTGACGAATGTTGACCAGAGCTCTGAGAACATACAGAGTGCGCATGTGTACTGGGAAACTCTGAAAACACACTGCGTGCGCATGTATACTACGAAGCTCTGAAAACACAGTGCGCATGTACATCAGGAAGCTGGTGCGACTTTTTCAGGGGGCACATCATCTGTAGTAAACTCATCTTAAATCGCGGTTTCTCATTTTAGTCACCATGAACGCTGGCGAGACCTCAACAAGGTAAACGCAAAATACTCCTTAAGGACAGAATAAACACAGGGGCCTGCAGGGCCGAGGGGGTTAGCGTAGTGAAACGTAATGACCCGGGAGACTCTCAACAATGCGATCTCAGGAAATCAGCTCATGCTGGCTTCCTCTCCAGCTGTACTGAGAAGGTCAGCCAGCAACCTAAGCACAGTCGTGGGTTTTCCCGGGCCCTCACCGATTTCTTCTCACCATAATGCTGACCGCTGTCGTACAAGTGAAATACTCTTGAGTAGGGCGCAAAACACCAATCAAATAACTAAATAAATCAACCAATAAACACCCACCATCGATTATCGAGCATTTCCATTCCCTGTTCACATATAACAGCACTAAAGACAGGCATGACACACGGTTTGAGAATATTGTGAAATTGCGCCTAAAACGTACAGGCAATTAGAGAAACAGTTTGTGAAAAATATCTAGTATCTCGTCTAGAATATTGCTTCGTGTTGGTGGTAGGTCATCTGAAAGTCCGCCGATGTCTGTGCTATCTATTTATGTGGTAACATGGCGGCACCCGGTGACTTTCACTTACACGAACTGGACATAGTAATTGGAAATGCGTGGAAGGGACAGCCTCAGTGGAGAAACTGCTGTTGTTGTTGATCAGATTATCAAAAATGGCAACTGTCAATGGGGCCAAAGTTACTAAAAGTTTTCAAGTAATTCTAATACAGTCAAAATATTTTGGATTTACATTGTGACGTTAGTCGCATAAAACAATTGGTAATCAAATCGAGGCAGCTGAAAAATTTCAGGTATAAGAATCAATGCTCATTTACCGGCGCAAAGACCTCGGGTAAGCATACCAAACTAAGAATTTATTTGTACCAAATATCCTACAGTAACAGACTCTATATCTAAGACACTCAGTTCAGAACTCAGCGCCTTGTTAAGCTTATGGGAGAAACCGACTGCAGTCCAACCTTCTGCACTCACTCAATCCCAGAACACATACCTGTGTGTAGCGATCCCTTCAAAATGACCGTACATGCTGTGGAGGTTATAATGTCTAGAGAGATACTGCCTGGCTGAAGGACAAACAGTTCTATCTGGTAGTTTTCCAGAGGCGATGCCTAAAAATATACAGCAAATTTTCAAGTCTTCCTATATATCATGATACAGTGAAGTGCATATAGCCTTAATGTATGGTCCATCTCTATATTGTACACTCGCGTTCATATGACCAATACAGCTGGTTTACCTATTACCCAGAGTGAATACTGATTAAACGGAGTGTAGTGTGGAATGTCACACGAGTTAATTGCCGAGTACCATGAGTGTACCTTATATGACCAAGTGTTGTATGTGTTATTCGCCCATTTCTTTTATATATTATTGCCCCATTACCTGGAGTGTACGGTGGAGTGCCATAGATGTTACTGTCCAATTACCTGGAGTGTATGGTGGAGTGCTGCATTGTTATCAGCCGATTACCTGGAGTGTAAGGTGGAGTGCTAAGTTAATCCTCCAATACCCTGACTCAGTGTTGTGCATGTTATTGGGCGATGGCCAGGAGCATGCAGGGGAGTGTTGCCCCGCTATGGGCCGATCACCTAGAGTATACGGTGTAGTGTTGCACTGTTTTGGCCGATTACCTGGAGTATACCGTGGAGTGTTGCACTGTTTTTGGCCGATTACCTGGAGTGTACGGTGGAGTGTTGCACTGTTTTTGGCCGATTACCTGGAGTGTACGGTGGAGTGTTGCACTGTTTTTGGCCGATTACCTGGAGTGTACGGTGGAGTGTTGCACTGTTTTTGGCCGATTACCTGGAGTGTACGGTGGAGTGTTGAAGGTGTTATTTGCGGGACATCCGTTAATGGATCCGAAGACAAAATTGGACGGCTCGTTCATGTCCTGAAACAAATGCAAAAGCCAGGTGAATATGGGCAAGTGCTATAACACTACAACGTATTTATGTGTATGCCCCATATTTCTGTCTTATCTTGAAGTACAAGCAAAAATAAATGAATTAAGGACAAATGTTTTACTGATCGTAAAATGTGAACTGCATGTGGTGTAAGGCCATAGGACTACTCAAGGATTCTAGAAAATGAAGTCTTATTATTGTCTTATTGTATCTGGTATCAGCAACAGCTAGATTTAACGCATGGCAATACAGGTATAAACTGACCGTCCACAGTCCATCAAAGGGGAGAACGTCGTGGAAGCTTCTAGCCATCCTCTCCCACCACTCTGGGGTTTGGGGGTTTGTGAAGTCCGGATAGGCTGTCTCTCCAGGCCATACCTATTTTCAACAAAATCAACAGAGTATTTAGGGAAGCTGTTCCCCTACACTCTATCAAGCGTGACAGATATAATTAAGGAGAAACTGAATTTTCTACAACGGATCTTATGGAGTATACTGTCACCTAATAAATGTGAGCTCAGATAACGGTTTGCACACTTGAAGCAGCAGCCCTTGGGCTTCAGCACCATCGTCTATAGGATACAGAACAGACGCTGATTGGTTGACAGTGAAGACAGGATATCCTGGGTTATCCTAACTCCTTCACTTTCGGTCACGCTTGAATATAGGTGCCATACTGAAAATTCAAGCTAGGACATACCTATTCCCTAAAACCATCCAATCAAAGGCCATTCTGTACAACTTTAAGCAATTATAATGAAGTGTTACCTTGCCAGTTATCGGCCCTGACTGATCCTCTGTCATAATGAACACCCCGTCCCTGAGGCCATCGTCATACGGAGGGTAGGAGCCATTTGGTTGGGTATTACTGATCCCCGGATCCTAACAACAGAATAGAAAATATGTACTCGACTATATGAAATGTGTTCATTGTAAATATAGGTCGCGTAAAAAAATTACAGATTGCGCAAAAAAAGTCTCTTTTATTATTTCTAGCCAGTTAAGCATCCAGATTTGCATATATACTGAATTTAAAATGTATATTAACAGTTTCGTGCTTACAGTTTTATTCAAAACGCTTCAGGCACACTTTTCACCTCTTTTGTTTATTGTCTGAATTGTTGCTTTTGGAGGTTAGGCGGATTTGGTGCTCAGTGTAAATACAAATGCCATGGGCATACCATAGCGAGTGCCGTCCAATTTCAAAAGATAATAGGAAGGTTGCCAAATATACCTGGAATTAATCAACCACATTTTCAGACGTGGAATTTTGTGACGTAAAATGTCAAGATTTGCAGGACACACCACTTTTCTCCAGGATCATCACATAGCCTAACTAACGTGAAACATGTTGGTCCAGTGGCTCTCAAGAGGATGAAACAGAAAATTGTATATATCTTCGGCTCCATCATAGAATTCAACATGCATCACTTGGGTTTATGTATGTTACATGCTCGAGAGATTAATGGTGTAACGTTTACATTTCATGCTAGTGGAGGTTTACTTACCAGAAAGCCGAATTAAGCAGAATTTCCCATTCTTAATTACCCACATGTGTATAAAATTTGTGATAAACTGTACATGTTATGCCTGGCGGTGGATTTGATCACTTACCACAATGATCACGTAATGCTGCCCATGCGCGTGGAGATCAGCTACAACATCCGGTAATGTAGCATACTTGTCCTTGTCGTACGTCCAGTCGAGATGTTTATCCATGTAGTCTATATCAGTCCATTGCGCGTCCTTTCAAAAACAACAATATGAAGGAATAGTTCGCAGAAAAAATTGCTCTTTAGGCATATATTCTTTTAGTTTTACAGATCAATCTTTTACATGCAACGCGCTCGGGCTACAAAACTTCAGGATACAGACAATATTTTGTAAACTTTCGAGGAGACAACTTAGTGTGGAATTACACTTGCCGATCAAGTGCACACAGAGTTAGCAGACCTATAAGTTCACCTTTGTCCAGTTTTGACATGGAAGGTATCAGAACTCACATATGACATGTTAGCAGCACGCATGCGTTGGACGACTTTGTTCAGCTCGGCAGAACTTCCGTATCCATACCTACATAGGTGGAAACCGAGAGACCAATAGGGGGGCATAAACGTGTATCCAATGACGTTGGAGTATTGCTGGATGACGTCATCCGGCGTAGGTCCGGTGAAGATATAGAAATCCAAAATCCCCCCAATAGTTGTGTAAGTAAGTCCAGGGCCGTTGGTGTTGCCCAGGGTAACTTCTGTTGTTTTGGAATTACAAAACATCGTAAACGTAAAACATTATGTTTTTAAACTGATAAAGGTAAAGTGTATGGTGACATCTAGATTTTGATTAACAGATTGATTTGTGTTTAACGCTATAGTGAAACATTTTTCATGTACATGGCCGCGGTCAGGATTAAGGGCAGAGTAAACTGGACATTCGACATACACATGATAAACCTCATGACTTAAAGCCGCAGCCGAAAAAGCAAGAACTGGATTCGAACACACGAAAATCGTTGGTAACGGACCTAATAATCGCATCGAGCCAACACTTTAACCATTTGAGCCAAGGAGGCTTTCTCCATGCTTTGGAAAATAATAAGTCAAAATTATTGTATAAAAAAAGAAAATATCTAGAATGCATGTGACAGAGGGTTAATAAATAGATCATTGAGCATGTATACTTTTTAACATCGGTGAGCATTCCATGAGTATTCATAAAAACATACCTTTTGCATTGCTGTTAAGCAGGAATACACCATATGCATCGCCACTAGCTTCTACTCCAAGAAAGAAGGCGTGGTCGCCATACAAATTCTGATTTGTCTGTATAAATAATGAGTGAATAATGAACATATAAATACAGTCTTAATATTCTTTGTGTTTCTTGCAGCGCAGGTGCAAACGATTTATGTAAGACATCCACACAAGAACGCATAGGGCTGAGTTGGGCTAAACATCTTATAAACAGATGCATAGGAAAGCGTCCGCCATTTATTAGGGGAGCCATTGCTCATACCATGGCAAAAAACTTTTACCCAAAGCTCTTGAAAATTATTATCATTGGAAAACACCATACATGAATATCAGAAGAGTTCAACGGCTTAATCTGGCGGGTTATAACTGTAGCAGAAAAACATGCGTACATGGCAATCTAATGGGGTGTCTTTTCCCACCAAGAGTGAACCAAGTCCATTGTGTTCTGGTAGCACGTGCGTACTAGGTTACCAGTCTGCCTACAAAACGTCATTGCAAAGGCAGGAATGAACAATAGACAATACTGGTTAATGTCATACCACTGGAGGCTGGTCTCGCGACCAGAAGGCCAAACGTGCTGGCTGTGAGGCGTTGATCATAAGCGGCTGACGGTGCTCTCCCAGTCCATAGATGCTGTCTGTAGGAAGGGTGGTCCCAATCTGCAGCAGCTGATCGGCGAATATCAGAGGCGTCGAACTGCTGTCAAAGCTGCAATGATAGGTTGAAATATCTTTAGGTAAAGCTCACAGCTGGGGGTAATGGCTCTGCAAACGTTTTATCTGCTCTGCCAGTAACATTGTGCCTTAAAAAGACAGAAATCTGTAACCAACACAGTGTGTGACTTTATGCCAACCTCAAACCATAACGGAGAAACACATCGTTCTCTGCTGTGACGCTGCAATGTTTGTGTACTACCTACAGTGCTTGCTAAGCACAGATGCATGTAGAGGTGTGACGTAATCCGAGAAAGAACAAAGAAGTAGACGGTTTTGGACCCCTTTGTGAAAGGCGGGAAGGAGTTTCACGAGCAAAAACAAAGCCCCCCCCCAAAATAAAATAAAATAAAACAAAAAAAGGAAAAAAAGAAAAAAAAAATTAAAAAATACAAGTAAAAAGAACAAAAAAAAAAAAACAACAATAGCAAATTCGCCAGTTTGCCAGCACACAATTAATATTCTGATCGTTAGGGGTCGTTAGGATCTCAACCTATTCTGTTGAACGAGAAAATGAATTGAATCCGGCAGCCCAGTCAAATCTTCCCGACTAAAGCTGAAATACAGTGGTCAACAATGATGGTAAATAAGAATCATGGGCATTATCTAACTAACGCATGGGCATGGTTTCTTTGACACACTTACAGGACAGTGCCTGAGGCTGCTCTCGTCACCCGGATGGAGAAGGGTGATGGTGTGACCCTGACAGCGTAATCCGTGTGGCGGACCCGGGAAGTGACGCGAGGGGTCTCTATAGGTACCTCATACCTTTTCACAGCTGGGTCATAAATCTGAAAGATAAAACATTTCCATTCCCGATTTTATGACGAGTCATTAAAATACTCTTTTAGAATCTTGAGAAAATTCTGTCATGAATATCACCAGCTTCATGGTTGCAAAATTAGACTAAATGTAATACATTATACAACCTTTACAAATGTATTAACTTGTTCAAACTGGTTGGCTGTCGACGGTGACGATGCTCTCTCTACATATGTACTCTGAGTACCAGACTTCTTACAGAAAAGGAACGGACTGCATATGACTGACAAGTAGATTCGGCGAGCTCTTGAATGAAAACGTGGTTTGAATACTACACAAACTGGTTATTTGCGGGTGAAAGAAAACGAGGTGGAGAGATGCTTTTTTGTGAAAATGAAAATTGTTCATTGCAAAGCTATCAGATACTGAACACGGCGCCTTATTTGCAACTTATACAGTAAAGCAAATGGAGAAGACAATGAATGATATGTGTGAATAACAACGCTGAAATCTGACTATATATAATACCAGTATGTTTTAGTGTAGGAACATACACTTTGGCTGTGAAGACATCTGAATGATAACAGGTCAATAGTTCATATGCGTCACCGTGCATATCTCATCGAACAGGTGACTAAATACAAGCATGTATATATAAATAAATATATAGATACTCCGAAATCAGTAACCTTTGTCTCAGTCCGATACTCCGAAATCAGTAACCTTTGTCTCAGTCCGCAGGTATAACAGATTACACTTCTCCCAAAACTAACACGATACCTGAATGTTACCATTTCAAGAGTCTAGTTACGACCTAACAATGACATAAAGGTTAAGAATACTAACAAAAAGCTAAAAAAGAAAGGAAATATCCTACTGAAATGTGTGAACATATCCTTCTTAATTTTGGTGGAATTTCCTTTTCCTTTCCCGTTAAGTAGGCTACCAAAGTGCTTTTTTTATTTTACATGTATACAGGTATAGTATCTTAATGATTTTCTTGTGAAAGTCAAATTGGATAATTGCATATTAGCGTCGGTGATGCCATGTGATGATTTTGAAGACGTCGGGTGACATGTTTAAAGATATGAATTTACATTTAACAGTTCGTATATAGCGGTTGTTATACAAGTTAGTAAAAAAAGACGTGAAAACATTATCCAGAAATATATTTGGAAATAATGGGAATAAGTTGTAAAACGACGATGGCTTGCATGGTAGAAAATTATATATGTAATTATATCTAAAATACTTTATAGTGTGTATAAATAGGTCCATTGTAATAGAAATTCACTCTTTAATCATTCCGGGTAATCTTGTCTAGGTAAATCACTGCGGACTTAACCGCGGAATGGACAGTGTGTTTTTAATTCTTTTGTGGAAGGGGAGATGTCGTCGCCAAAAAAGAGAATAAAAAACTATTCGCCTAACGCGAGAGAAATTGATTTGCCCCGACTTAGCCAACCAATCAAAATGCTGATACTTGAAATAATACTTTCTCATTGGCCACTATGAGTGCGGGGAAATTAATTTGCTCCGAATTAGCTGATTTATAGTTTCTTTATTATCTTTTTTCGACGGTCAAATGAAAAAGAATTTATTTACTAAAAAATATAGTGATCCAATCAGAAATGTCGTTATTTGGAATGCAGCCCATCCTTTGCTTCACTAAGTCGGGAGAAAGTAACTGTACCCGAGTTAGTATAGTTTTCCCGTGTTGGTCTGCAAATCATAAATGTTTATCATAAGTTTTGTTTCTCTCAAGAAGTCGTTCTTGAATATTTCTGTACTTGTTCACTTCGTTTAATTTGAGCATAGCTTCAATCCTAGTCTGCTATATATCAGTGACCTAGTCAGTTTGCCTTACATATGTATAAGTTCATCTGGAATCCATGCCTATTACATAGATGTAAACAACAATGATAAGTCTTCGTTATAAGTTCAGAATGACGAAAACTGCTCTCGGCCCTAAAGCAAGCCGCGGTGTTGACATTGTGCGACTTGGGCTACGCGGGGGTAATTCTGCCAACTTAATTAATTTGCCCCGACTTAAAGAATCAACGGGCATGATGTATTCCACAGAACGGCATTTCTGATTGGATCAATGGGCTACTAACGCGGTGGAAATACTTTGCCCAGTGAAAACTTTTTTAGTAAATACATCTAAATTCTCTTCTGTGGTCATCGAAAAAAAAAAAAACAACCAAAAAAAAAAACAAAAAACAAAAAACAAAAAAAAAAGGAAAAAAAAAACACAGATTAGAAAAAAAAAAGAGAATAAAGAATCTAAAACCATTAACTCGGGGCAAATTAATTTCCTCCTTCTTAGTAACCAACCAGTAACTACTTCTTCAAATATCAGCATTTTGGTTTTATGTTGGGGTAAATTAATCGCCTCCGCATTAGCACAGTGTTTTTTTTTCCTCCCTGTTTTGTGACAGCCCAAAAATAAGAACTGAGAAACTATGTTCCTTCGAATTTCGCGGTTCCGTAAATCATTGGTATCTCGATCAGCGGAGACTCTTTAGTACACGATATAGAGTTTTTACCTTGAAGTGCAGACGTGACTCGTCCTCGTGCAGAACATCCAGTTTCAGCTTCATGACGTCACTGGGCCAGCGTGACGAAGTCGTCCTCTGTAACATGGCACTGAATCCCAGCGGGGTCTCGCTCCTTGACGTCACGCTGTAGCCATTGCCCGCCGTGGACGGGAAAAAACACCACGGAATGCCCTTGTACTTCAGCACTCCATCCAGCGGAGACCAGCAGCAGTTCCGAGCCGCACATTTCCCTTCGTCCGACGGGCCGTCTGGGTAGCAGTCGAGTCGATTCACGATACCGACCTGACAGGCGGCCGGGAGTGGTTGAATGGAGCCCGCTGGTTGTACCCAGCGTTCAGCCGTCTCCCGTCCAAATGCCCAACCCGCCCCTCCCACGGGACACTGCACTATCCCCCAGCTCAAACAAAGTGTAAGTATTGCGGCCTGATTAGCCATGGATAACAGGTGGAAAAGAGGCCGTACACCGGATATTCAACGCTTAGGCCTACTGCCTAGTATAAACAGCGTGACATTGAGCTGCGGATATACCCATAATGCCACAGCCCTGTCGAGGCTATATATATCTGTGCTGTTATGTTATCTGTGGGGCCTCGCGCCACTCACGGGATATGTTCAGTTACATTCAATATCAGCCCCATCTGACTACTCCACGGGACTGTATGTATGTACAGTGACTGGCTACAAGTTCAGGCGTGCACCACACTACTGTATATGGCGAAAAACCATTGATAGGCATAATCAGGGGAAGTTGATATTAAATAACACCGAGACGCCGATGTCGATTTGACTGGGTGTTTCTCTCCAGGAATGTGAGTCTTGTCATTTGTACACTATAGCAGATCTACAGGCCGATGTCGATTTGACTGGGTGTTTCTCTACAGGAATGTGAGTCTTGTCATTTGTACACTATAGCAGATCTACAGGCCTACGTCATGTGATCAATCATGGAGCTATAAAGAACCTGTTTTTAGCGTTAAAAGTTTCAATTTTGTACGACTTTCATCTTAATTAACACTGTGACTGATTAAGGGCGCACCCACTTTCTTCCCACTGTAATGCTGGCACCATCTTATAAGTGAACGTTCTTGAGTACCGCGCAAAACACCAATCAAAGAAATCAATCAATAAATAAATAAGGACGAACCAAAACATCCTAGCTATATATATGTAGATACTGCATAACCAATCGCAATCGGTAACCTTCATAGTTTTGGGCTTTCGAACGGGAAGGTCTGGGTTCAAACCTGGGTCGGGTCATACCAAAGACTTAAAAAAAATGCTACATCCTTCTTCCTCGTTAGGCGCTCAGCAATAAGAGGATAGAGGGAGGACTGGTCGGCCCGGTGTCAGTATAATGTGACTGAGTGAGGGGGCTTGTTGGGTGTCTTCGGCAAGTCGTCTCGGTGAGGCAGCACCAGATAAAAGATACGGTGGAGATCCACCCTGCACCAAGGAGACACCGCCTTCGTATAAGTGAAATATTCTTGAGTAGGGCGTTAAACAATAAGCATTCATTCATTCATTCATTCATTCATAGTTTTGGGGATGCCTGTAGGCCCCCTGTCAGTAATTTAGTGTGGGTTTGTTTATATAATTTATCAATACCTATAAATCATTAACTACGGCCCTATAGCCAAGATAATATAATTATCGATTATTATTAGATGATTAATGAGCCTGTTAACACATTGTATCAGTGTCTTTATTAGCGTGCATTTTAATATTGGTGTGTAAAATGCGAAGCAGCGCCCGGTCGTATCCAAATAAAGCTTTGTATGGCAATGGATTCTGAGTCTTCGCCTCACCATTTTTTATTTATTTATTTCATTTATCTGATCGTTGCATATCTCTATACTTCTCGATTATTTCTGTTATACTACCATTAGTTTTGAATGTGTGAAGAAAACCAGAGTGCCCGAGTTAAAACCACCTCCAACCCGTGCCTGACCAACTACCTTACACTATAAATTCCGCTACTGATGCACCAAGACCCGGATTCGAGCTGGCGACCTATTGGTCAGTGCACGCATAGTTCATGCATTAATACTACTCAACTCATAAATCAGGTTATCCTAACTTCAGTAATGATATGGTAATTAAAGGTCTTTATCATTAAAGGGCTTTGACTGCAGTATATAATAACCATGTTTGCTCACATGAACTCCTCTGTCGTGTTTATTTTAACATTTAGCGATGAGCTTCTAGGTCGGTCAACTCCTAAACAATGAAGCTGAGACCGCCGAAATTGTAGCGCGCATGCTTGCGAGTGTCTGCACTTTGGCAGGAGACATAAGCTAAGGGGCTGAGTTGCGAGGCGGCAGAACTCTGGCACTACTTCCAGGGAATTAAACGGAAGGTTGTAGGCCTAAGACTCCACTGTTATAGCGACATCCACATTTCAGTGGAGTTAATGTACTAGGACTAGTTTACTCTTGTGATATTTTTACTCCTCTGGGAATTTCCCATCAAAAACCGGTTTGCCGATCTGAATGAGGAAGTGATGTAAGCTCCAAGTTTAACCTGGCACTAAGCAGACATATCGCTGAAGGATTGTGTGAGCGCCATATAGATACATGTATGTGTCGACGGCCCCATGGCACACAGCAGTCAGTAATGGAGAGGTAGGGAGAGGAACTGACGAAGTGAACAGTGTGTAGGTTACGTAGTTGTTTTGGGCCGATAGTTAGAGACGCTCCTCGTATGACGGACCTCGATTCATCGCTTGTCATGAAGTAAGTGTTTGATTTGACCGCGAGAAGCGGTATTGATTATCAATTATTGATTATTGATTACCATCAGCGCGCTGTATAACAGGGGGAGGAATGTAATAGCCATTTACTATACCTGTAGGTGACTCATGATGTATACTATACCCATTACATAAGTTATATAGTGAACTTTTGATTTACGATGATATTGTGAGATCTTCTGGCTACCCGGTGTTTGTTTTTATATTCAATATTTGGTCAGTTAAGACCGGACAACCTGATTTATAACCTTGTTTTGGGGTGAAGATGGGAATGGCCGAATGCAACTTGCCGGTGGTAAATCGTTTACTGATTAGGTGTCGTAAAGGATTTCGGTTAGTAAGACTCTACTAGGAGCTGACGGAAGCTACTCCAGCTTTGTAAGACGGGCCTGTGGCAAGGACAAGACTCAGGGGTGGTATCAGTTGTGTGGGCATCTGTATTAAGGGTAAACTTTATAGCTAGAGACATTTAGGTCTATTGTTGAATTATGAAACATCTCCGTACTGAATTTACCAGTTTTTCTGTCAGTATAATGTGGTTGCGGACCTCGTGTCTATAGCGTGGGCAGGGATCTTATGATTGCTCTGTATAAACGCTGGGTTTTTCCAATCGTGGGCGAGTTAGGTCGACCTACATGACCGGTAAATAGGTGAATGCTAGTGTATAGGCTAGGGAATCCCTTTCTTCGAGAACAAAGGATATGCAGCTATTATGTGATAGTCAAAACTTCCGCACTGAGTGTCTGTTTCAGAGCGCTTCTAGAAAAATCTAGATTATGGTGCAATGCTAGTAGTATATAATGTTGCCTACAGGTCCCCTTCCTATCTTTTAACCCGGGAGGGACCGGAGGCACGGGAAGTATCGGAGGGATCGTTATAACGTCATAAAGATCGCGTGGTCACGTGTGGTGTAAGGAGTTTGGCAAGGTGGCAGGTTGGCAAGGTGCCAGTGAACTGGGAGTTTAAAAAAGTTCTGGAAGATTTTGTTATAAATTATATTAAATTATTATATAAATTAAATTATGTTAAATTATATTAAATTATAGACTGAAGTTTTGTTTCATTATGAATTAATCGGATGGTTGGGCTGGGGTGAGGTTGGTGTTGGAATTAATAAGGTTGTTTTAAGAATGAATGGAAGGACTGATTTTTTGGTTTGTTATACACAAATGGACAATCACAGAGAAACAAAATAACGAGACATTCGTGCTCAGATTTGAAAGATCACTTTCGGTAGAACTAACACGGCAACCTTCACACTGCTTTTCCATGACTTCCATAAGGTTATTCAGAATGGTGTAGCTCCCTCTCTGTATGAAAATACATGTATATATATAATATATATATATATATATATATATATATATATATATATATATATAAATCCAAGTGCTGTCTGTTTTTTTTTATTCCTTATATACTCATAGACTAGTATAGTTACGTATACAGAACACCAAAAAGTTAGTCCTTCCATTCATTCTTAAAACAATCTTATTAATTCCAACACCAACCTCACCCCAGCCCAGCCATCCCAACCATCTATAATTTAATATGATTTAATATATTTTAATTTATATAATAATTTAATACAATTTACAGCAAAATCTTCCAGCCTTCATAAACTTTAACTTTTTTAAACTCCCAGTTCACTGGCACCTTGCCAACCTGCCACCTTGCCAAACTCCTTACATCACACGCGACCACGCAACCACCCGACCGTTATGACGTCATAAAGGTCCCTCCGGTACCTTTCAGGTTAAAAGATAGGAAGGGTGATGAAAATAAGCTGATACTGCATGGCCCTCAACATGAACTCACATAAAATGGCAAAGGTGCATAAATACATGTAGCCTACGTGTATGATATAACATAGTGGCAAAGAAAGAAACTTGAAAGTAGGGGCACTCAGCTTTCCCAGCGGCACACCCGACGAGGATCTAGGCCTGTGCCCCGCCTGAGGGACAAAGAATCTCTATGACTCCAGATTGCCGTATCGTTGAGTTCTAGCCCATTCTGGGACGCTTTGATGTATCGGGAAAGTGTATTTTACAGAGCCTCTGATTAAAAGAAGAAAAAGGAATCTGAAAATGTCTAATCTAAATTGGAATACCTTCTTCATTCATGTATATTAGTGAAAGCCGAAGAGAATCAAGGGTTTGGTATGTAAAGCCACATTTGTCTACACGTTAATAGTAAAATGATGATCTAGGTACCGATATGCAGTTTACTGAATTGTAATCTGTTTTATGTGTAAATTGTAGACTTTGCCTTTATAAAAATTTGTTCAGCATCATTTCACTCGACGCCGCAAAAGCTTTTGGAAAGTGTGTCTTTGTGCATGTGAAGTCCACCTTTCCTTTCCGAAACCTCTGTGATATGAGGCTTTGGAGACGAAAAGTGTGTCTTTGTGCATGTGAAGTCCACCTTTCCTTTCCGAAACCTCTGTGATACGAGCCTTTGGAGACGAAAAGTGTGTCTTTGTGCATGTGAAGTTCACCTTTCCTTTCCGAAACCTCTGTGATATGAGGCTTTGGAGACGAAAAGTGTGTCTTTGTGCATGTGAAGTCCACCTTTCCTTTCCGAAACCTCTGTGATACGAGCCTTTGGAGACGAAAAGTGTGTCTTTGTGCATGTGAAGTCCACCTTTCCTTTCCGAAACCTCTGTGATATGAGGATTGGGGGACGAAAAGTGTGTCTTTGTGCATGTGAAGTCCACCTTTCCTTTCCGAAACCTCTGTGATATGAGGCTTTGGAGACGAAAAGTGTGTCTTGGTGCACGTGAAGTCCACCTTTCCTTTCCGAAACCTCTGCGATATGAGGCTTTGGAGACGAAAAGTGTGTCTTTGTGCATGTGAAGTCCACCTCTCCTTTCCGAAACCTCTGTGATATGAGGCTTTGGAGGCGAAAAGTGTGTCTTTGTGCATGTGAAGTTCACCTTTCCTTTCCGAAACCTCTGTGATATGAGGCTTTGGAGACGAAAAGTGTGTCTTTGTGCATGTGAAGTCCACCTTTCCTTTCCGAAACCTCTGTGATATGTGGCTTTGGAGACGAAAAGTGTGCCTTTGTGCATGTGAAGTCCACCTTTCCTTTCCGAAACCTCTGTGATATGAGGCTTTGGAGGCGAAAAGTGTGTCTTTGTGCATGTGAAGTTCACCTTTCCTTTCCGAAACCTCTGTGATATGAGGCTTTGGAGACGAAAAGTGTGTCTTTGTGCATGTGAAGTCCACCTTTCCTTTCCGAAACCTCTGTGATATGAGGCTTTGGAGACGAAAAGTGTGTCTTTGTGCATGTGAAGTCCACCTTTCCTTTCCGAAACCTCTGTGATATGAGGCTTTGGAGACGAAAAGTGTGTCTTTGTGCATGTGAAGTCCACCTTTCCTTTCGGAAGCCCAGAGGCTGATATGGTATGCAGACTGCAACCCTTGTGGCGCTTACTAGGACGAATTTGTGAAGGTAATTTTGGTGTGGGGAGTTACTTTTCTGGGGGGCAGATTCATCACACCAACCAATAGGCCTAAACCTGTTTTCAAATGTTATACTCTTTCTTACGTGCTAAACCGCATTCTTTCAAGTTTTTGTGACTGCGGAAAACTTCTCTTTAGAATTGACGCGAACAGAGCTGTATCGTTCATTTACGTATTCATATACCGGAGGAGAAATAAGTTGACCGAAATCAGCGATATCAGTTCCCTTAGTATACATGACTTTATCATGACCGCTTACAGAGTAAGTTCAGGCTTTGACCATTTCTTCTTTTTCGACAATGTGTGACAGTTTTGTCAGGTTTTAACTTCATTAAGACAAGTTACAGACCATTTTCAGTGTCACCTGTAGGTAGGTGGGTGTTTGTCTTTTTTCAACAAAATTATGATCGTTTGTGTTTTGCTGTGTGATTGATGATCTAACGTCTCAAACGGAGAGAGGCACATGTTTTATGAAAGCAACACTACTGGAATATTTGTTTTTTAAATACACGCAAACTATTTATTTTATTTGTGTTCAGTAATTTAAGGTACCGGTATATATTTTTAATGGAATAATTAAAATGTAGCGTGTACTTAAGTAGTTACTTGAAAGAGAACTGTTTAGAAACTTCATGGCTTCTTCCATACCAATGCTATAGCGCAGGATTGTTTTAGCTATCTAGCAAATTGCTGTTATTATTAATTATGTTGTTTATGGTTCTTTAATTCTTTTTTTCACAATGTGCGAAAAACTTAAGTTAAATGATAGTAATGAAATCTGGGAAATGTTGTGGCACTTATTTAGCCTTTTAATAGGTGGCCTCTTTCACCTGATATATTAGTTACATTCAAAATAAAAAATTCCGAGAAAAATCTAATTTATACTCAGCCATAATAAACTCATTGACAGCGATTATTCCCACTCATAAAGAATATCTCACTAGACAACCCAACATTTTCCCTTTACACGCTCTTTGTCGTGCTCTTTGATGCATACGATCAGGCAAATGAATGGCTTGTTCACATCTGTTACCTGTAGCATCTAGTTCGGATCAAAATGTCGCTAAAGACATTTGCTATTTTCATGGACGCCTTGGCCATCGCAAGAATTTCACGCAGTTGTGGCGATAGAAACGAATATGTACAGCCAGATTTCTGTTGATTTGCTGCAATCTTTCTCATGCTACAGATGCATACAAAAAAATCCAAGTTTCATTTTGCTGAAGGACAGAAATCAATGATAAAGACAGAACAGCTCGACCATTTATAGTACAAGCTGTTTCGCTCTCAGATCCGATGAATCAAATGCACGATAGTGAGATTCAAAGTAAATTTATTGATTACATATCGCGATTGATCGTGGGAACTCACCAATATTTCTTGACACAATATGGTTAGGAATGCGGGACGAGCAAGTCCTAAATTTTGTCGGCGTTTGGAAAACTACAGAGCATTTTGTGGGAGATATTTGCAGGATTACATCTCCTAATAACCTATCCATTACATGTGTAGTATTCTTGATCACATGACATTTTTTATGGGAAAATATGACGATATGAAACTTCAAATACTCGTGTCCAGTGCTAACAGGTATCATGTGACGCACAAAGTTCGACATGTAGTTCGAAGAATACCCTGCATTGTCTTCATTTACAGTGTAAAACTGAACAGCGTCATGTCGGGACCTGTCAGAGAAAATAGCAGCCTTTGTCAATTTATGAATGTCAAACAGTGTGATTCCTATACTAGGAAATGTAGAATGTCGTTTATTATTATTTATTTGTTTATTTATTTCATCAGTGTTTTACGCCGTACTCAAGAATATTTCACTAATACAACGACGGCCAGCGTTATGGTGGGAGGAAACCGGGCAAACCGGGGGGAAATCTACGACCATCCTCAAGTTGCTGGCAGACCTTCCCACGTGCAGCCGGCGAGGAAGCCAGCATGAGCTGCACTTACACAGCGACTGCATTGGTGGGAGGCTTCGGGTCATTGTGCTACGCTAGCGCGGTAACCGACTGAGCCACGGAGGGCTCATTTATTAATATTTCATGACTTTCCCACAGTAAGGCAAGTGTTGTCGTCTCTGTGTCCTATAATAAACTCAACCTTCAGATGTTTCCCTCCGGCTCTGCCCGGTTTCCTCCCATCAAAATGCTGGCCGCCGTCGTATAAGCGAAATATTCTTGAGTACATCGTAAAACATCAGTCAAATAATATAAATAAATAACTAATATAACTAAATAAATAACTAATATAACTAAATAAATAACCAATATAAATAAATAATTAATATAAATAAATATAATGTAGTCCCACAAAGACAAGTGTTGCCTTCTTTGTATCCTGTAGGCCCAGTAAGGCAATGGTTGTCTTCGTTATATCATATAAGCCAAGTAAGGCAAGCGCTGTCTTTTTTTTGGTATAGTAAGGTGTGCACGTGTTGTCTTCTTTGTACTATATAGGCCCCAGTAAGGCACATGTTGTCTTCTGGGTATATCATAGGTCCAGCAAGGCAAACATTGTCTTCTTTACATATGATAGGACCAAAAAGATATTGTCCTATTTGTATCGTACAGACACAGTAAGACAAGTGGTGTCGTCTTTGTATCACATATATATATTTTTTAATTTAGTTTAATTGTTCTTCTGCATATAAACATGAGCGTGTGTAGGTCTACCTGTATTGGCGGTCTTTATATCGATGGTTAGTTAATATTGTTAGTGTAAAATATATTTATTTGTTTGATTTGGCTAGTATTTTACGCCATACTCAATATGTAAAATGTAGAACAGCTTCTTGTAGAATTTCTAGATGAGTGACGTAATCTGCATTTTCCTTTATGTTTGTGCTGTTCCAGTGTATATCGCCACCCAAAACTGGAAGTATGCTTGCTGGTAGTGTGCGCCATAACAAAGTGTAATCTGGCAAGGCACCTTCCCCAAGTGACTGGCCCCATCCGGCATGCCCAAAGTAAGTCAATTTTCCATTTTCTGACCCATTACACTGAAAAGCACACGTTCAATGGTTGTCTTTCATCGCTCTACCAATTATTGCTTGAAGAGCACGCATTACAAAACAAGACAAATGGGATTATTTGACCTTATTGTTCACAAGTTTCAAGTTTCTATTCGCTGAAAAGGAAAAACAACACTAGAGCAGATGTGAATATGTATCGGTAAAGAATCTCATTTAAGGTTCAAGAAAACGTCACTTTTAATTTTTATGATATCGCAGTTCAAAGCAATCAAGTATGCCCACCGTCATGCTCTCAGTTTTAAGGGCGAGATATCTCTACAACCCGAGAAGACATCTGTTTCCGCTGTGAAGTTAGCAGTACTTAGCTTTACATTTTGCCATGTAGAAGTAGTGTTAAATCAGCTGTTTTCCTTTTGATTATGAGACAATTCTGATAGACTCTGAAGCTATTTTCAACGAGAAAGTAGAAGTGGAATATGTCTGGGGTTATTCCGAAGGTCTCAATCATCAAGCCACAATTTGTGGCCTGTGATTGTAATAATAAAAGGGGCCGTACTTTGCGCTCAAAGGAGTGCCTTGACTGTAATACTGAAGAGCGTTTCACTATAATGGCGTATTCCAGGATCTTGTAAGAATTCTACAATAAAGATGACTTATAGAATTACCAAAAGCGCTAAAAATGCGTATGCCCGTTTAGGTATTTTGGACCCATCTTCTGAAATAACTTTGCTAATACTTTTTGTTGTCTTCTATTTTAAGAATAGAACCCCTCATAAAATTTCACATTTTGCCTTGTGTAGCCCAAAAATATTGATCATATATGACCATAAGTATATATATATCCTGAAAACTAAACGACTGTAGATTTCGGAAAAGCTCTTGAAATTTACCTAACTTTAAAGAGACATGGTCGCCCAAAAAAGCTGTTTTGCAAAATGCTATTTTTTCGCCAATTTTCAAAAATTTCTAATTTTGTTGCCCAGGTGGATAATATACTATTTAAACTCAAAAACAGTTGTTTAATGTTCATCTTAGATTGTTCTGAGTGAGCAGTTAAAGTTAAAACTTTCAAAAGTTTGAAAAGTTTTTGAAACATTGATGTTCTCTTGCTAATGTCTTTAAAATTAAAGAGAATATCAAATATTTGTAGAACCCTTTTCAGCTTAAGACTTTAGCTACATATGAGCCAATTTTCAGAGCATTATCTTGAAAAATAAGTGAGGAATAAGAGTATTTCCCCACACAACCGTCTCAAAAATAGAAAGGGAGAAAAAGACCAGAAGACAAAATGTGCCAAAATTCGTCATTATTTCATTTGCCAATTAGTTTCAATCAAAATGGTTCTGCCTTCAGTTAAATTATAAACATATCAACCTACTTATGTTAAGTTTAAATACTTATCATGCTCCATGAAAGCGTAAATTGGTGTTTTATTTTGACATTTCTGAGTAAAAACTGCTAGAATGAGTTTGTAAACGGCTCCCACAATGGTACCCCAGTGAGGTGATAAAACCTGTTGTTTTAGTCAATAGATCTGTTTGAATAGTCTGCACAAGCAACCATACACAGTTTATAGCAGGAGGCAATACACATTTACCAGAGGCATGTCTATTCACAACAAGTAACCCCCTCCGTTCAAAACTTGTTAAATTTAAGCTATTTACAACTTGAATTTGTTTTTCTTCATTTAGTGAGTGGGATGATAGGAGAATGGAGAATAGGAATGTGAAATAAAAAGATTACCAAATTTCAACCCTTACGGGTTCTAGTATCCTTAAGGTTCGTTTTAGTACACATATGTTGTAAGATTCGGGTTGTGTGTAAAGAACAATCACGCAGTCTCTTACTGGGTTCATTTCAGGGGTTTTAAACCTGACATCGGAGGTGTGTTTCGCTGACACTTTCAACAACCCGGGCAATATCTGCTGCTCGGGCCGAGTTCTGCCGGCTAAACATCCCAAATTAAAGTGTCTGAACGAAAAACCTTTCAAGAGAACAAGAACAAAGATTAAGTGTATACAGAAAGCCCAATTGCTTAGCAAATACAGCAAGAGGTATGGCTGCTGTAAAGGACGGAGGTATAAGCGCTCCCGCCTTTTGTGTCACAGGGGAAGCACATATAAACCCTTGAAGGTGGGTACATTTCTCTCAGATATAGCTGCTTGAGGCTACAGAATACGTGGATGTATTTCTGAAGAAATCATATACATAAACAATACCTAAATATGCATATATTAAGTTTTTTTTCATTTCATTGTTGATAACCTCTCTTTCCCCTTCCGTAAGATGAAACCCCAAAGGCAAAAATAAATAATAGAAAGCAAAGAAACCAAAAAAAAAAAAGCCCAAAGGTGACTCACCCATCAGTGAAAACTCTACTGTTACAGATTCCATGTCTCCCGGGATATCAACCAAGTGAGGTACTAGTCCCGGCTGAGAACCAAATACTGAGCTATACCTGTGAAAAATGTCCCCCTGGCTCATACTCGAGTCGCTCCGGACTCGAGAAATGTTTGAACTGTACCAGGTGTGAACATGTGGTCTTAGAGTGCAGGCCAGATCGAGACAGCCAGTGTAGAAAGATCTCTGCGACTGGTTTCAGGAATCTCTGCACGGGTGAGTTACCAAACCATGTTCGCTGTTGTCTCTACAATTGAATGCATTGTCATATAGCATCTTTCAATAATCACGTATAATAAAAATTTATATTTTAATCACAGGTAAAAAATGCAGAACTCGGAAAGCAAAACAACCGAAGAAGAAGCCAAAGGTAAGAATGGTCGTCAAAGCGCATCCTCGAATTGTACCCAATAAGAAATGCAAGTTTTGGTGCGTTTTATGCAAATTTTCTATTTTTCCTTATCCAAAGTTTGATTGAAAAATGACACACTAATGCAATATTAAAAGCTTAAACTTTATTTGCCGTTTGTCTTAATTGTAATTAGATTGTGGCGCTTGGAATAGAAGTGACGTTTTTTTTAGTTAATAACCCTTGTGCCTACCATTTTCAAGTAATGCCCTGCGAATTGTGCCATTGCACAGGGTCATGTAACAGAGAGAAAACGCTTTTTAAAGCTAGCCACGGAAATGGTTTCTACCTCCACCGGAGAGACGACCTCGACGTCACTGACAAATTCAACACTCAATAGATCCGCACCCCTCGCTCTCAGTACCTCGTCACCTCTCCAGCCCCAGAGTTGCTGCAAGTTCAACGCCACGTCTCAGTCTTACGAGGAAAATACCGCTCGGTCCAACAACGGCATCGATTTGGAGGAAAAAGGTTGGATTTAGAAAATTAAGGCTTCTTCAATTGTCACGCTTCTTTCTAAGTTGAAAAGTAACGCGTGTAATTGCTGGTGGTTGGGAGTCTGCTGTTGATCCTGGAGACGGTTATTATACCCGGTCAAAAAGACACTGTTTTGCCTCATGCAGCCAGAATTATGTGGCTATGTTAATTCATAGTCGCGTACAATAATGTCTCACATATAATACAGCACCTCCTTTCATAATATCTCCTTTGGTTTAAACGTCAATGAAGCAATTAAATATACCTGTGTGTAAATAAATAAATGCAATAACTGAAATTTATGGTTTCGCACGCTGTGATTTATATGTCTACCATAATCGAGCAGATAACAGTATTCTCTTCTGTGGGGCTCCATGGCTTAGTTGGTTTGCACGCTAGCGCATCGTAATGACCCAGGTGCCTCTCCCCTACGCGATCGCTGTGAGTTTAAGTCCAGCTCATGCTGGCTTCCTCTTCAGTCGTACGTGGGAAAGTCTGCGAGCAACTTGAGGATGGTCGTGGGTTTCCCCCTGGCTCTTCCCGGTTTCCTCTCACCATAATGCTGGCCGCCGTCGTATAAGTGAAATATTCTTGAGTACCGCGTAAAACACCAATCAAATAAGTAATAAATAAAATTCTGCTTTGCTTTCTGTTCGACCAGAGTCCAGGTCTGACGATAAGCACTTACCTATCATCTCTACACTTTGCCTGGTATCATCGCTTGTACTCGGTTTAGGCATGTTTGCTATAGTATTGGTTGTCAGAATTTTGAGCAAACGATCTAGGTCCGAGGAAGGGGCCACCAATGATAACGTTTGTGATTTCTCACCGGAAGAACCTGCATATTGCGGGTTTTGGCAAGAAGATTCTGTGTCACACCTGGACAGATTAGAGCCCGAGTGTTGCAGTGCGAACGCTGTGCAGCAGCACTGTCCAGCGCCACCGAGCCGTACTACTGGACGTCACAGACGATGTCGCTCCGATTCTTTTATAATGACAGGGTCTTCGATTCATCTTTTGTATGCAAAGATTACTGAGTCAGAGCCTTGTCACAAGAAATGGCAATACGTACTGGACTTAGCTTTTCCAAGGCCAGCATACAAACCTCAAAACATCAGCATTTATAATTTGTTCCAGACAGACCATTTTTTTCCAAACTGTCTAAATGTAACAAAAGGAAGCTGGTGCTTAGCGTCTTTTGACAACGTCTTCAGTGATACCATGGAGTTGTGGAAGCTATTACCATCACTTATTAAACAGATTGAGAAGCCTTCCTTGCACTCGGATATGAACTCTCTAGGCTGCCTCGTAAGGAACCAGTTCACTCAAACTTCGTTGAAGAAAATGAACCGTAGAAATCTCTTGGGTGGAGGGTGGGACAGAGAGGGAAGTTTTGACCACAGTGGTGGCACCCTGGAAAAATCCGGCTCCGCCGTCGGTTTGACAATCCCGGCAGGCGCCGTGCCTGACGGTATGGAGGTGAAAATTCATGGCAAAGTCTTCACAAATCTTGACGGCTTTTACCGTCTTTTCAAACTTCATCAGGGCGAACAGTTTGTCTCTCCAGTCATAGAATTTGTTGAAAATCAGCGTTCCCAGTTTTACCGACACCTGATTGTGAAGATACCAGTATCACAGTGGGATCCTGACGACAGTACATTTCGGGTGCTTTGCATTCCTGGCGACGGAGATATGTCTGTGACGTCTGTACCGCGTCACACGCCACGTCATACGGCCAAACCTGACGTGTACTATGATGTCATAGAAGATGGATTTGTACACGTGTACACAAAGCACTTCACAGCCTTTGCCTGCAGTTCGTGTAACAGAGACAAGATATACCTGGAGGGCGTTGTGATGGGCCGGACCAGACATATGGACGGTTTGCTGACAGAAGTGACAATACGCCTCTTCATCTGCGACAAGCTACACCTTATTAAAGATTTTCTCACGGTATTTATTCATTATTTCTTTATTAATTTGATTGGAGTTTAATGTCATACTCATTAATGTGTTAACTTATAAGAATATGGTCAGATTTTTTGGGGTAGAAGAAACTGGGTTGCCTGGAGTAAATACCAGAACTGGTAAAGTGTAACGCATTTGTTAACACATGCGCTCTGAAGTCTGATCTGCCCAAAAAATACGCTGCATGCACTTTTGTACACCCTTTATACTTTAGTGTATTAAATAAACCCGGGAGTTCTATCTGGTGTGAGTTAGGTGCGCTGTCTTGTGTGATTAAGGTGTCCCTGTCTGGTGTGAGTAAGATGTTCTGTCTAGTGTGAGGAGGGTGTCCTGTCTGGTGTGAGGAGGGAGTCCTGTCTGGTGTGAGTAAGGTATCTTGTCTGGAGTGAGTAAGCTGCCCTGTCTGATGTTAGTTAGGTGTCTTGTCTGGTGGGAGTAAGGTGATTTGTCTGGTGTGAGTAACCTAGGTGTCGAAACCGACATTCGGTTAATAATCTCAAGACCAGTTTCCAAAATCGCCAAATAAAGCAAACCATCAAAGAACTAAGAAAATATATAAATATAACTAGAACCTTATCTGTTTAAAATGGGTCTGGTTATTGCGTAGTGCAATTGCAGGATCATATAGTATACCATGGTCTTAAAACGGAAGTTTTGTTTAAACTCTCTTTCATGTGCACATGTCATGGATTCGGACGCTTATGTGAAATATACATATGGAAATGTTTGAGCTGACTTCAACACTGGGTTTTCATAAATTATTCCATTTGGAAACAAGCATTCTAGAAGCATTAAATTGTGAAAGCAATACACGTTTCTTTGAGTTAACAGAATAGCTGGGTCAAGAATATACCTGAACAAAACAAGACATATTTTTTTAAACTGGGCGAAACAGATCAAAACTTGGTTTCACCAAGAAAATTTACTGACCATGCAATAAGTGTCAATTTACAGTGCACTAATCATGTATGTCGAAAGTCATAAAATTCGTCGGTATCATGTTGGTCTCTGACAACTTAAAAGAATTAAGCACTGACAAATTATGTGAATTTAATTTCCCAAAACCATCTCTTGGAATGATAAACCGTTTCAAAAGTGTGTGTGGATTAAAAGGGAGAGATTGTTCATTTGCAGTTGTGAGAAATATCCAGCCTGTAGGGACTGAAGAGAATCAGTTGGGGACCATAAGTGGGCTAGGCTATGTGAACAAGTGTAAAAATGGATGTAGAATGCGTGTTTTTAACCGCCAACTCCCCCAACCCCCGAAACAATAATAGTAAGACAAAGGAAGATAATGATGTCAAATTTCAAGAGTTTTTAACGACCAACTCTTAACTTTATGGTACGACTTTATCTGACGTTCACCTTTAAAAGTATCTAATTTTTAAATCATGATAAATATTTATATTTCACAATGACCCAGGAGCCTCTCATCAGTGTGAATGCTTTAAGTTCACGTCGAGCTCTGGCTGACGTAGACCTGCGTCCTCTCCAGTTAGAAGCAGTAAAGTTTACCTGCAACCCCTGGATCGCTGTGGATTTCCTGTGGACCATGTTCGGTTTCTTTCCACAATCATTTAAATTTGGCCTTCGTCAGTAAGTGAAATATTCCCGAGTGCGCTTTATAATACCTTTCAATTAATAAATATTCTTTTTAAAAATATTTTTTTATTAAATTGTAATACCTTTAATTTAATCCAACGTTTTTATTTTAAACATTCATTTTCTACTTCGTTTTACCTAAGAAAAAAACAAACACTTTTTTATTTTAACCTTCTCAGTTCAAACTGTCATCAAAATGGTTGTGTATATCCGAAAGAAACAAAAAGCTGCTGTAGAAAAGTACTTTTCTTTGCTTCAACCATGAACTCTCGAAGTTATCCTCTTCATACACTATCCAAACAGTAATTTTGAACAACTTTGTTGTCTTGCTTTTAATCCCGGCTAAATAAACCTTGCTTCTAAATTTGCTTTTCACTGAAAATCAGCTTTATAATATAGTAAATGCTACGCTACTGACTTACCAGCAGGAGAAACCTGAAGACTACAAGCGGCGCAATTTGCGATGTCTCTTCTGCACGGCTTAACTTTGTTTTAACCATTGCCCTTTTTAATTGAGTGATTTCTACAGTGCATGCTACCAAGGCTAATGAATAGAACGTAAAACACGACCCGAGTGTGATATATAATGACTCAGATTGTTGTTAGAACCAAAGTAACATGTGTATGGGCAGTGTGGCTGGGTAACGTAAATTGGGCCATGTATAATTCGACCACGACAACGATCAATTGGCCGAATAACATTAATAATTAGTTTTGAAATGTTATCTCCACAAGTTGAATTTCTCACGTTTTAATAAAAAAGGGAATTATACGCTTCTCGGAGGATTAGAATTTTCAAGGGATTTCCTGGAGTTCATATTTTTGTTCAAAAATGTCCTCAGAGCTCGTGAAAAGAAAATGTTGAATCGGCCCGAATTTATCGAGTGGATCGTCTTGTCCGAAACAAACATTCTTTTTAATGTTTGCCTGACCGAATCACTGGAATTTCCGACGTATTGTATCATGGAGAAATAGAGTGCCTGCAAAAAACACACCAATGTTATTGTCCAAAAATGATCTGGGCAGTATTTCATGACTTAGTTACGTTGTGCTATACAATGGCAGTGTTGAAATGGGGCTTACTTGTCCAAATAGGAGAAAACTTTTAAGGAAGCTGAAACAGACTAATACTGGAACTATTTCGGTAATTCGGTGACAATTTTAACCACCAGAGAAATGCCCTCATATGACTTTGTCCGTTTCGCTTCCAGACCTCCAAAATTAGGACGGACTCATGCAAAGAGAAGCGGTCAACAGCTTTCAGTGATGACGAAAAGACGTAATGAATGTTCTAGGCGGATGAATAAAATCAGTATCCAAATCGTGTACCATTTACTAAATGTGGTGTCGATAATTAATTGTGTATCTCAGTGGCGCTTTGATTGCAACTGGTCAAATATCCAAAGGGCGATCACACTCAAGACGATGAACATACACCCCCCAGCCCCGGGTTAAGTGAAATTACACACATTTATAAAGAGTCCCAGAGATTCTGAACACACCGTCCGTATTTAGACAAGAGAGGCGTACTCAGTGCAAAACTTAAGAAACTTGGAATGGAGGCGTTTTGTGGAATATCCTTGACACAATAATTTTTCAGTAATAACTTGTGGCGTCAATTGAAATCATCACACAGCACATAGTATCTAACAAATGCTACCAGGCGAGATATGTGTACGCCATATGCAGGCACATTCGGTATATTGCTGTCCTAGTAGGGATAATGTACAATATCAAAATGGAAATTATCCCTCTGAGAGAGACAGAAGACGATTGTCGTCTTTGTGTAGATTGTCCAGATAAGATATACCATGTGCAGAATTTGTAGTTTCCTTTAAATCCAGCGAGGGTGAATATAAGATTTTTCTGTCTGATATGATTAAGGTGTTCTGTCTGCTCTCAGGAAGCGTCCTGTCCGGTGTGATTAAGGTGTTCTGTCTGGTTGGATGAAGGTCTTCTGCCTTGTGTGAGTAAGGTGTCCTGTCTGATGTGAATGAGATGTTGTGTGTGGTGCGAGGAAGGTGTCCTTTCTCCTGTGAGTAAGGTCTCCTGTCTGGTGTGAGGAATGTGTCCTGTATGGTGTGAGTAAGGTGTTTATCCTCTTTTGTACGAGTAAGATGTCCAGCCTAGTGTGATTAAGGTGATCTAGTGTGAGTTAGGTGTCCTGTTTTATATGAGTAAGGCGTCCTGTCTGGTGTGAGTAAGGTGTCCTGTCTGATGTGACGCCCTGTTTTGTGTGAGTAAGGTGTCCTATTTAGTGTGATTAGGGTGTCTCTGTGGTGTAATGGATACTATATGGATAGTACATCTATGTGCGTGAATGAAGTGCTCGGTCTGTAGTCGCTGGGAAAGTAATAAAATCGTGTTATGTGATAATTACTACATTATGGGTAGCAAGTGCTATCCTTAGAGTAACATAATTACATAATGAGTTGCAAATTCTACTCTTAATTTAATAAATATTGCATTACTGACAGCATTCACAGACTGCTGTCTGACCAGTATGTAACGTGCATTACACCATGGGTAGGGCTGACCCATGCATGCATGTGAACCTAGTATCGCGTGTCTGTACCTGGTGTATTGTCCGGTGTGATCTGTACCGTGTTGGTAGTGTGTCAGTGAATATCTGTTGTATTTTCTGGTGTCTTGTCTTGTGTCTTCGGTCTGATGGTCCAATAAAACATCACTATAAGGACACTTTGTGCCAGAACCTTGCCATAAGCAGTTGATAGACTCGTATTGTTTTCTACAGGTATTAGAAAAGAGTCAACGAAAGTTTGACTTCCAGACATTGGACGCAAAGACCCTCCAGTTACATAAAACCGTGGATGAAAATGACGAGCTGTGTACGAGTCTTGAATTGTCAGACAGGTCTCAGGACAAATGGAAGCCAAGGACACGACGTGGTGGACAGTCTGTCTTCGATAACTCTAAGGCATGTCAATTGTTAATCTATATCTCTTCTAGGACGGTGGTTACTTAGCTGAGGAATTGATTTTCATCCAAGCCACTTTCTGATCAATGTTCAAGGAGACGAAAACATAAAAATGATGTCAATATCAGAGTGAAAATTTATCTGCAGACATAGTCTTTAATATTTATTTTTAATATTCTCTTGAAAGAGAAAAGATTATTTGGAAAAAAAATTTAGTTATTTGGGACCATCTCTTGGTATATATTGATTTGGCATAATGATGTTATGCAGGACGGCGTTACACATGTTTATTAAATGTGTTTGCAGTAGAATTCGGCCTTTTTGATTATGTTTATATTTTTGATATATTCATAAATTGAGATGAAATGCATATGTTTTAATAGAAACAGCCAATTTTCATACAAATGCATTTTTTAGACTCGCATCACCTCTGTGTTTAGAATACTAGTAGGCAAAGAGGTACCTAAAGACTCTGGCGCGTTACTTTCGCCACATGCAGAACGCTTGTTCTGAGGCAGGTTTTGTTTTAAGGATTTCTGGCTCTGGATGTTGAAGCTATTGACGGCTATTGTAGCTGTTGACGTCCACTTTATTTTAGTTTTTGTCAAATTCCCTTACTTTTCCTGCTCCGCCTTAATTGACTTTACATCACTGTCACCAATAGCTAATTTTATCCAACGCTGAGGTTTCTTTGGTTACCGTATGTGTTTCTACTGATACTTGATACATAGGCATTTTTTTATTTTTAAGTATGCAGAAGATAAAACTTGTTTTGTCGTGGCATTTATGCCAGTGTACGTTTTGGATTGATTTTCCTTTGTTTCATTAATGAAAGCGCCGACACCGTGAGTGTCCCTGTCATTGTGCTTTTCTTTTACAGAAAACAATATCCTGTGTGATATCTTGTGAGACTTCGTCTGAGTTACCGGAGATAGGCGGAGAGTGGACATACGAAAGTGAAAGCAAACCTGGCTTTATGGAATGCTTTTTGGATGTGGATCACTTATCTTTGACGATGGAAAATACTCCTCTGATGAGAACCACCTATGATATCATTGTGAAATCAGCGCTAACCATTCCGAATATGCCGCTAGCCGTGTACCAGAAAAACAACGATGCCATGGCCTATTGTAAATCACTGGCCACTGAGTTGGCAATCCAGGAAGCTAGGTCTTTTGCCCGGGAAATGGGTGTTCCGGATAGCAGGACAGATTTGGTATTTCATGAGTAAGTTCAAAATCCCCATGTCCAAATTTTAAGAGTACAAAGTGAATACAAAAGTTTTTGGATGTCATTTTGCAATTGTTGAACATACCATGTACACAAGGGGTCCCATCACCTCGTCTATTAGTTTCATTCATGTAACAAAATGGATTGACAGGTGTTTGTCCTGAAGTGAATTAAGTTCAAAAGTGGCCAACATATTGTGTCAAACCTCGTAGGAGATTATATCTTCCACCCAGAATCTTGATCTTCGTCATACAAATATCATAATATAAACCATGGCGTCGAACTTCCATGAAATTCACAAAACTGACAAATGAATAATCTAATTTGGTTTTGCAGCTTCCCCTTCGACGGCTCAGAATGCAAGTACAGAGTGGTCTCAAACTGTTTCAAACATCTTGGCCCCGATGTGTTTCGCCAGAAACTTCCGGAAGTGTTGACTAATATTGGCAGGTTAGACATCGTGCAGAAATACAGCAACTGTCAGCTCTCTGTCAAGGAAGAACCGCCCTGTGCACAAACCGATAGAATGAACACTAAAATGGAAACAGATGTATGAGTTGATCTTCGTGGTGTTATCCTAATTACCGGTGATTAAACACAGATGCATGTATCGTACCCGACTAATTTCTACACATACACTTTTCCCTGAACAGTTTGATCACTGTCCAAACTTTTATGAAGCCTTGATCACTACTTTTCCTCTTTTACTGCTTAGTTACCTCGTTACTCTCGACAATTAACTCTTTACATTCACTAATTGCCTCTACATTCGGCAGTTACTTCTTTACATTTGTCTGCAATTGCCTTTTTTACAGTCGATAGTTACCTCATTACACTCAGTGTATAATCTAGCAACCATAACCATGAAATCCCATTGAGGTTATTGTCCATGACAGCGAGATTCTTTACAAAAACAAAAGAGCTGCGAGAAATAGTTGTCAGGGTGGCTTATTCGCTATTTATTGATCGCTGTGTAAGGGTATTTATGATATTATGTAGGCAAAGCCCTATGTTCTCTCTGGGCACGCGCATGTAGCGCTCCAAAAGTATGGCTTTGTGGAATTTAGGCTTTGTCAAAATGGTCTTAGGGCGATACTGTACACAAGACTAAGCAGCCATTGAAACATGAATAACAGAGTTATTTCCCTTCCTTCAGTCCGTGTTGGACTTGCATGTATTGTAAAGATGCCACATATTGCTGCTCGGTGATGTTAAATAAAGACGAGTATAAAGATGTGATGATTTATATATTTATTAATGCTAGAGTTGTTTCCCTTCCCATGGAAGGCTTTGCAATGATACAATTTACAATGATCGCCCATCGCCTCATTTAGTAAAGCTTTGTAAAGTTAGATGTCCATTTCAATACATGTCATTTAGTTTTTGATGTGACCTAGAGTGTATTCACCATTGTTAGGAATATATACATGTAGTGTCACCATTTATTGTCGTATATTAATCATAATTCGGTGTTGCATTTGTAACATATGGTTTATACTTTACTGACTGCTCACTATTACAAGCATGTCGCCTTCATTCAGACATATTTATGGCGCTGCTGTAATTCAGGGCAGCTTTAACTGTCTTCTTTACGCTTATCATACACGTACTCACCATAAGCAGTTTATCATACACGTACTCACCATAAGCATCATCATAAATGCCATACGTCTGGGCTTCCAAGTCCTCCTGATCCGACGGAAAGCGAACTACACAAATCAATTGTCTGATAGAGGTATTTGAAATGCACATTTGGTAATCTCGGCAACTGTTACTTGGTACATTCTGTTATTAACTATTTAAGCATTTTGATGATGATACTTATTTGGAAACAAAACTGCACACACCAGACATTAAATTGAGGCCTTTTAATACATATGTGAGCATAGGTACAATCTAAGACTATTATTCCCACCAAAGCAGTTTGGAGCTTAAATCTTGTATATTACAACTTGGCTCCCTTACTACCCATTCGGCCAAATTTTGCATTTTTATTTACAGTTTGGAGTGCCATTTCTTTTTGGGAGAATATGTTATGAAATATCAGCGCATATAAAATTATTTGATGTTTCATATTAAACTCTGTGTTATTTACCATGTCAGATGGAATGTAAAAAAATAAATAGCCTTGTACTAAGTTGTGTTACTTTCTTTGTTTAGTATTTCTCTAGGATATCTGGTGAAGGAGTGCATTATTCACAACGCATAGACACATTATTGTAAGATCAAGAGGAATGATTTATATGTATTTGTATACCAGTATTTCATTAGACGTACATTCTTTGTGATGGTTATAATAGCTGCAATCGCAAGGTATTTTCCTTACTACTTACTACTTCCTTAGGTACTTACACTACCTTTACGGTATTTCAGGTCTTTCAAGCTAGCCATGGTTCCCGAAATGTCTCGTGCACACAGAACGAAATCCCAAGGTCACAGGTGACCTGTTCTCGGTTCCCCGGGTTACGGGCGATCAGTTCTTGGTCGCCTAGGTCATCTGTTCTTGCTACCCCGGGTTAGGACATCTGTTCTCGGTTCCTGGGTAATAGGCCTTTACGGTATTTCAGATCTGTCAAGTTTGCCATGGATTCCCACTGTCTCGTGGACCTTGAGCGAAACCCCGAGATCACAGGTGACCTGTTCTCGGTCCCCCTTACACTACCTTTACGGTATTTCAGGTCTTTCAAGCTAGCCATGGTTCCCCAATGTCTCGTGCACACAGAGCGAAATCCCAAGGTCACAGGTGACCTGTTCTCGGTTCCCCGGGTTACGGGCGATCAGTTCTTGGTCGCCCAGGTTAAGGGTCATCTGTTCTTGCTTCTCGGGTTCCAGGTCATCTGTTCTTGGTCAAACGGGTTACAGGTCATCTGTGTTCGGGTTCCCAGGATCCAGGTCATCTATTCTTGGTCCCCAGATTACAGATAATTTGTTCTCGGTTCAAGGGTCATCTGTTCTCGAGTCCCCGGGTTACAGGCACTCTGTTCCCGTTTTCGCGGGTTACATAAAATGCCTTCTCGGTTTCGCGGGTGACAGGTCATCTGTTCTCGATTCCTGGATTACATGTCATGTGTACTAGGATCCCCGGGTTATATGGCAGCTGTTCTCGGATCCCCGGGTTACAGGTTATGTCCTCGGATTCCCGGGTTACAGGTCATTTGTTCTTGGTATCCCAGGTTACAGATTATCTGCTCTCGATATCCGGGTTACAGGTCATGTGTTCTCGGTTCCCCGGGTTACATGTCATCTGTTTCCTGTTGCCCGGGTTACAGGCCATCTCTTCTCGCATCTCGGGCTACAGGTTATCTGTTCTCGATTTCCCGGATCTTCGGAACCCTGTTTAAACGTCTTCGGTTAACGGTTCTATTTTTACAGTTCACCTGTCACCTGTTTACCATCCGTCGAGTTACAGAGGTTCCTGATTTCATATAGGTCACAAGGAGACGATTCTTCAAGTAACTGGTCGTTTTTCAGTTTTCTGCTGTTAAAGATCATCTGCTTCTGATTCTTCCGAGTTACAAGAACAGAACAAAAGAAAAAAGGTAAAGAGAAAAAGCTCGTCAACAAAGTAGTAAATCGCTAGATCACAAAATACAATTGACGTATTTTCACTTCACCTTCTTTTTAACTCTCTCGGTTTTTTCTTACTATCCGTGGCAGCTTTTAAACTGTGTCTTGTGCAACACATAATACCTTGAGTCAATGAAAACAAAGCTTAGACGTGAAATCGACAGAAGTCCTTGTGGAAAAATTTTTTTTTGATTCTTCTTCTTTCTTAATATATCGGTCTTTGCAATGGTCTAACAGTTGGAAGTTACATATGGATTATAGGCCTGGGAAACCCACTTGTTAAACCCACTTCCTATAATACTAAGAACCGCTGACAGATACTTCCTGCTATTCACCATGTGCTAGTTTTCTATAACTTGTGACATACTTTAATTGGTAGTTCTCTGGATTCACGGTGGGCAAAAATCTACAATGTTAAACTGACGCAAAGTTCAAAGTCTTTGGAGGCTTGACTAAAAAGGCATTTCTATCTCATCAGTACAGTCCACTCTTGGGATGCTGATGGTAATATTATTAAAATGTTAACCAACTCTTTTTTATTTTATTCCGGTAATTGCGCTTTTGTGTATAAAATAGGTCCTGCATCCATCCCCTAACACAAGAGTATTTCTTTATTTATTTGTTTGTTTATTCATTTATTTCATTCATTTCTTTCTGTCTTTCTTTATTTTTTTCTTTCTTTATTTCTTATTTCTTTATTAAGTACTCAAGAATAATTCTTACATACCACGACAGCCAATATTACGCCGAGAGGAAACCGGGCAGTACAGAATTATACTATAACAAAGTACTAACGACAATCTGTAGTTTTTTTTGATTTTTACCTAGCTGCGTAGCACTGTGAGTCTTCGCCCAGGCAATCTACGTTTACAGTTGGTGAGTTCAAAGAATGTGGGATGCAGGTTATCTTCGCGCCCTACATTAGTCTGTAAAGTTTGGCTCAGTCTTGTGTTTGGTATATCGAACTTAACATCACTGCAGTTGTTTGACCTAATTCTACTTAAACCATGGTGCTAGGGGACGGTTCATTTATGTGAACAGTTAGAATAAAACCCTAACTGATGTAACGTGTGACCATTTGCCAACTGTCTCACTGATATCGCTGCTCTTGTGTTACTATATGCTGTAGTCTTTTACATTGTGTTGGTTTTGAAACACATGTTATTTAGCTGTTGCCAGAGATGCCTTTATTTTACGTATTTAACGTCTTTCCTACGTTGGATGTGATACCCTTGCATATTTAACGAGAATAATTACATGCTACAGATCATGATACAGAGACTTGTAGCATCATGGGATATGGGCCCAGTCGGTAAGCACGACTCTGTCGTTTTCTGAAGGTCTTCGGCTTATGTGAGGAAAACGCCGTTTCCTCTTTCGAACATTTTATTCTCTCTTGTTCACAGTCACACGGAGAAGAATTGAAGAAGAGAGATGGTGGAAAAAAGTGTTTTGTTCACAGAGTAGGAGGAAAGCAATTGTTATTGAATGCCCCCACAAAACGACGCGTGGGCAATGGCAATTCGATTGGACAAACCAAATAGATTTATCAAATTGCGGACGGTGTTAGGATCGATGGCTGTCAGAGGCCGACTCAAGTGCGCCAGTAAACACTCAGTCTCGGCGATACACTTTCTCTAAGACATAACTTTGCCTCCCAGTTTTTTGCCGAAGACCCAGGACTTTCTCCTGTACCGCTGTTGAGTATCGGGCACAGTAAGCTTGTGTAGTTACAGAAAGCAGTGGCCAGATCGTCATGCATCGGCTCTGTGTATGGCTCCTGATACTCGCTTCAGTCAAATGTGTGGCCGATCTCATTCCGGAGGACGAGCACACCTTAACCATGGACAAAAAAGCCCAACGTTTCCATGCGTGGGGTGGAAAACGATCAGATTCAAGAACTGATACATATGACAAACTGTGGGACGGTTTCCAAAGTAAGCATCCAAAATATATTGCCAACGACGACTCTCTTGACAAGAGAAAATTTCACGCATGGGGTGGCAAGCGATCTGATTTTTTAGAGGAAGCAAACTTTCAGGACAATTCAGTAAGTTCTGCCCAGGCGTCGGAATCCAAAAGTAAACGAATGTTCCATGCATGGGGAGGAAAGCGAGCGGACCCATTCCAGGCGTTGACGGATTTACCGCAGCTGAAATCCTATCTACTTTCACAAAAAAGAGCATCAAAGCTGCAACAGTTTAAGGAAGGGATAGTCGACGATTTGCATGCCTTGGCCAGGAGACGTTTCCAGCCCTGGGGTGGAAAGTAGGCCTGTGTAACATCACGTCTTGTGTGGTATGTATGTGATTACAATATTTGTTCATGCAGGGCATCGAATAATGCGGACACGACATGTAAAAGATGTGAGAACATCTAGCTGAGCATAGTATACCAGGTTTTGTTTAGTCGTACTGAATGCTTCCTTAATTTGGAAACTAATCTACGATCATTTACCTGGAACATAAATTATGGCTATCGACTGGTATAAATCAACATGAAATCTGGAATTCTTAAGAGGCAATGTGGTTTGCTGTGTCAGAGAAACAGGAAACAAGATATTGTAAGACTCGTATATACATGTATCGCTAAAAAAAACGCCTGGTTGGTTTAAAATGCAAAACATGGCGGCGTGTTTGATTTGTCGTACATTGAACAGCGATATCGGTGATGCAATGTCACAAACACCAATTAAGACGTCAAGGTAACCTATTCGCCCATTATCTGAAAGAGTGTGACTTGCCTAGGCCATCACATAAATTGTAAGTCTTGAGAATGTAGCAGCATGCATATAACGCATGTGTTTCATGCATGCATGTCTTTATATGCTCTCTATACTATTGATTCATCAAGTGCGTTAAAATTAACGGTGCTGATTGTGATTTGCTGGCGACAAATTATTTCCCACAATTTCTCAATATCGTGTTGACTAGTTTTGGTAACATCGCCACCCACATGGCCAATCCAGTAGCAACCCACACTGGAACGTATACAGACATTCGAGCTACATGCATTATACACACAGTGACATATACTTCTATCCGTTTAAGCATTATGATACAGCAAACAAAAAGTTAGAGTCCTCTTACAGTGGTAGGTATCAAGACCAGCCATTCTCATAATTCCATCTCATACACATTGTATGTATTGGGATCCTGCTTATCGAACTGGACAAATTCAATCATCGTTGGGGGAGGGGTCTTTATGGTCGAGGTGGTTAGCTGTCTAACGTAGGACAATGATCAAGGAACCTATCACCAATGCCGTCAGCGGCCGGCAGAAATATATCATTGAGTGAGCGGGACCTTCAACAAAACGGCTCGTTCAGTAAATCTGTAATATCAAGTAAACGAACACAGGTAATTTTTAGAAAGAAGAGAGAAAGATGAATCTAGCCATATTCGTTGATATTACTTTGCTAAATTGAGCTTTTTTGATATCGATGTTTTTTTTTTTGGATTTATTTATTGATTTGATATTTGGTGTTTTTACGCCGTACTCATAAATATTTCACTTATACGACGGCGGTCAGTGTTTTGGTGGGAGGAAACCTATCAGAGCCCGGGGGAAACCGACGACCAGCCGCAGGTTGCTGGAAGACCTTCCCACGTACTGGCGGAAGCCTGCATAAGCTGGACTTTAATTCATAGCGACCGCATTGTTTGAATGAATGATTATGGCTTAATGCTACATCGGCAATATCTCAGCCATATCGTGGCGAGTGACCGCATTGGTGGGAGTATATTTTATTATTTATTTATAATTTTTTTTTTGATATTACTTCGCTAAATTGAACTGAAAATAATGGACAAATATAAAATGACTCGGCACTTGACCCGGAACTGGGTCATGCTCTGTACAACTCCGGGCGAAGACGTTACCCTTCACGAATTCGGCCTGCGCATAGTGTGAACGTAGCTCAATAAAGACAGTGTGCATTGAAGTGAGAGCTTAGAAAATAGGCCTGTAGTTTAGTTAGTAGACGGGCTTGTTTGAAGAGTAGATAACTGGGATTTCGACTAAGCATGTAGTCTTGAGATTAAACAGGTGGTTCAAAGCAAAGGCAGGATTGCAAGGTAGTATGTAGAGATATGCTCCTCACAGAGAACTGGTCTGAGGAGTGGACAGATAATCGTCAGAATAGGCAAGTTGTCCACAGTACACATATAATCTTCAGAGTAGACAAATAGTTTTAAGAGTAGACCGATAATCTTTAGAGTCGATGGGTAGATTGGAGAGTCGACGGCTAATTTTCAGAGCACAGAAGTGTTCAGATGGGTAAACATTTAGTCATCAGAATATACAATGTACAATTAGTAATCTAATGGGTAAACGGGTAGTCTTACGAGTAGGCAATTAATCTGTCTGTTGATTCTTACCTAAAACAGTACATGCGTACTATTAAAAGTAAAAGCGTAGTTTAGAGAGGAAAGAATTAATCTACAGAGAGGGATATTAGTCTTAAGGGTAGACAAATTATAAACAGAGTAGAGGCGTAGTCCTTAGGGTAGACAACCAATCAAGAGGGTAGAGACGGAGCTATCAAAAAAGTATAGATATAGTAAGAGAAGAAGTTTTGATAGGTATCATGTAATCTTGAGATAGGACTACTAGTCTTAAGAGTACACAAGTGATCAAAAGAGTACAGATGTCGTCTTCAGAGAAAACATAGACCTAACCTGCCGACAAGGCAAGTTATCGTGGGAGTGGTATCGTAGGCTTCAAAGTAGACAGAGACGTATTCTTCAGCAAACAATCAAGAGAGTGGAACCGTAGTCTTCAGAGCAGATAAGTAATCAAGATAGTAGAGACGCAGTCTTCAAAGTAGACAAGCAGTCAATAGAGACGTAGTCTTTAGACTTGACAAGCAATCAAGAGAGTGGAGACGTAGTCTTCAGGGTAGATAAGTGATTATGGGAGTAGTGTTTAGACTAAATAAGTAATCTTGGGAGGTAAAGACATAGCCTTCGAAGTAAACGAGCAGTCAAGAGAGTAGAGACGTTGTCTTCAGAGTAAACAAAAAATCTAGAATGTCGATATTCAGTCTCGGTAGTCTCGGCTAAGCAAGAAGTCTGATCTTGGATAGGCAGTTTTCAGTTTAAACAACTGTTCTAGAGAGTAGGCGGTTTGTCATGAAAGCAAGCAAATTTTATAGAGAGATTTCAAGTTAATATAAGACGTGGTTTATAACAATATCCTAATGGCATTATGGAAACAAGAGGAAAAAGTATAGGCCAGCAACGACATTGAGGTTAAGCTACTGTTATCATACCTCAGTAGATGTCCCTGGATCGCTTTTAAAAAAGCACAAACAGTTGAATTCATTAATTAATTCATGAATAGGAAAATGTCATGTATTATCCGGGGAGTCGGCAAACTATTCTGTTCACCTACTTGTGTTAAAGTCAAAGAATTTTGAAGCGTGCCTGATGTGACGAGTAAATTTTCATAATCTTATAGAGTGAATGCTTGGAATGTAACGTCGTAGGAACAATGTTTTAATCCTATACTAAACGTCCAGATATTCTACACGATGGTCACATTTTATCAGTAAGGTTCCACCTGATGCCAATAATCTAATGTTCACCAAATAAATAAATAAATAAATAAATAAATAAATACGTAATGCAATGTCATCACGGCCTTCTGCATTAGTTACACGTTTAGGGATGTGAAATCATGATCGCTACAGGAGCTCAACTTTTTTCTTTTCCTACTTATATTGATGTTTCCACATTTTTGTTCCTTCACAAGCAAAAAGCTTGAATACAGGACACACAGGTGGGTGATTTTGCACAAGAAAATTTTTCCGGACCAGACAGTTTGATGACTT